>JAPPVO010000014.1:24241332-24582861 GCA_030407325.1 Camellia japonica
GAGGCAAGGGCAGATTCATTAATCTAGTCGCTATAGTCAAGCGTTATTGCCGGTTAACCTAGATCGCCGGTTAACCTAATGCAAGGCAGATTCATGATCTAGCCGGATATATTTTCAAATGATAACGCCGAGTAATTTATGCCTGAGCCAGCCCACGATTCAAAGCCATCGGCTCATTCGGCTTTGCGAGCCCGCGCCTTGGCTAAGGCAAGGGCAGATTCCTTAGTCCATCGTCTGGCTCAAAATTAAGTAATATCATTCTTCATCAGCAGCAAAATGAGCACAACTCATGACATTTATATATGCAAAATAAATAAGCTATAAGCCCGCACAAAATGTCTGACAAAACAATTGTAACAATACATCTGTGAAATCCTAATACATTTGTGAAATCCTACAGTCATTTGCCCAGCTCAGCCTTCGGAATCAGTCTCCAACGGCTCGACATCCACTTGCTCATACGGCACTGGCATAGTCAGTGAAACTCCAGCTGCAGCAAGGCTTTATGCCAGCCATGCTTGAACCCCCTATTTTCGAAGTGAGGGACCTGGTCCACATATTCGGCGAGCCCAGCATCTTTCCCGGCTTCGAATACTTTGGAAGCAGCCGCCTTCATGTCAGCCAACTCAGCCTCCAGGCTGGCAACTGCCTTCTGGGACAATCTCAACGCCGCTTCGCTCGCGTCCGCCTTCTTCTTGGCGTCCGGTCGGGATTGATCTGCAATGCGAGCCTTTTCTACCTCGGCCTCGGCCTGAGAAGCTTCCTTGTTCGCTCTCAAAACTGCATCCTCGCCCTCTTCCTCTGGCCCTCTACTTGCTTCGTAAGCTGGTCAATCTGTTTGACGGCGTCGAGATGCCGACGTCCCGTGTCGGCTATCCTTCCGACGGTCTGCAAAGGAAGAACCCAAAAACATAACCTCAACAGTACTTGGATAAAGTGAAGAAAAGTCAGAATACGTACCAAGAGTCGATTGCGCGGCCAGTGCTGTCGCATTCAGATCTGGTTCCACCCGGAAAGCCTCCATATCAGACGCAACGACACAGACGTAGCCACACCGAATGCAACTTCTGGATCTTTAAGCGCCGAAGCGTTAGAAGAACCGGCATGTCCTTTACCATTGGACGAATGACAAAAAGAACAACCTTGTTTAGATCCCTCCAATCGAGACGCTTACCACCTTGTTCGTCTGAACCGGCCTAAGGTAGCAGGGCGTTTCTCTGCCTTTTCTTCAACTTTTTGGCCGACTTCCCCGACCAACGGAGATTCGGCATTCCGATCCTTTTTTCGTCTCCTTTACAACCCCCAAAGACTCTGATTCGGCAACAGGGAGGGGAGTCGAGATTCGGTGGTGGGCGGTATTTCAGACGAAAGGCCCTCCGCTCTTCGCCGTGCGGCTAACCTCTCCGCATTCGCCATTGGCAAGCTTTGTCAGACTCAATCCGACCATCTGCGGAGTCTATGACGGGAAGATCCTCTAAGTGTTGAAAAACGTCGGCAGAAGGAAGATTCCCTGGTCCCGATGTAAATGGAGGATCGGCGAATCCAATACCTCCTCAGACTCGGTCTCGGATTGATCTGATTCGGCGATATCAGCTACCTCATTTCGCTCCGAATCGGACCCTTCAAAGCCTACCTGCCTCAAGTTTTTTAAGTCAGACAGAATAAGAGCAATAAGGGAATCTTCACCCTTCGGAATCGTATGTTTTCCGCCGCCGAGAAGGTTGTGTATGTCGGCTCGTAACAAAGCAGAATGTGACGCCCTCCCCTGTTTCTGAAGACTTCGACGGCCGAAATACCTGAGAGCAACCCTAATATCTGAAAGAACGGCGTCGTGGCTAAAGATAGTACCTTTTTCAAAGCCTCCCTGCACGAGACGAAGCCGTAAGATTTCATTGGAATAGTTTTACAATAAAAATGAACACGACAAAAACAAGGAGATACTCGGCGACTTGCTCGCCCCTCCGTCTAAGAATAGGTCAACACGATCCTCCCCTTCGCCAAATTCCCAGTTACCCTGGACAACGACCATAACATCATCAACTCGTTTCCTAGAGCTGGAAAGCATGGTGATTAGCTGATGGTCGGTGTCCTTAGCTCTAAGGAAATAACGCCCTTGCCGACCGAAGGACTTAGCCAAAGCATAGCAGTGCCGGATAGCCGAATGCCAAGGTTAGTTCCAAGGCGACGATTCAACACTACAATCCCCATTATGATTCTAAAGAAATTCACGTTAGGTTGAGAAGGGATTAAATCCCAATGAAGCACAGCCCTTAGAAATGGGTGTAGAGGAATGGACTCCACCCTCTGCTTGACAAGAGAGGAAAGACGATTGTGGTTTCGTCCTCCCTCTCCATGTCAAGGTGCCGTCTGCCAAAAGTGACAGACGAACGTCATCAGGAATAGAGAAATGGCGTCTAAAACCAGCAATTCGATCTGATGAGAGGAGGCTTTCAAATGTTTCGCCATACCCTACAGTCGACACAGATATGCCAAAGAATAAAATGGGAATAGTTCTCGAAGCAAAGAAGTGGAAAACTTACAGAGGGTGAAGAAGATATTGGAGGAGACAAAATTGCAAGAACGATCCGAAAGGCAACCCAGCGACCAGTATCATGGAATGCGAACCCGAAGGGACGCCAATCTTTAAAATCACAATGAATATGTATGTACGAAGAGGCGGGAAGTCGGTACGACAACCAAAAGGGGGTGTACTTAGACGTATGCTTTGTGGGCCCAATCACCAAAATTTTGGTTGGGTATTCAAAATTCGGAACCAAGCACTCCAGCCAATAGACATTGAGAGAATGCTTGGGGGCAATTGTGGGAGCCGAATAAATAGAAGAGTTGGAAGGGATGTATCCCAGAAGTCAGAGACTGTTCGGCTCCGTACTAATCAACTAAGATACCGAATACATTGAGATCGCCGAAGACGGGGGAGATGCATGTTGGAATAAACAAAAGGATAATAAGAAAAAAGTGGGCTCTGGACCGAGGTCCAAAGAATGGGTATAAATACAAGAGCTTCAGATTCAGAAAGGTATGTAAGAATCACTTCACAAAACTTAGTAAACAAGCTTTCTTGAGTATAAGAACTGACTTGCCCATCGGAGTGCTAACCCCGGCACCCCCGACCGGAGTGTTTGTCCTTGCAGGTGACTAGCTGAGGATCAAGAGCGTCTCCCAGGATCTGAAGAGTATTTCCAAAACCACTTCCCCACAATTACACTATTTGCCCTCTCGACGGAGGGTCCGAATGAAAGAGAGCTAACTATTACAAACCAACTAATTAACTAATTATTCTAGCTAATTAATTACAACACAATTGAATAACTAGCTAATCTAAGCTAATTAGGGCAATTAAATTAATTAACTATCTCAGCTAATCAATTACAACACATTAAAATAGCTAGAAACAACTAACTAATAAAGCAATAAAGAGAACATGGCCTCGCAGGCGAGGGAAACATGCATGCTCGGTTGCCGTCCACTCGGAAATCCGTTGCTATGCCATCAATTGCCTCTGTTTTCATTTGCCTTGATCTCTGAAAATTGTGCCAATCTCCAGAATGCCTCTACTTTAACACAGGGATCTGCTGGTGGGCTGTCATCCAAAAAAAGTGGCTGCCAGCCACTATAACTGGCCGGCCGGATAGTGAAACTGGCTGGTCGGCTAGTTTTTTCTGCAGGCTGCTGGTTTTGCTACAACAGAACAATAAAGGCACAGCAATGTATTTCTAAGACAATGCATGTACTACCACACTCCTTATCATGTCTCAAGCTCAAAGGAGCGTGGCACTCGGCTCTCAAGCCACTAACCAAGCACCTCAATGCATGGTGGCTGAGGGCGAAGCTTGCACCATATTGATGAATGCACAAATAACACACAAGAGAGCCTCCACCCTATCATGCTTGATCAAGGATGTTAGCGACCGAGAAACACAACACGTTTCATCACTTTGAGTATGAAACGTGCCATATTCCTTGTGTTTGGATTAACGTCTGATCCAAACACAATGTAATGCAAACGACATGCTCATCTTTCAATGCTAAAGTGGCATGCACAAGACTCTATCATGTAATGCATGCAAGACATGTTAAGGGGTCAAGAGCACTAAAGCAAGTGAAGAACATTACACATGAGGCATGCACTATCGATCTCCAATGGTCACACCAGCTATCGACAGACCTAAGATACTCCAAAACAGTGGCCAAAACACACTAAAACTTAGGCACAAAAAAGCAAGAAATGCATGCTCATTCATTTGCTCGCAAGCAAGGCACAAAGCTTAACTTTCAAACACATTGAAAGAGTTATATATGAGAGCATGACAGAGGTACAAGCACTGAAATCATATGCCAAATGATGATTATCATGCAAAAACACAAGTATAGCATGTTAGGGTCCTTAGCACTCAAAGCTAGTCAAGGGCTTTACACAAGAGGCATGCAATACATAGCCTAAACAACCAAACCAGCTATGGACAGAGCTCAATCATGCCAAAACAAAGGTTAAAACATGCTGAAATGATAGCCCAAAAGCATAGACAAGCATGCATACGTATTGGCTCATGATCAAGGCATAAAGCACAACTCTCAAAAGCATTGAAAGAGTGGAATATGTGAGAGTGTGACCATGCTATATGCACTGAAATCATGTGAGAAATGAAGCCAAGGCATGCAAATAACTTAAGTAAAGCATGCTAGGGATTTTGAAACTCAAAACTAGTCAAGGCCCTTTACACTACAACCATACAAGGCAAGTCTCACATGGCCAAAACCATTCAAAACAGAGCTAAGGAATGCTAAAATAATGGCAAAAACATGCTGAGATGGGGCTAACATAAGCTAGAATGAGAGGCATAAAGCATGATGCATGTTAAGCAAAGAAGTAGGATTGCACTACAAGTGTAAGATGCAAGAAACCAATGACCAAACCAACCAAAAACAAAGTCATGGCAGGTCCAAAAAGTCACAAAAACATGCTTGGACTAAGCTTCAAAAAGGGAGAAATACATGCTCATGTATTAGGTCACCAACACAAGCAAACAAGAATACAAGGAGAGGGGATCACCCCCTCCTATTTTGGGCCACAAGAACAACTTTTTACCACTGAAATTCCTCTGAGTTTCAGCGGTTAAAAGGCTAGGCAAGGGGTGATTCAAAAGCTTAGAGAGGTGGCTCAAGAGGCTTATCAAGCCAAAGAGCAAAAGAGGGGAACCAGCCCCCTAACCTTTTCTTGTCAAGCCAATATTTTAAAGCCTTAAAAATAGAGTTATTCAGAGGCTAAAACCAGCCTTAAAGTAGCATGCAAAGGTGGTCAAGCTCTGAATCAAAACAAAGCTTAAAAGAGACAAGTGTCTTACCCTTGAAGAGCAAGAACAAGACAGCAACTTCAACAACAATTCTGAGCCAAAACCAAGTCTAAGACCTCAAAACAAGCTCCAAGGGACCTCAGCTCCAAAGTGAAGGTGTTTGAGTAGGTGTTTGTGTGTAAAAGTGTGAAGAAACAACACTTTAAGGCTCATTATAGCACAATATAGAGAGAGTGTGAGAATTCTAGAGAGAGAGGGAGGGAGATTTTTCCTCTAAAAAATCTGAACCCCCAAGTAGGGGGAGGAAGCTCCCCTTTGTAGACACCCCATTTTTGACCGACCTTAAGACTCAGACGTCATCGATTGAGCGCTCGGTGATTGCGCATATTGTGCTCGTTCTGAGGTTACGGAGTCTCGGCTGAGAGCCTTGCCTCCGGACTTCGGGACTCTTTTGTACTTTGCCCCGGTTTGCGAACCAGGTTCTGTTTTCTCTTCCTGAAGGGAGGGAGAGGTCTCGTAGACCATCTCTCAGTGGCCGTAGGCTACTTTTCATGGTCGTAGACCACTGTTCCCGTTTGGAGACCAGTTTCTGATTTTCGGAGCCGTCGGTCATGCGCCTCGATTCGGGACCGCTTAACTTTCTCCGTTTGCTCCGATTTTTGGCACACACCTTGTTTCCTCTCTCTAGAGGGACACTGTGGTCCGGGAGACCACCTTCGTGGTCGCACGCCACCTTCGATGCTTAACAGTCAGTTTTCGGGGCACCCGACTGCGCGTTTTGGCTCCCGAACCCTCGTTTTGCATTCGTCTTGTTCATTTTTGGTGTGGACTCTATTTTCATTGTTTGGAAGGTGGTACAAGGGTGGGAGACCACCTTTTCTCTTGGAGACCACCTTTTTTGTCTCACTGAGTGTTAGCCAGCTGTGCCAGCTGGAAGCCTCAGAAGTGATCCTCCATACACGTGTATGGAGGATCTTTGAGCTTGGTTAAAGCTTCTTGAGAAGCTTTAGCCCCTCCCTCTATAAAGAAGAGGTCCTTTCCATTGCAAGGTTCTGAAATTAGTCTAAGCATACATATATCTCTCTTTGCATCTCTACACTTAGGTTTAGAAGAGTGAGATTCTTGCCCTTTGCCATTACCTCATGGCCTAACCCCTCCATCATTGGTCTAAGCTTCTTGGAGGCCATTTTCAGAGGCTTGAAGAGCTGGTTTTTGGGTCCAGAGGTTGCTGCCCTTATTGAGCTTCAAGCGTAACACATTTCTTCCCTTTTAAGCACTATTTTGCTTCATCTTTTAACCTTACTTGCAAGCATTTTTGGGCTTTGTCATAAACTGAAAAAAGTTTTATTTTGAGGTCCTTTACATGCTTGTTTAAGGTCATTTCTCTGTTGGGGGTCGTCTACCCCCTTGCATGCTTGTTTTCATCTTGTTTTGAGCCATGCATTAAGGCCTTTGTATTGTGCTTTGTTTGGCCTTTTAGCCACTGAAATCTAGTGGATTTTCAGTGGCTAGCATGCCGTTTTGAGCCCCAAAATCAGAGAGGGGTGACCCTCTCACCCCTTGTCTTGTTTACTAGCATTGTTGGCTTTACAAAGCGGCCCGTATTTGCATACTTCTTGAGCATGTTTCAAGACATTTTTGGTGGGTTTTGGGACCTACATAGGCTCTGTCCAGAGCCCTTTTTTTCCATTTTGGATGTCCATCTTGCATGTGTAGAGTAACCCTCTTCATAGCCTTTCAAAGGAGCCTTTACTTGCATGTTTCCTAGCCTCATTTCAGGCCCTTTTCAGTGAGTTTTAAGGCCTTCATAACCTCTTTCTAGAGGTGGTTTTGTCTTTTTGGATGTCCATTATGCATGTGTAGAATAACCCTCCTTTTGGTCTTTCAAAAGAACATATCATTCTTGCATGCATTGACCATGTTTCCATGAGTTTTTGGGCATTATTTGGCATGGAATACTTCTGAATTTTGCTGGTTTAGTGACCTCTTGAATGCTCCATATACTTGTAGTGTAAACCCTCTTCACTAGCTTGTATTGCATGCTATTTTGGTCTATGAATCTAGCACTTTTGGCCATGCCTTAAACTGATTTTGTGCATGTTTTGGACTGCCTTAGCTCTATTTTTATGCCTCATGGTTGAATGATGCTTGCTATGAATGGTTGTAGTTCATATACTCTTGCTAGCTTTGTGTTTTGGGCCTATTGCATGCATATGTTGAGGTGTTTCCATGTTTTACGACCATGTGCATCATATTTCAGAGCTTATATGTATGCCATATTCCCATGTTTTCCACTCTTTAAATGCGTTTGAGAGTCGTGTAGTTGCCTCGTTTTTGGACCATTGTATGAGTTTCATTTCTGTGCATGCTGAGCCATCTTTTTAGGCCATTTTCCCACTGTCTTGGACCTGCCTAGGGTCCGTTTGGGGCTGGTCTTTCCATTTGTGTATCACTTTGTGTACCTCTAGTGTAATCCACTTCACTAGTTTCGGTAATTGTGCCATCTAGCATGCATTGTGTGAAGTGTTTGCATGATTCGAGACCATTGTGCATCATGTTTCAGAGCTGGAGAATGTGTGTTTCCATGCCATATTTCATCCTTTGCCATGCTTAGTTAGAGTTGCATGTTGTGCCTTAGGATCGGTCCTTTGTATTCATGCATGTTTGCATGTATTTCGGTTGTCTCATTTTCATGTATGGCCACTGATTTGAGTGGGGCTGAGGTCCACTCACTTTAGTTTAAGTCCATATTGCATTGCGTATGCCATATAGTTCGTGTGCATTGAGTATGCCATTCTCAGTTCATAGCATTGCGTATGCTAGTTGCATGTTTGCATATCATCCCTCGCATGCCAGCATGATTAGGTTACATTGCATTTAGGGTTGCATGTTAGTCACATTGTGTATGCCATCTCATTGCATTGTGTTTGGAGTAGGGTTAGTCCAAACAAGGGAAACGAGGGACGTTTCGTACTCCAAGTGACGAAACGTGTCTCAATTCCCAGTCGCCGACACTCCGGATTACCCATGATGGAGTTTAGGCCTTGTTATGCTTATATGTGCATTCATTTCACATTGAGTCATGCAATTCGACTCCTCGGCCATCATGCATCGAGATGCGTGATTGGTGGCACGAGGATCGAGGTCTACACTCCCTAGAGCTTGTTCAATGACGGGGAGAGTGGTCATGCACACATGTGTTGAAAATACTTTGCCATGCCCCTTTCTTGCTCTCTGTTGCAGCAAATCAGAATCCAGCAGCAAAAACTAGTCAGCAGCCTTCGGAAGTTTTGTACAGTGTTCTAGGACCAATTGCAAAAACAGAAGCAAATCGGGGCATCGCAAGGAATTTCCCGACAAAGCACGCATGCATCTTTCATCATTCGGAACAAGAGCTAAGGCAGTCTATTTTATAGCTTGCATGATAGTTTATTCGCTTTCCTAGTTAATTTGTTAATTAATTAGGGTTTTGTAATATTTAATTAGCTAGAGTAGTTAATTATTTATTCGGACTGTATTATTTATTCGGACCCTCCGAGGAGGGCAATTTTGTAATAAGTGTGTGTGCGTGTGATGTATGTCCTCCAACCACACGTCTTTCTCCCTTTTATTTACCAGCTTATGATGGTTAGTTTAGGGCACGTTTCAATTAGCATACTTATGCTCGCATGTTTGCATTCATTCTGTCTTGCATGCACCAGGCTTGGCGCATCATACTAAATGCATTGTATTTCAATTCCAAGTTGAATACATGTTATCTGTTGCATTCCATATGCCATGTTTAGAATAGCCGAGCCTATCTTAATTGCATTCCTGTATGTGTTGCATTAGGCATCTCAGCATAGTTAGGATTCATGCATGATTTCTAATTAGCTTCTTTCTTTGGCTTGGAGTACTTGGTAAGTGTTTATGCTTTAGCATCCTTGCATGCGTGTGAGTGACTGCCATGATAGCATGCTTACCATGAGGCTATGTGCTTATGTGATATAACTGCTTAAATGCCTGTGGGTGAAGGTTGGGTTGTTTGAATTGGAATAATTCGTCGAAACCCGTGTTTTAGCCTATTTGCGAGTAGCAAAAAATCAATCCATTTTCAAAACAAACAGATATGCGATGCTTTGTTCCAACTTAGGCAATCCAGTCTATACTTGTATGTTGTGCGCATCACATAGTAATTCTAGGCTAATAACCAGAATAAGAGCACATAATGTTTTCAAAACTCGATATCATGGTTAGTAGAGGTCGATATTTGATCGGGCGAGCGGGGGTGCTTACGAAGTGACCTTCCCCAATCGTACCCAAGTTCTCGAGCCGAGGCAACTTTGGTGATGACAGACACGTGGCCTTAGGCAACGAGTTAGGGTTTCCTAAATTCCCCCAAAAAATATTTAGGTGGCGACTCTGTATCTGGCAAAGCAGTCCATGTTTGGCACTTCTTTCAAAAAAATCTGTTTTCAAAAACGATTTGCCGGATTTGGACTTTGATGATTCATCGGTCTGCATTGCACTCTGCGAGATTAGATACAAGACCGTGACATTTGAGTCCAAACTGTGGTAAGCCGCAAATGAAAAAAACGGGATTCCCTCCCGAGACGTTCGGGGACGTCTACACCCTTATATAGGCAATGCAAGCCAAAAGGCTTGCTCAATCCCTCCATACACGTGTATGGAGGATGAGTTCAGTGAGCCACAGCTGACTCAAAAGATCTGAAAATATCAGAAAAAGGAGAAAATTGGCTACCAGCCAGTTAAGTGGCCGGTCGGCCACTTGAACTAGCTAGCCAACCACTCCAACTAGTTGGCAAGGAGAAAAAGTGATCGGCAACTGCCAAAAGTGGTCGGCAAGGCCCCACTCTCCTTCAGCCAAGGGGCACCAAGGTTTGGCCTAAAAACAAGGCCAAAACACAGAGGGTTTAGAGGCTCAAAGACAAGGCGATCGGCCGAGACCTTCAAGCACTCAAAACTAGCACAAACATGCACAATCATCGAGTGCACAAACGATGCCGTCAAAGTCTTAAGGTCGGTCAAAAATGGGGTGTCTACAGTTGCCCCTTTGACAGAAACTCGGAAGTCATGAAATGACGGGAGTGAATGTCAAAGCCCAGAGACGACCCATTTTTGACAAGGCCGAAGACTTAGACAAACAGGCAAGATAACAAAACTGATGCGCCCGTAGGCAGGGGCAAAATGCAAATGGCATACAGAATGCAGAACATAACTTATGATTATGCAAAGAGGGCTGTAATGAAACATCTGAATGTAAGTACTATGCAGGGTAAATGCAACATTTTAAGTAAACGAATAAGATACAACAGCCTCACACATTTCAGTAGAAAGGATGTAAGAAAATTATGCAGTCTTAACAATGCCTCACGCACAATGCCTTACGCAGGAAAGGCTAAAAGCGACTATCAGGATAACCCGAAGTCTCAAGCGAAACACCTCTTAGCGTATCACACGCAAGAGAGAGAAGAGAAACACCTCTCAGCGTATCACACGCGAGAGAGGGAAGAAACAACATCTCTCAGCGTACACACGCGAGAGAGGGAAAGAAACAAACACCTCTCAGCATATCACACGCGAGAGAGAAACACCACCTCTCAGCGTATCACACACTGGAGAGGGAAACACAACCTCTCAGCATATCACACGCTGGAGAGGGAAACACCACCTCTCAGTGTATCACACGCTGGAGAGGGAAAAACAACAACACCGGGCATACAACCCAAATGCTTTCAACACGGTGCCAGTGTAAACATCGAGCATCCCCGGGTGTTTCTAACCAACAAAAAGTCAGTGTAGACATCGGGCGTACCCGAATGTCTCTAACCAACGAGATAAAGGAGAGGAATGGTTTTACCTGGAATTCCTCTGAATGAACCGTACATACAATATCGAGCCTGCACAAAAGAGAAATTTTGACAAGTACAATATAGTAGGAACACATGTTCGATTCTACATCAAGATACAATTTTAATACGAGATAAACGTGTTCATATACGATGCAAACGAAAAGGGGCATAACAATGCAAGTGAAGCGTGCATAACAATGCAAGTGGAACGTGCATAGCAATGCAAGTGAAAAGGGTGCATAACAATGCAAGTGGAACGTGCATAGCAATGCAAGTGAAAAGTGCATAACATATTTTGTGCACAATAATCAATGCATATTCGATGCAATATGCTCAATGATGAAATGCGTGTCTTGGCAAGACCGATTCAGTTGTGACCTCTGATTTACCTCTCGGAGGAGTTGCAACGTATTTCAAAAAGGATACACCTCGTGCATGCCAACTGACGATGAGCTACGCATCGAAGACATGAGTTGAAACTTCCGCAAAAACACTTTGAGCTGAAAAAGTATTTTGACACAGTGAGGACGACGGAGGTAATCCAAAACTCACAGTTTTTCCTACTTTCAATTTCGATTCACTTTGCATATCTAATGGCAACTTATCAGGCTATGCACTTGCCGTCTGCAGATCACATGGCAGCCCTAGGCGACGATGCCGGAGTTTGCCCGGTTTCATTTTGCCGAAGCTCGAGGTGCCTCCCGATATCAGATCTTGTTCAAGGGACCGGTAGGCCGAGCCTGGTTTCATGGAGAGCGCTTCATGCGCTAGGTACTGGGCCTGCCTCTATAGTCGATCCCCTTACCACCTCCACCATCTATGCGGGCTATAGAGAGCCTCTCCTCTCAAGAGCTTATCGATGTCATGCGAGGCGCAGATGCTGACAGGTGCATTGAGGAGGGGGATTACACGGCTTACATCGAGGTATACCTCATGCCTCCATTGGCAGGCGTTCGCGCTCCCACAGGTAGGACAGCGGGCATTGCTTTGTCGAGCATGGCTTGGGCTACTGACGCCCCCACGACGAGCAGAGCTCGGGTGCCGAGTGGTGAGGTTAGAGGGATGCCTTCTACTAGGCAGTGCGTTGGATGGCCGGATCCCCCAACTGAGCTGACAGGTTGGCGGCTTGGTAGGGGGCCTTATCAGATCTCGATTGAGCCCCATTGTCTGATCATCGATATGTGAGGACACCTGACTCAGCACCGGTATACTTTACAGCTTTTATGCATTTCAGCTGTACTCAGATATTTGTTCATTCATTCACTCATGGCTTTACCTTGCATTTGCAGCCCTCCATAGGATATGTCGAGGGTTGCTCGAGGTGATGGCCTCCTTTGAGGGTATGGTCTTGCGGAGAGAGATGATGCTGACCTCTCACGGCATTCCGATACTTTTCAGTTTCCTTGCATCTAGCATAGTTCTGCTGATATACTAAAATTGTACACTTTATTGCACTGATTCACTGTTTACGTGGATCACATCTGACACGACACACTGCATGCACACACCGTATCTAATTTCTGCATGTACCCCACATAACATATTTGCACCTGATACTGTAGCTGATGTATTCAAACTGTCCTTTCAGGTCACACCCTTACAGATAGGACCCTCAGAGCCAACTCCAGCAGCAGGGAGAGAGACTCCGGCACACAGCCGAGGGAGGCGTCGGAGGCCTGCCAGATGCACTGACGAGTCCAGCGAGGAGGATAAGGAGGCGAGTCCCCAGTCAGAGTCATCTGGAGGTGGAGACGATGCAAGGAGGGTTCTGTGGACAAGAGCGGAGGCAGCTCTGGTTCCGGCTCAGATTCAGACGGTGGGCCCGATGGTGATGATGCAGAGGTGCTCAGCTGAGGAAGAGGGTGAAGAGGGCCTCTGAGTCCTGAGGTGGCTGGCGTCGATTTAGATGTTTTCGCTTTATTTCTCTTTTTGCTTGTAGTTTTGGCATATTGTACAGCCTTAGGCAGTTTTATTTTCTTTAAAACTTTGTACTTTTTGTAAAGAGAAACCATAATGGAATGAAAACAACTCTTTGATTAAAAAGTGTTGCATTTGTATTCCGAGCATCGCATTGCACCATTTTGCACAAAAGTGAGATTGATGGAAATTGAACATTTGTTTATTGCAAAGTCAGGTAGTGAACCGACACAACAAACAAAACAAAACAACTTAAAGAACAACTTGATAAGCAAAACAATGACTCGGTAAACCAATTGCAAGAACTCGAAAAGCAAAGTTCAACAACTCGATAAGCAAAAGCGACAAACTTCAGAATAAGTCAACAAAACCACAGCCGAACGCATCCAGAGTGAAACAAAACATAGATTTTCCGCATCCCTCAGCACACAGGAAGGCTAAAAGTTCTTTGCTAGAGACAAGGAGTGGCTGCCAGCCACTTTTCCTCATTGCCAGCCACTTTTCACAGCTGCCAGCCACGTAACGGGCCGGCAGCCGGAAAACTGACCAGTCGGCTAGTTTTTTCTGGAAAGCTCCAGATTGCTGCCATCTGTCCTCCACTCAATGCCTTATCTTCTATAAAGGTTCCAGCTTCGTGGTTCCTTCATTCTAACTCAGTTTTTACCCCAAATGGAAGCATTTCTTGCCCAAAACCTCACAAATTGGATTACAAACTTGGATGGCTCGGAAAAGTTAAATTTTCGGGGTTTTGGAATAAATGCACTATTCACGTTGAGCCGCACCCCACTGCGTTTTCCATTCCTCCATGCTGCGACAAGGTGTTGGGAATCCGATAACTCACATTTTTAGCTTTGGCAGACAAGAGATATGCCCTACTTTTGAAGATTTCCAAGCTTTGATGGAATCTCGGTGCGATGAAGAGATCTTGCCCCAGCTCCGTTTTGGCAACATCCAAGCCTTAGGACGGATGTGTGGGCTTACTTTGCATGACGCTCGGAGCGACCATCTTTGGCAGAGTTTTCAGCGACACGCCCTCTATTTGTGCATGTTGTCTCACTTCTTGCTTGCCCCAGGCTTCAGAGGGTCAGCATCCGTTTGATTGAGGTTGCCCAAGGCTTGAAAGAGGGCAAGAGCTGCATTAGCATGACGCTAGCTGAGACTCTGATGGGTTTGGATACCTTCCATCCCCGAGAGACGACTAGATTCGCAGTGAGTCCACTACTCTTACAGGTAATGTTTCCCGCCCTTCTCAAATGTGTATTTCTCACATCACTCGGCCCTCAGGCTCTGTTTTTCTCTCAAAACCCTTTCTCACTTTTCTCTCCACGCACACCTCTCTATTCTTTAATCTCTCTTCTTTTTCATCCCTCCCCAGATATGGCTGATGGATAAGTTGAGAGTTGTGGACTCATGCCCAGCATATTCAGTACGCGGCTATTTCTTCCGGCAACGACTAGTTGATGCTCCGGATAAGGGATGGTGGCGCGAATGGATGTGCAGCCTATCTGCTAGCAACATTGCTTGGCGCTGCCCTGGCTTAATCTACCGACGATGAGTTATAGCATGATTCGCCAGCCGGGCATTCAGCTGATTGGCCTAACACACTGTGTCTTCTACTTCCCATTCAGATTCCAGCGCCAATTTGGACATGACCAGACCTGCCCAGAAGAGGGGATAGAGTACCCTACTGCATTTCTAGTCCAAGGCTCACAGTTAGCTCGGTATGCCACAGCATAGAGGATGAGAGAGCTTCTGGCTCTCGCTCCCACTTTCAGTCACACCCTTTCTGGCGAGTGCAGAGCCTGGCTCGAGGAAGAGGCACAGACCGAACCATCTTTGGCATCAGAGGCTTCTACGAGCTCTGGGAGGGGGCGCAGGAACACCTGACTTATCCATGCTCCGAATTTATTTGCTTTAACCAGTACTTTCAAGTTTTCTTTATGAATGTAATAAAAAGCAACTTCAATTTGTATTCAAGAATAGGAGAACTCTGTGTTGAAATCAATGAAATTGAAGGTTGTGAGTACTGAAAATTTTCCGTTATGGTCCAAAAATTGTCTAAGTTGTAAAAAGATTAATTTGAGCAAAATCAACTTTTATTAAAACTTTTCAAAACCATTTTCGATATAGATCAAAACTAGACACGCCTGCAAACTATCCTCGAGATGTACGACCCCGAATCCCAACAACTGGAAAGTTGCCCCTAGTCTGAATAGCACTGCACTGGAGATCACAACCGAGCTCTTGGATGCAGAAAGGCAAAGATGACCAACATGATCACATGGACAAAGTTGATTTGGGAGTGTTTATGGCTGGACTTCAAAATGAAGTTGCCTACGTATCCTGAAGATGGGAATCAATCCTTACGTAGTTCGGTTCAGGTTCACTCGTGTATTCACACTCTCCTTTTACGCTCTAACTTTTGCCAAGGCCGCTCTTTCTGGGTTTTCAACCTTACGAGCTCAGTTTTTCTTATTTCAAATTTTTCATGCTCTAACTTTTGCCTAGGTCGCCCTTTCGGGTTTTCGGCCTAGCGAGCCTCTCGGGGATAGTATTTCTTCAACTTGTCCATGTTGATCGGTTGGAAGAACTCAAGGCCATCTAAATCCATAAGAATGACGGCTCCACCCGACTAGATAGACTTGATGATATAAGGACCAGTCCAATTAGGTCTGAACTTGCCCCTAGGGTCGTAGATGGGAGCTCGGTTGTCTTTGAGCACTAGATCCCCCTCTTTCAAATTCCTAGACTTAACCTTCTTGTTGAAAGCCCTGGAAATTCTTCGTTGATAACCCTAGACGTGATACAGTGCTTTCAGCCTTCTCTCGTCAAACAGCATGAGTTCTTTAAACCTGCTTTGTTGCCAATCTGCTTCCGCTATTTGGCTCTCGGCCATCACTCGCAACGACGGTACTTCGACCTCGATCAGAAGAACAGCCTTCATCCCATATACCAAGGAATACGGAGTTGCCCCAGTAGAAGTGCGAATCGATGTTCTGTAACCCCAAAGAGCAAATGGCAACTTATCTGGCTAGTCCCTATAGGTTTCCACCATCTTCTGCAAGATATGCTTGATGTTCTTGTTGGCAGCCTCAACAGCTCCATTGGTTTGTGGCCGATAGGTAGATGACTTATGAAAAGCCACGTTGTATTTCTCCAACAAGTCAATCACCTCCTTCTTGAAGTAGGAACCATTATCCGAAATAATCTCATTCGGGACTCCATAGCGACAGATGATGTTGTTCCTGATGAACTTAGCAACATGCGATGCCTTCAACACTGCGTAAGATTGGGCCTCAACTCACTTCGTGAAGTAGTCTATCGCTACCAGAATATACTCATGCCTGTTTAACCCCTTCGGAGTGACTGCCCCAATCACATCAATCCCCCAAACTGAAAACGGCCATGGCGAAGTCATGTTGTACAGCTTCGACGGCAGAATGTTCATGCGGTTTACATGGATCTGACACTTGTGGCATCGCCGAACAAAGCCAATACAATCCTCCTCAATGGTTGACCAAGAATAACCCTGTCTGAGAATTTTTCGGGCTAGCATCACCCCGCTCATATGTGATCCGCACTCTCCTCTATGGATGACCTCCATCAGGCACCTAGATTCTTCAGCATCAACACACAGTTTATGCATCCCAAGTCGACCCCGTTTGTACAGTTTACCCCTGCAGAAGATGAACTGAGCAGCCAGTTTTTGTATCGCCCTCTGGTCTTTGGCGTTTGCCCCTGGTGGATAAGCCTCCTTTTCCAAGAAGTTCCAGATGTCATAATTCCAGGGGTTTTAATCTTGTACCTCATCTATGGGAGCAATCATCATGTAGGCCGGCACATACCGCTGTTCGATGATGATTGGACGCATCCGAACTCCAAAAGGTATGTCTATCATAGAAGTTGCTAATGAATCAGTGAACCTGTTGTTCTCTCTTAACATATGGGCGAAATTCAATTTTTCAAACCGAGGAATCAGAACATCCAAGGTCTGGTGATAAATTTTCATCTTCTCTTCTTTGACTTTCTAATCCCCTTTAGCTTGAGATACAACAAGGTTCGAGTCCCCGATGACATCCAACTGTTTTGCCCCTAGTTCCAGGGTGGCTTCCAGTCAAACAATACATGCCTCATATTCTGCCTCATTGTTCGATACTTTGAACCAGAGTTTCAAAGCTAAAGGTATACGGCAATTGTTGGTGCTATCAGCAACACCCCTATCCTATACCCGTACTGGTTTGACGCTCCGTCCAAGTACATAGTCCAAGTTTCTTCTTCAACATGCACAATAGCCTCATCTAGAAACAGATATTCTACTGCTTCATCCCTGTCCACTGGGTGATTGGTTAGGAACTCCGCTACCGCTCTCCCTTTCACTGATTTGCGCGTCATGTACTTTAGATCGAATTCGTAGAGCAGAGGCAACCAACGGGCTAGCCTACCCATAAACGCTGGTTTCTCAAAGAGATATTTGGTGGGATCTAATCTCGAAACCAGTATTATAGAGTGAGCTAACAAGTAGTGCCTCAACTTCCTGGTAGCCCATACCAAGGCCAAACAAGCCTTCTCCAGCGGAGTGTAGCGGGTCTCATATTCCAGCATTTTCTTGCTCAGGTAGTAGATAGCCTTCTCCACTTTATCCTCAGATTCCTGCGCAAGCATGCAGCTGTAGACCCCCCATTTTTGACCGGCCTTAAGACTTGGGCGCTACTGATGGTTTACCTGGTAATGAAAGATGTGCAGGGCGAAGGATCGATTTCTTTGACAAGAGGAGAGTCAAATCCCAACCTCACACCCCATTTTTGGACTAAAACTATTTTGAATGGTTTTTAGACCTTGAAACCCTCTCTTTCAAAATATTTTTGAAATAAAGTTTCTACAATGCTCTGAGGCTCGCATTTTGTTAAATGATGCACTTTTCGGTAAATCGAGCAAGGACAGAGTGGAAATGAGTGAAAGAGAGATGAAATCTTTGAAAAATCTTTCAAAACACCTTGTTTGGGGGTTTGGAGTTGAAGAAAAGAGGATTGGAGAGAAGAAACCTAGTTGAGAAAGAAGTTGGGCATGAATCGTTAAGAGAGAGTCGGGCAACCCTCACTGAATCATGCCTATCCTTTTGTATACTTGGATTTCAGCTATGTGGCCACCACCTTGGAAAGCTTACTTCTAGGCTTCATTTTTCACTTAAGAATCTCCTAAAGCTGAGTCCGGATGGGGGAGATATGATTGGCTGAAGTTGGGCATCATTCTGGTTGGATCAAACTGAGCATCCTTCACTAAAAGAGGGATATCTCTTAGCACACATGGAATTTTGATGTGAGGTTTGCATAATTGGAAAGAAGACTTCCGGGGCTACAGTTTAGGCTCAAGAATGACCTGAAAATGAGTCCAGATGAAGGAATTAGGCTTTCTTCAAGTCAAGGACCAGGATTGATTTTTGCCATCGGCCTCTATGGAAGTGCATCGGCCACAATTTGACCTCAGCAGCTATAGGTCGGCCCAAAGTGAACCTTATCGGCCACAAATGTTGGCCGGTTGGCCACAAATGTCCAGAAAGCCCAGAATTGGCAGATATTTCTCCTCCAGCTGTTTCCAGCTTGTGCCACCTGTCCTAGCTCAGATATTTTCGACCAAGCTTGATATTTTGCTATATAATGAAGCCTTATATCTCATATTCAAGGGTTAGAACATTTAGAAAACATTTTTGGCAAAAGATTTGGGTGCCTTTCTCTCTAGAAACTCTCTCTAGATTTCACTCTCTCTAAGGATTTTGTGCTTGAAGGCTTGCATACATCCATCTTCAACCTATCAACCCTTAAGAAGACTTGATCACCATTGGGTTGAGGTCCCTTGGAACTTGGTTTGAGCTCCAAAAAGTGGTTTTGGCTCAAGAAAAGTGGTTGTTTTTGCTGTTTGGCTTCAAGGGTAAGCACCCACCCCTTTTACCTTTGCTTTGCATGCTTGTTTTACCACCTTTGCAAACTATTTTTGGCTTGGTTTTGAACTGAGAAAATCTCTATTTTTTAGTCCTAAAAGTGATGGTTTAGGCCTATTTTGTGTTAGGGGGTTGTCTCTCCCTTTTGTTCCTTAGCTTGTATAGCTTTTGAGCCATCTTCTAAGGCCTTTCAAAACAACTTTTTGTGGCCTTTTAACCACTGAAATCCAGAGGATTTTCAGTGGTAAAAACCCTATTTTGAGGGCCCAAATAGGAGAGGGTGGTCCCCTCTCCTCTTGTCTTGCTTGCTAGTGTTGATGGCCAACCAAATGAGCATGTGTTTTTACTTCTTTATGGCTTTGTTTAGGCTCATTTTTGTGACTTATCAGACCTGCCATAACTCTGTTTTTGGCTGTCTTGGTCAAATCTTGCATGCTTATTTCACTTGTAGTGTAAATCCTCTTTGCTAGTCTTGTTAGCCTTACAAAGTAGCATGCTCTTGTGGTTTGAATTAGCTTAGTTCAAGCATGTTTTTGGTATTATTTTGGCATGTTATAACTCTGATTTTGATTGGTGGACTCACTTCTTGCATGGTTTATACACTTGTAGTGTATTTCTCACAAACTAGTCTTGTATGCTTCATGAAGTAGCATGCCTTTCTAGCATGATTTGATTCTATTTCAGCATATTTTTGGTGATGTTTTGCCATGTCATACCTCTGTTAAGTTTTGGTTTGGTTGGCCCTTGCATCCTCCATGCACTTGTAGTGCAATTCCATGAATTAGCCTAATGTGTATCATGCTTTAACATGTCATTCTAGCATGATTTTGGCTTAACTCTAAGAAGCTTTTGGTCATGTTTTAGCATGATTAAGCTCTAAGTTTTGTTGTTTTGGCCATGCATGCCATGATTTGTATAGCTATGGTTCATCCTAGCTTGTTAGCTTTGTGCATCAAGTCCACGAACATGCATTGCTTGACCTATTTGAATGATTTGACATCATTTGTTATGTAATTTCGGAGCATATTTCATAGTCATACACTTGTGCTTGTCACTCTTTTAATGCCTAGGAGGTTTGGCTCTTTATGCCTCAAGAATGGATCATTGTGTATGCCTCTATGCTTAGGCCTTTGGGCTATCATTTTAGTGCATTTTTGGTCTTGTTTTACCATGCCATAAATCTGATTTTTAATGGTTAAGTCATGCCATGCTTGGTCTTGGTAGGTGTAGTGTAACCCTCCTTATTGACCTTGTATGCATCTTGCCTTATGTCCTTCATGTTGGCTTGTTTTAGTTTTGGCCCATGCATGTTTTAGACTCATTTTGGCATGATCTAAGACTGTTTTGGTTGTCCTTGGCCCTTTGGGGCTTGATTCACGTGGTCTTAGTACAAGATCCTTGGCTAGCCTTATGCTTTGAACCTCCTAGCATGCTATGCTTGTATTATGTGCATGATTTGGCATCATTCCTCACATGATTTCAGAGCTTATTTAATTGCCACATTCTCATGTTTGTCACACCTTGCTCATGTTTAAGGATTGTGCATTGTTGCCTAGTTTATGGACCAATATGTGTGCATGCATGTTTTGCCTTTCGGTGCCTTAGTTTTGGTGTTTCGGCCACTGATTTGGGCATGATTGAGGTCTGTCCATTTTGGTTTAAGTCCATCTTGCATGTTGTTGCATAGTTCCATTTTGTCGTTGTTGCATGCTTGTCGCATTGCATGTTGTCGCATGCTTGTCACATTGCATGATTTTTGCATGTTCTTGCATGCTTGGTACATTGCATGTTTGCATGTTTAGGTTGCATTGCATTTTGCATGCTTGTTACATTGCATTTGGCATGCTTATGTTGCATTGCGTAGCATCTCCATGTTGCATGCATTGCATTGTGTTTGGCTTGGGTGTTGAGCCAAACACGAGGAACGAGGGACGTTTCATACTTGAAGTGATGAAATGTGCCTCAATTCTCGGTTGCCGACCCTCTTGATCATGCATGATAGAGGTCAAGGCATTCATGTGTTTTTGTGCATTTCATTCACATTGATTTGTGCAACTCGGCCTCTTTGGCCATCATGCATCGAAATGCGTGATTGATGGCTCGAGAGTCGAGCACTACACTCTTTTGAGTTTCAAACATGATAAGGGGTGTAGTTGCACAACATTTTCTTGCAAATGTATTGCCATGCCTCTGTTTGTACTCTGCTGCAGCAAAAGGAGCAGTTTGCAAGAAGAGATGGCTGATCGGCTATCTAGTGTGCCGATCGGCTATAAGTATTTGGCCGATAGCTTCAAAATTGGTCGATGACCCTTATCTCTTGGCTGATGGCCTAACCTCTTGGCCGATGACCTCTCAGCATATCCATGAGGTGGATCAGAAGTGTTTCAGAAGTTGGCACAGTTTTCAACAGTCTAAAACAGTGCAAACAGAGGCAACATGAGGCATGGCAACAGATTTCCGAGCGAAGCCAACCGAGCATGCATCATTCATCATTCCAAGACAGGGCTGTGGCAGCTTGTTTTATCTTCTTTCTTTTCTTACTTAGTTGGTTTTGTAACTCAATTAATTTGCTTAATTAGTTAAAGTTTTGTAATAATTAATTAGTGTAGCGTAGCTAGCTAGTTGATTTATTCGGACCCTCCGTCGAGAGGGCGAATTTTGTAATAAGTGTGCGTGAGTGTGTGAATGTCTTCCCACCCCACGTCTTTCTCCCTTTTACTTAACTGCTTACGATGGTTACTTCTAGGGCATATTTCAATTAGCATACTTATGCTTTGCATGCGTGCATTCATTCATTTGTCTTGCATGCACCGGGCTCGGCGCATCATACTAACTGCATTGTATTTCAATTCCTATTTGAATACATGTATCAAGTGTTGCACTCATACGCCATCTTAGAATAGCCGAGCCTATTTAGCTGCATTGTGCATGTGTTGCATTAGTCATCTTAACATGAATTGGGATTATGCATGATTTCTAACTAGTTCACTGTTTTGGCTCGGAGTACACTGTGAGTGTTTATGTTTTAGCATCTTGCACGTATGGAAGTGACTACCATGATAGCATGCTTGCCATGAGGCTAACTGCTTGAATGCCTATGGATGAAGGCTAGATTACTTGAATTGGGACAATTCATCGAAATGCAAGTTTTAAGCCCACTTGAGGTGACAAAATCATGTTTTCTAAGCCCACTTGAGGGTGGCAAATCCACGTCTTAGCCTACTTGCGAGTAGCACCTTCAAACCATTTTCAAACAAACATGAAATGTTTTGTTCCAACTTAGGCGATCAGGTCTATACTTGTATGCTGTGTGCATCACATAGCAATTCTAGCTAATAAATCGGAATAAGAACACATGTGTTTTCAAAAATAAAATATCATGTTAGTAAAGGCTGATCTTTGATCGGGCGAGTGAGGGTGCTCATTGCATGACCTTCCCCTCTCGTACCCAAGTTCCCGAGCCGAGGCAACTTTGGTGATGACGGACACGTGGCCTTAGGCACGAGTCAGGGTTTCCTAAATTTTTCAAAATAAAATATTTAGGTGGTGACTCTGTCTCTGGCAAAGCAGTCCATGTTTGGCACTTCTTTATAAAAATCAGTTTTCCAAAACGATTTGCCGGATTTGGACTCTTTGGTGATTTATCGGTCTTGCATTGCACTTTGCGAGATTAGATTCAGAATCGTGACATTGAGTCCGAACTGTAGTAGCTAATGAACAAAACAAACTTCGCAACTTCGCCCGTGGAGCTCGTGACGTTCGGGCACGTCTACAGTTTCTGGCGACTCTGCTAGGGATTTAGAGAATTTGACTCGAACTCATGATATCTTGTTTCGATTACACTTATGTGTCTCTTTGCATTACATTTGCATTGGTGCGCCTAGGATACCGTGTTTACCGTATGCTATTCCTAAATGGTTTGTTGGAGGCCCGCTTTGAGAAACGTGCCATAAGGCTGACCGGTTGCGGGCTCTGCCACGATGGGAACACAAACCCCGATTTTTACCAGGGCACCCTTTTTGACCATTCGACCTAGTGCATATCGGAAACTGTAGTGACCATTCCAAACTAGGACAGGTTGCTTACCCGATTACAGGTTGTTTGAAGCCGCTACGTGCGTAGTGAAACCCTAGCTGTTGACAAAATAGGACAGGGAAACCCTACCCCTCCATAGGGGTGTTTTGGCTCTCACTTGCTTGCTATGTGCTTTTAGAGTGCGTCTCTACAGGAATGCATTTATCAGTTTGCGAGTCTGAGTATCGGCCTGAGGGTATCAGTTTACAGGCAGAATTTTGGGCAGAATTCAGTAAAGAGTGCAGTCATTCAGCTATGCTCATATCTGTTCTGGTGAAATTGGGCTAAGATGCTGCCTGTTTTATGTTTTGCTAGGGTAGTCTTGAAACCATAGCTTCAGAAGGCTCCAATATCCCCCGGGTACATTGGACTTATGTTGATAGACTTTGTCACGTCAGAGATTCAGTTCAAAGGCAGCCAGTGTTTCCTTCGCCAGCGATAAGACAAAGAAAGGCCAGTCAGGGCTCACCAGTTCAAACTGATCCGACAGTCACCAGTCACATCATCAGCAGACCCGTGATGGCACAGAGTCCGAAAGAAGTTGTGACCATGACAGCGGCATTAAATCAGGGAACTACTATGGAGGATGAGACCAATGCTGAAATGCAATGCCCATTTGGGGCATCTGCCACACATCCAGCTTCAGGACTGCAACCGAACTTTGACCCACTTCTGCCAGCTGAAGATTTGCAGGGTCCGGATCCCCAAGAAGGGTTGGCTCAAGCCCGAGTTGGCAGACCCCTGGTGCAGCCTAATGAGAGCCTTTATCCCCTTGATGTTAATGAGCTTGATTCGACCGCAGTGAAAATTGCTAACCTTGATAAGCAATTCAAAAAGGTACAGGGCCTTAACTCCATTCCCGACGTTGAGGATGGGTACACCGAGGCTGCCGTACGGCTCCCAAACAAATTCAAAATGCCACACCTTGACCGTTTCGGCAGGTCTGGAGATCCTATGGTATATATCCGGCTTTTCTTGGATGTCCTGAAGCCGATGGGTCTGACTAAGCCACAAAAACTCTCTCTGTATAGAAGAACCCTGTCGGGTGTAGCAGCCACTTGGTACGCTAAGTTGGAGGATAAAGTGAAGCAAAACTGGGAAGAACTGGCTGAGGCCTTTGTTGATCAGTATTCTTACAATACCCAAGTTGAAATGACCACTCAAGAGCTAGAAGCTACCCACCAGAATCCTACAGAGCCTTTTGTGGAATTTGTTACAAGGTATAGAGCAAAGGCAACACAGATGACAGATCGCCCTTCTGAGAAGGATCAAGTGTGGATAGTGGTGCAAAACCTCGAGCATGATATGTTGCAAAAGTTGATAGTCGCTCCACTATCCACTTTCAAAAGTTTGCATGAACTGGGGGTTCAGGTCGAGAATGCATTCAACAGTGGGATCATTCCCAGAACAAGTGAACCAATAAGGAGGGTTTTTGCAGGGAGTACCAATGTTGGTAGTAGCACTATTCCCGAACCCACCGAAATCAATACAGTCGCCACAGCCGACCCTTTTGCCAAACCAAGCCTACAAACAGCCGGCCTAACCCGAGCTCAGGGTAGAACTTTCACTCCCCTCTATAAGAGCCTAACCAGCGCACTAAAAGTTCTGATGGAAAGAGGGTATCTCAAACCCCTTGATCCTCAACCTCTGCCTGACCCACTCCCTGCCAGGGATAACCCCTCCAAATACTGTGTGTATCATCAACAGCGCGGTCATGGCACCGATTGTTGCTACCGTCTTCGTCATGAGGTCCAAAATCTCATCGACAACCGGACTATAGCTCCACCTCTAGACCCCAATGACCAAACATCTCCTGCCTACCTCAACCTCATCCATATATTTCCATTTGTCTACAACCCGAGCATATACATCACCCCGGCCCATCTACCCAAACCTGAGGTGTTTATTCCGGAAACCATGGACTTATGCATGATGGGTGCATCTGAACCCCAATTATCTCAAACCCATGAACCCACTACTTCTGAGCTGATGAGAATGATCGAAGATCTTCAGAGAACTGTGGCAGATCTGGCCTTTGGGATATTGGCTCTGTTATCGACCATATCGCATGCCAGAAGTTTCACGCCAAAAGGCTCCCCAATCTTGGGACAGGTTGTATTGGAAGAAGGCCAATCTCTTAGCAGAGTGGAGGCCAGTGGTAAGAACAAGGTAGGGGCAGGCATTGGTCCCCATGAACACCTTCAGTGGGCTGTTGAGGCTTTGAAAGCCGAAGGGCTGAACAAACAGCAAGTGATTGCAGTTGTTGCACAGATTGTGGATGGCACTTTTGCCACTCAGGATAAGAGCACTCTGAATCAAGGAGTAAGCCGGAAAAAGGGATGTTGTACCATAAAGCCCCCTTTCAGCTCCAATCCTACACTCGGAAGAGATCATCAAAAGTCAGCACCTGCCGACCCTTTCGCCGGTACATCCAACACAACCTCACAAACCTCAAAGTGCCCACCCCGAGGCCAGAGGTTCTTCACCTCGCCTTATATGTCCTTATCCAAAGCCATGGGTGTGTTGATCAAAAAAGGCCATCTGAAGCCCCTGGAGCCGCGGCCATTACCAAACAAACTTCCTCCCTCTCATGATCCGGCCAAGTACTGTGCCTTCCATCAACAAACCGGTCATGGCACTGATAGTTGTTACCGTCTTCGCCACGAAATACAAGATCTGATTGACAATGAGGTCGTCGTCGCACCAGGCTCTGCAAAGTCTATCGACACTGGATCAGTGAACTTGGGAGATAATGTGATCATTTGATCGGGGGATGAACCACTTGCGGATAGCGCTCATTTTACTCCAGATATGGTGGATGGCATGCACTGTTTTGAGCAATGTACAAATACTGTTAATTTTACTTTCTAACTTGGGTATTGGGTCAGTCTTGTTGTGTTGTATCGAGTCAGTCTTGTTGTATCAAGTCAGTCTTGTTGTGTCGGAGTCAGGTGATTTCGGGGGTGTTACTTCGGACATCACTATCTTGTTTTGTGTTTGTCTTTTACACTCTTTTGAGTCTGTTTCTGCCATGGGACCAGTTACGCCAGAAGATTTGAATGAAACAGTAGTGATTTTCACACTCTTGAGTTTGTTTTTGCCTTTGCGCCAGTTGTACCAGAAGTTTTGAATAAGATGACAGTATTTGACTAAAAATTGTGTCTTTTCTGTGCCTTGAAGTCATTGCACTGACCTAAGTTTTTCAAAACTTTTTGAACACTGTGATGAAAACGAAGATGAAGGAATTCCTCGGGATTTGCAAAAATTTGATCAATTGAGAGAAAGAGAGGCATGCTAAGCCCTTAATGAATGAGATCATGCTTGTTAATGTGAGTACTAAGAAGGATCCTGGCTTGATCAAGATTGGTTCTACACTGTCTTCAATGCAAGCGACTAGTCGCTTTCTTAAAAGATTTCAAAAAATGTTTTGCATGATCCTGCGAAGACCTGTGTGGAATCGCTCTTGAGATTGTGTAGCCTAGGATTGCTCTCAGCCTCGAGACTCGACCCCTTGCTTTTAAACCTTGAACTTGGATTCAGAATGTTCAACGGTTAACCACAATGTGAGGCTTGTATGGCCAGATTTGAAGCAGCACTTGAACTAGGGGCAAAAAATGTCAGATGTGCTCGAAGAGTCAAAAATTGGGACATTTCTCAAGTTAGCAAAGATCGGCAAGAATGCCAAATCCCAAAAGGGAGGAAAGAAGAAAGTATTGCTGAAGGACAACCGAGTTCCTATCCACAACACTAGGGGCAACTTTAGCCCCCCCATTGGATGGACTCCTACATCATCAGCAAATAGCAGCCACTTTCCTGGATTCAGATGGCTTTGAGATCTCAAACTGATCAACATGGACAAGTTACAACTTTTACCCTTGAGAGGCTCACTAGGCCGAAAACCCGGAAGGGCAACCCAGGCAAAAGTTAGAGCAAGAAAAAGAAAAGAAAAAGAAAAATGCAAAGAATGAAGAAAAGATGAAAAGAAAAGAAAAGAAATGAAAAGAAAAGAAATGAAATAAAAAGAATTGAAAAGAAAAAAAGGACAGAGCTCGCAAGGTTGAAAACTCAGAAAGGGTGGCCTTGGCAAAAGTTAGAGCGCAAAAAGAGAGGTTAAATACCCGAGTGTACCTTAACCCGGAACTACATCAGGCTTGATTCCCATCTTTGGGATACGTAGGCAACTTCATTCTGAAGTCCAGCCATAAAAACTTCCAAATCGACTGCGTCCATGTGATGGTTCTGATCATCTTTGTCTTCTCTGTATCCGAGAGTTCGGTTGTGATCGTCACTTTGAGGACTGATTACAGTGACTGCCATGATAGCATGCTTGTCATGAGGCTAACTGCTTAATTGATATAACTACCTGAATGCCTGTGGGTTAAGGTTAGATTACTTGAATTGGGACAATTCATCAAAATGAGAGTTTTAAGCCCACTTGAGGTGACAAAATCATGTTTTCTAAGCCCACTTGAAGGTGGCAAATCCACGTCTTAGCCTACTTGTGAGTAGCACCTTCAAACCATTTTCAAACAAACATGAAATGTTTTGTTCCAACTTAGGCGATCTAGTCTATACTTGTATGCTATGCCCATCACATAGTAATTCTAGCTAATAAATCGGAATAAGAATACATGTGTTTTCAAAAACAAAATATCATGTTAGTAAAGACCGATCTTTGATCGGGCGAGCGAGGGTGCTCATTGCATGACCTTCCCCTCTCGTACCCAAGTTCTCGAGCTGAGGCAACTTTGGTGATGACGGACACGTGGCCTTAGGCACGAGTCAGGATTTCCTAAATTTCCCAAAATAAAATATTTAGGTGGCGACTCTGTATCTGGCAAAGCAATCCATGTTTGGCACTTCTTTATAAAAATAAGTTTTCCAAAACGATTTGCCGGATTTGGACTCTTTGGTGATTTATCGGTCTTGCATTGCACTTTGCGAGATTAGATTTAGAACCGTGACATTGAGTCCAAACTGTAGTAGCTAATGAACAAAACAGACTTCGCACCTTCGCGCGCAGAGCTCGTGGCGTTCGGACACGTCTACAGCAGCCCATTGTCGTGTCGGTCACTGATAGGTACAGAATCAACGCTTCACCGGCTCTAGCGGCGACAACACAGGTGGGTTCTGTAGATATTGCTTGATCTGCTCGAAAGAAACTTGGCATCGGTCATCCCATTGGAACTTCTTTCCTTTCTTCAGGAGACCAAACAGTGGTTCACAAGTCAAGGTTAATTTTGCAATAAACCGTCTTATGAATTGCACTTTACCCAGAAAGCCTCGCATCTCTTTTTCAGTCCTCGGTGGTGGCATTTCTAAGATGGCCTTGATTTTGGAATGATCAACCTCGATACCCCTTTGTGTGATCAAGAACCCTAGCATTTTCCCTGCTGTAACACCGAAAGTACATTTCTGAGGATTCAGCCGCAACCGATATTCTCTGATCCGTTGGAAAAATTTCTGCAAGGCAGTGTAGTGGCCCTCTCTTTCCTTGGACTTGACAATCATGTCGTCCACGTACACCTCAACCTCTTTGTGGATCATATCATGCAAAATCGTGGTTGCAGCCCGTTGATATGTAGCGCCAGCATTCTTCAAACCGAACGGCATCACCCTATAACAGTAGGTTTCCCACGGGGTAGTGAAAGCAGTTTTCTCCCTATCTTCGGGTGCCATCAAAATCTAGTTGTAGCCTGAAAACCCATCCATAAACGAGAGCAGCGCATGCGCAGCAGTGAAGTCCACTAATTCGTCGATATGCGGCAGAGGAAAGTCGTCCTTCAGACTGGCTTTGTTCAAATCCCTGAAGTCCACACATACCCGAATTCTATCGTCTTTCTTCGGCACCGGAACTATATTGGCCAACCAAGTTGGGTACTCAGATACTAGCAGGAACCCTGCATCAATCTTCTTGGTGACCTCTTCTTTGATTTTCAGAGCCCAGTCCGGGCGGATCCTTCGGAGCTTCTGCTTAACAGGTCGGGCCTCAGGGTTAAGAGGGATCTGGTGCTGTACAATCTTAGGATCGATTGCAGGCATGTCTTCGTTGAACCACACGAAAACATCTTTGAAATCTTTTAATAAAACGACTAAGCACTCGCGTTCCTCAGAAGACAACGTGGACCCGATCTGGACCAGCCACGGGTCCTTCTCAGTACTAACATTAACTGAGGTGATTTCATCAACCAAAGGTTTTACAAACCTCTCCTGCTCTTGATCAAGCAAATGTTTCAAAATCGGAGGAATTTCTTCCTCGTCGTTTTCATCAAAGTTTTGAAAGTCCTGATTAATGCAATAAACTAAAGGCACAGAAAAGTACTCAGAAGCCACAGCAGCACCATTCTTATTAATAGCATCATGTCCGTCTGATCCTTCGGTTACAACAAACTCAGAGGAAAAAGAAAAAGACAACTTGGATAGGACAGTGGCATCCGGGTTATCACCCCTAGGAATACCTGACTCTGACTCAGAAGAACTGAAATCTGATTCCGACTCCACAGATTCTGAGGAATCAGATTCCAGTTCACTACCTGACCCAGAACTAGTTCACAAAAAGCCCTCCTCATATTGCCAGACGAGGGAGGGTGCGATGGATGCATCTAGAATGCCAGAAGATGGGCTCACAGCCGCTTGATCCCCGATCATGGAAACTGAGAAGTTATCCCAAATAATTCCGGTACGATCTGAGGATCTGAGAGGAGACAAGCCAGCGCTACCCCCATCTCAAGTTCTGTGCTCTTGGACTCATCCTCCTTGCACTGCTTAGCCTCAACTGGTGGGTCTGTCTGCTCTTCGACAACTTTATCCCGTGATAACTGAAGATCAAAAAAGATCTCAAAGCCAGGCAAACGCCGCTTCTCTGAATTCAACCAGGGCTCTGGAAAGTCGCAAACCAGGAAGTCTTCCCCCTCCCGGACAAAACGTCCATTTAGGGTTCCCTGGATAGGTCTGTGCACCAACTTGTAGTGCTTCCCGGCTTGCTTTGCCTTGGCTCTTTCGGCCATTTCTCTTCCTTTCCTTGCCCAATCCTCTTTGGTAGGCAGATAACCTAAACCAAAGGTATATGGGTTATGCGGCAGTTCGGCCAATGCTGCGACGCCCTTCCAGCCATTTCGTCCAAATCCCATCCCGGGTATGTGTTGAAGCTTGTTCATGAGGTACACAGATTGCGCACTGACATATAGCCCATCATCAATAGCTAGCATGTCCTATACAACCCGAGCCTCAACCAAGGTGAATCCTGACAAAAATACGTCTTCCACACCGTGCTTAATCTCCAGAACTGGTGTAGAAACCTCTGGCGACGGATGTATTGAAGAGTTCCCAAAAACAATTGCCACCCCTTCCCGTGGGGGTACTTCAACATCTGGTATAAGGTGGAAGAGACGGCCTTAACCTAGTGCAGCCACGGCCGCATAAGGAGTAGATTGAAGGTGGCTGGGACATCCAAGACATGGAACTCAATGTCATGCTATCCCGGGCCAACCAGAGTTTTGATCCGTACCATCCCCATCACCTCCCGACTGGTGTTATCATAGGCCCGTATCACCTGGGCTATAGGCACAAAATCTGCGGGCTTCAACCCGTTAGCATATGCCGTTCGCAATGGACATACATTAATTGCGAACCCCGTGTCGACCAGGACCACCAGTATCCATTTTTCTTTGCACTCACAGAGATATAGAGCGGCTTGTTATGATCCGAGCCCTCAGGCGGCAGTTCTTTATCTGTGAAGGTTAGGGTCGGTGAAGCTCTACCAGGGAATACTAATCCCATCAACTGCTCGGGTGTTGTAGCAATTAAAAGCTTGGCCCTGTCCATGACGGTAAGGACGGCCTGTCTGTGAACCCTCGAGGCCATAAACAGTCCCCGGATGGAGATGTCTGCTTGAATTTTCTTTAGCTATTTCAGTACAACTTCCTCCTCTAGCAGTTTTTCTTTCTGCCTCTCTGCTTCTTTGTCCTTCCTGGACACCTCCGACTGGTCCAAGTGTGGGGGCTTGAAGTACCGCCCACTTCGGGTCATATGGTCCACCTCGGTGTACCAAGTATTGTCGGGTTGATTTTATCCCCAGTCCTCGTCAGTGTGGGCAAGACGCAAGTCATCGTCTTCCCACCACATCCCCTCGCCAACCGACAGACAGTTGTCTGGTTCCGTTGTAGCTGTTCTCGTATCCTCAATACATTCTACCCCCTCAGTTGCCTTGGCTAGACAGCTGTCCGGTTCCATTGTAGTTGTTCTCGTATTCTCAATACATTCTGCCCCCTCATGTGCCTTCGCTTTTCTAGCCCTGTTGTCATTCTCGAGTTTCTCTTGTTCAAACCGCTTCAATGCAACATCCTATTCAATGTCTGTTGTACATAAATTACCCAAATCTCGAGCAGAATTCTTCGCAGCGGTGCTCTCCGGCGATTCTTCCTGATTCTCAGCCATTCCGGCCACTGCAGATGTTCCCGTCTCTGACTGACCCTGTTCTGGTCGAGGCACTTCAACCACATCTGGCTCGTCACTAAGCCACCTTTTATTGTCTGTCGACCCATTCAAATCAAACCAGTTGATGTTCACATCTCCCGGATCCTATTCGTCAAAGAATTGTAGATTGGCGACGTCCTCTTCCAGCTCTGCCAGATCATCTAACCCTTCACTCGATCCATCCTCCCGGACCACATTGATCTCTGGCCCAGTTGGCAACTTTACCCTCGGCTTAGCCTGGCCTGTCGACACAATATAACCACCTGGGTTGTATGCTTCCTCAATAAAGCTCCCAGATCCCTCAGGCTTTGAATCAACATTCCCATTCTCCTCCAAGATAACCCCAGCTTTGTCTTCAACAGTCACCACCACTGGCTTAGGTTGGGTTAAGGAGGTGCTCATCATGCACAAGTCTGTGCTGTCTGGGATGAACACCTCAGGCATGAGTAGGTGGGAGGGAGTGATGTATATGCTAGGGTTGTACTGGACGGCCATGGTTTGGATCAGGTTTATCTATCTGGATGGAAGGGGGTTGTTGTTATGTGGTGGGAGAGGGTTGGTAGTGACATTTGGTTTGTCAAGAGGCGCAATCACCTTGTTGTCAATAAGATCTTGGATCTCATGACGCAGTCTGAAATAGAGGTCGGGGTCGTGACCATGCTGCTGGTGAAAGGCACAATATTTGGCGGGGTTATGTGTTGGAGGGAGGTTATTTGGTAATGGGTGTGGTTCTAGGGGCTTCAAATGCCCCTTTCTCATTAAAACCCCCAAGGCTTTGGACAAAGGCATATACAGCGGGGTAAAAGTCCTCTGCCCCTGGGGTGGATTTTTCTCTGATTGCGAGCTGGTTCCGGACGCACTGATAAAGGGTGTGGCTATTTTGGGAGTGGTGGTGACCATGCCGACATCAGAAGTTCTAGTGGGTGCACTACTACTGGTAGCTGCGATCGAACCGCGGGTGAATGCCCTCTTGGGCTGTTCTTTCTCCTGGTCAATCAGACCTTGCTTCATAGCATCCTCAATCTGTACTTGTAGACGTCCCCGAACGCCCCGGGAGGATGAGTCTCGTTCTGTTCATCTTGGGCTCACTACAGTTCAGGACTCAAATGTCACGGTTCTCAATCTGAACCAAAGAGTCCAAATCCGGCAGATCATTTTGAGAAAACAGATTTTTTGAAAGAAGTGCCAAACATGGACTACTTTGCCAGATACAGAGTCGCCACCTAAATATTTTATTTTTAGAAAATTTAGGAAACCCTGACTCGTTTGCCTAAGGCCACGTGTCCGTCATCACCAAAGTTGCCTCGGCTCGGGAACTTGGGTATGATTGGGGAAGGTCACTTCGTGAGCACCCCCGCTCGCCCGATCAAAGATCGGCCTCTACTAACCATGATATCGAGTTTTGAAAACCTTATGCATTCTTATTCCGGTTATTAGCCTAGATTTACTATGTGATGCGCACAACAAACAAGTATAGACCGGGTCGCCTGAATTGAAACAAAACATTTCGTGTTTGTTTTTTAAAAGATGGTTTGCTACTCGCAAGTAGGCTTAAAATGCAGATTTTGCCACCCACATGTGGGCTTAGAAAAGATGGTTTTGCCACTATCTAGTGGGCTTAAAACTCACAGTCAATGGATTGTTCCAATCCAAATAACCCAACCTTCACCCACAGGCATTTAGACAGTTATATCACATAAGAAAATAGCCTCATGGTAAGCATGCTATCATGGCAGTCACTCACACGCACGCAAGGATGCTAAAGCATAAAAACTTACCGAGTACTCCAAGCCAAAACAGAAACTATGTTAGAAATCCATGCATGACCCTAACTATACAGAAATGCCTAATGCAACACATGCAGGAATGCAACTATAATAGGCTCGGCTATTCTAAACATGGCATATGAGATGCAACAGCTAACATGTATTCAACTCAGAATTGAAATACAAATGCAGTTAGTATGATGCGCCGAGCCCGGTGCATGCAAAACAGATGAATGAATGCAAACATACTATCATACTGTATGCTAATTGAAACATGCCCTAATCTAACCATCATAAGCGGGTAAATAAAAGGGAGAAAGACGTGGGGTTGGAAGACATATATCACACGCACACACACTTATTACAACATTGCCCTCACTCGGAGGGTCCGAATAAATAATATACAGTCCCAAATGAATAATTACAGTCCGAATAAATACAAAATCCTAATTTAACTAACAAATTAATCTAGGAAAATGGTAAACTAGCATGCAAGCTAGGGGACTGCCTCAACTCTGCTCCGGATGATGAATGATGCGTGTTTGAGTTGCTTGGCGCGGAAATCCATTGCGATGCCCCGATTAGCATCTGCTTACAATTGAGCTCAGAATATTGCGCGAAGTCCCAAGAGATTGCCGGTTTCTGATTTGCTGCAACAGAGAGCAGGAAAGGGGCATGGCAATGTATTTTCACATATGTATGATTGACTACTCTTCAGGGAGCGTAGTCTTCGATCCTCGTGCCACCAATCGCGCATCTCGATGCGTGATGGCCGAGGAGTAGATTTGCATGACTCAATATGGAATGAATGCACATATAAACACAACAAGACCGAGACTCCATCATGGATAATCCGGAGTGTCGGCGACTGGGAATTGAGACACGTTACGTCACTCAAAGTACGAAACGTCCCTCGTTTCCCGTGCTCAGGGTAATTCCTATCCCAAACACAATGCAATATGCATGATATGCATGAATGCAACTAATATACAACCTAGCATACACAATGCTATGAAATGGCATACACAATGCTCGATGTAACACGACATACACAATGTTCTAACATGCAACCTAGCATACGCAATGCTATGAATTGAAATGGCATACACAATGCACGATGGACATACACCAACATGAGTGGACCTCAGCCACACTCACATCAGTGGCCATTAGATGGAAATGAGACACTCGAGATGCGTGCACACATGCACGCAAACCGAGGACCGACCCTAAGGCACAAATGCCACTCTAACAAGGCATGGCAAGGCATGAAATATGGCATTCAAACATGCAAGTTCTAGCACTGAAATGTGATGCAAAATGACCCCGAAACATGGAAACATGGCACCCGATGCATGGAATGGCCCCGAAACACAAAACTAGGCACATGCATTGACCTATATCTATACAAAGCATGCATTATTTGATCATGAAGCATGAAGACAGAGTAGAGGCAGTCCCAAAACATGAACTTTCTTAGTTCAAAGCATGGCCAAAAGGTGCTAGCAAGATAGGCTAAAGTAGCATGCAATTTTGACTAGCAAACATGGTTTACATCGCAAGTACATGAAGCACATGGAATCTCACTAAACTAGCAAAAATCAGTGAACAAAACATGTGGAAATACGACCAAAAAATCACTGAAATGCAGCCAACATGTGCAAAAATGAGGAGCTCCTTTAGAGGACCATGCAAGGAGTTATTAGGCACATACAAGATAGACATCAAGCAAGATCAAAACAACTCTGGAAATCAAATATGGTAGTCCTAAAACTCACCAAATTGGGCCTAAAAAGTAGCTAAGAAGCATGCAAAGAGGGGTCCGTTTGGAAGGCCAAAATGACCACCAAACAAGTCAAGGTGAGAGGGGGTCACCCCCCTCTGATTTGGAGGCTCAAAATAGTGTTCCAGCCACCAAAAATCCACTGGATTTCAGTGGCTATAAGGCCAAACAAAGCATGCAATTGGAGCTTAGGTGTAAGGCACAAAATAAGAGGGAATCAAGCATACAAGGAAGCATGTGACCTCAAATAAGAAAATTTCCTTAATCAAACATGAAGAAGATGTCAAAACAAAACGTTTTCCAGTTTATAACAAGTCTCAAAAATGAACACAAATAGGGCTAATCTATCATGCAAAAATGATCCTAAAAGAGAGGATAGAGACAAGGGACAGAAGCTGGCCCCAAATGGCAAAGAGCCCTTCAACAAAGTTGAATAGGGGCTCAAAAAAAGTCACTTTACAGTTTACATCAAGTCTCAAAAATGAAAACACGTGAGGCTAAATCAACATGCAAGAAAAAGGCCTAAAAGAGGGATAAAGAGGCAAGTGGTAGCAGCTGACCTCAAACAGAGGAGAGCCCTTCAACAAAGTTGAAGACGGGCTCAAAAAAAGACATTTCACAATTTATGACCAAGTCCAAAACAGCTCACAAATAAGCCCAAAATATCATGCAAAAATAGGCCTAAAAGAGAGTTTAAACACAAAGGGTGAGGAGGAGACCTCAAACAGAGAAAGACCCTTGATCAAACATGGAGATGAGCTCAAAATAAGACTATTTACAGTTTGGGTCGGAGCCCAAAAATGCTTTAAAGCAAGGCTTATAAATGAAGCAAGAAAGGGCTAGAAAAGGGAAAAAAGGAACTCACCCTTGAAGAGCTGACCTCCAGCAAGTTTTGGTCCAAAAATCTGAGCTTCCAACCTTTGCAAATGGCTTCCAAGGTGCTGAAATGGAGTGTGGAGGTGTGGTGCTATGGGTTGGTGTATAAAATGGCCAAAAAAATAAGGTTTTGGAGCTTGGATGAGAGAGAGAGAGAGAGAGAGAGGATTGTATGTAATGGCTCTAAACCAATTTTGTAACCCTTGAAAATGAGCTGGGGGGGCTGGTTTTATAGAGGAGAGGAGTGGAGAAAAGGGGGGGGGAAATCAAATTCAAATTTTCCCCCCAAAAGACCCCCACTCGGATACAGGATCTGGAGGGAAACAGAGGGTGCATCTGTAAGGAACCAGGTGAGAGGGTCATGGCCGGCCAGGTTCAGAGGGTTCAGGTGACCGGCCGGCCACCTCCCCTGGCCGGCCGGCCAGGTCAAAAGGTTCAAGCAAGAAAAGCTGGCCGGCCACCCATATTGGTGGCCTCCCATGTGTGCACAACACAGCTATGGGGTCAAAACCCTGAAAATGTGAACCAGGAGAGAGAAAAACCAACTTTCTAGAGGGGTTCAAAAAGGACAGGAACAATTGCTGGCCGGCCATGTCATATCGGTGGCCTCCCAGGTGTGTACAACACAAATATGTGGTTGAGGGCCAAAGAAAGTGCCCCGGGAATGGTCAACACCAGCTTTCTAGCGAGGAAAACAGGCGACGGAGGGCGATGAAGGAATAAAGCTGGCTTTTCAGAATAATTGCTAGCCTCCCACCCTTCTACAAGCTTCCTAACAATGAAAATAAGGTCCCCGCCAAAAATGAACCGAAACCGATGTAAAACGAAGGTTCGGGGGCCAAAACGCGCGGCCCGAGGCCCCGAAAGCAAGCTGTTAAGCACCGGAGGTGGCATTCGACCGCGAAGTTGGTCTCTCGAGCCACAGTGTCCCTCAAAAGGGAGGAAACAAGATGTGTGCCAAAAACCGGAGCAAACGGAGGTGGTTAAGCGGTCCCGAACCGAGGCACACGGCCAACGGCTCCGAAAAACCGGAAACCGGGCTCCAAACTGGAAAAATGGCCTACGACCACGAAACGTAGCCTACGGCCACTGAGAGATGGTCTACGAGACCTCTCCCTCCCTTTGGGAAGAGAAAACAGAGCCTGGCTCGCAAACTGAGGCAAAGCACAAAAAAGCCCGGAAGTTCGGAGGCAAGGCTTGCAGCCGAGACTCTGAAACCTCTAAACGAGCACGATATGCAACATCACCAAGCGCTCAATCGGTGACGTCTGAGTCTTAAGGTCGGTCAAAAATGGGGTGTCCACAGTTGCCCCTCTTTGACAGAACTCGGAAGTCATAAGTGACAGGAGTGAATGTCAAAATCCAGAGGTGACCCATTTTTGACAAGGCCAAAGACTTAGACAAATAGGCAAGATAAACCAAGATGTGCCTGCAGGCATGTCCGCAGGCAAGGGGCAAAATGCAAAGCGATATGCACAAAGCCGGATGTAACTCAATGATCATGCAAATGCAGCAAGCTGTAATGAAGCAAGTATTCACAAATAGATGCAACAGTTTTAAGCAAGGATGCAAAGCAACAACTACATTTCATGCAGTTAAGAATGCGGAGAATTGTTCAACTCTCACCACGTCTCACACGGAGAAGATACAATACATGTGCGGCTCGTCTGGTCGCACCAGCCTCAAATGAACCGTACATACAATATCGTGCCTCTCACTTTCGACGAGTAACGATGAGAAACGCATTGAAGGTTGGAGTTGAAGTCTCGGCGGTGCGATTTCGCGACGGAAAGTGCACTTCTTTTGTACTTTTTTAGGTCCCGGGGACTCCAATCATCACCAAAATTTGCAGAGACCTTGGAGGCCACATGGGGACACCACCGGCCAGTTTTATTCCCAGGGGGAGGCTGCCGGCCATGTTTTTGGGAGAGGGGTGGTCGGCCTGCCAGAAAAGGTGGCCGGCCGGCCACTAGGCCAAATCCGGGGCAGTTTGGTCTTTTTGCTCTCTTTTCTTTAAATGTGCTCATCCAAAGCACTTTTCCTCACAAGTGCAGCTCCGAAATTGCTCTCTCCTCCTTCCCAAACCATTTTCTCTCTCAGATCTGCACTCTATACGCGTTTTCCAACGCCCCACGCAAGTTGTTTTCGCGAAATCTTTCAGTTTTCGTCACTTTGAACCGATTAAATTTTGATTTCGGTGCTTCTTTTCTCATTTTCACCACTTGAGGTAAGTTTGTCTCAACATTTGGAAGATTTTCTCGAGAGTTGACTTTTGTTGACTTTTTCATTTCCCGAGAGTTGACTTTTGTTGACTTTTTCTAATTTTGGCTCATTTCGCTCATTTTTGCCCCTTTTTGCAGATTTTTCGAGATGGCTGGCCATTTCCCTCATGTTGGAGGTCCTCCGGGCGCCGGGGGCGATCCGGATATTATGGCTCTGCCCCCGAGAGTTCGGCCGTTTGATCCCGAGAGGTATCATCCTCAGGAGCACGTCCTTCCTCAGGCGGTTTTCTACCATTTCACTGACTTTGATGATTGAGCGCCTAGGGATCTGATTTTGCGAGAGCTAGAGTCCCACCTTTCTCATCAGGCACGAGAGGTATTTACCTCACTTTTACTTTTTCTGCAATGTATCCTGTATTTTCTGCGCACTTCGTGCTTTTGTCATGTTTATCTGCTCACTCACGCACACAGCTTGTTTTGAATGTTTAATCTGTAATACCATATCCTGTTTGCTTCTTGAACACACAGTTCGATCACTTAAATTTCTGAACACGTAGTCCGTATATTGATTGTGAACACACCGCACACACTTGTTGAGAATTGAACACACAGCCCAAACTTTGAGATGAACACACAGCACACACTGATTGAGAGTTAAACACACAGCCCAAACTCTGAATTTCTGAACACACAGCTCGTTGTTGAGGTGAACACACAGCACACACTGATTGAGAGTTGAACACACAGCCCAAACACTTGAATTCTGAACACACGGCTCATTGTTGAGGTGAACACGCAGCACACACTGATTGAGAGTAGAACACGCAGCCCAAACTCTGAATTTCTGAACACACAGCTCGTTGTTGAGGTGAACACACAGCACACACTGATTGAGAGTTGAACACACAGCCCAAACACTTAAATTTCTGAACACACAGCTCGTTGTTGAGGTGAACACACAGCACACACTCTAGGGTGAACACACAGCCCACTAATTGAGAGTAGAACACGCAGCCCAAACTCTGAATTTCTGAACTCACAGCCCAAATTGAAGGTGAACACGTAGCACACACCTGTCGAGAGTAGAACACACAGCCCAAACTCTGAATTTCTGAACTCACAGCCCAAATTGAAGGTGAACACGCAGCACACACTTGTCGAGAGTAAAACACGCAGCCCAAACTTTGAATTTCTGAACACACAGCTCGCTGTTGAATTTTCTGAACACGCAGTCCAGATTCTGTATTTGATATGATTTTGCACACAGCTCATACATTTCACTTGCACGTAGCTTATCCATTTCACTTGCACACAACTTATTCATTTCTTTTGCACGCAGCTTATCCATTTCACTTGCGCACAGCTTATTCATTTCTCTCGCACGCAGCTTATTCATTTCATTCTGGAACTGAATACATATGTTCATACTGAACGCAGGTGACTGCTCGGACTGTGCGAGGATACGGCTCCGTCGCGGTGAGAGAGTGATATGCGGAGCTCCCGGAGGCTGTCCGGGATTTGGTTGACATGGCAGGGTTTGGGCCCTTTTGCACAGGGATTTCTCGCTGTCCTACCAGTAGGACACTGATGGGTGCTTTGGTAGAGAGATGGTGGGACACCACCAACTCTTTCCATTTCTCTGCCACCGGGGACATGACCATGACCCCGTTTGACTTCGCCATACTGACGGGCCTTGATGTGGGAGGTTGGGCCATCCCATACGACGAGGACATGGGCGAGTGGGAGGCCGCCTGGATATATTTATTGGGGGCTCGCCCGCCAGTTGACCGATCTTCGGGCAGAGTCCGATACACCTGGTTTTCTTCCCACTTCAGGAGGCCGGAGATGGAGCCTGAGACTCCTGGGGAGGTGGCACAGTATACTCGCGGATTCCTGATGTTCCTTTTCGGGACCACTCTGTTTGCCGATAGGGGGAACACTGTCGGGCTTCATCTGCTGAGCGCTCTAGTGGACCTTTCACAAGTTAGCCGGTATGATTGGGGCGGCGCCAGCTTGGCTACCCTATATTGCTATATGAGCACGACCTCCCGCGGACGGGGGAACATGGTTGGTGGCTATTGGAGGGCCTGGGAGGTACTTTCTGCCTTCTTAATTTACATTTCTGCTTCTTATTATCTCTACATTGCACACACGGCGCACTTTACATTCTGTACCTTGCATTCTGCTCTCAGCATTTTGTATTTGCATTCTGCACTCAGCATTCTGTATTCTGATGGTTATTGCTCTGTTTCTGATAGTTATGGGTCTACGCATACTTCCTGATACTAGCCCCAGAGCTTGAGGTGGAGGTGCCCCTCACGACCCCGTATTCACTTGTATTTGAGGGCCAGTACCAGCTGAGACCTCGGGAGTCTTTCCTCTACCTGCGACAGTACTTCGATACAGTGCGGTCGTCGGAGGTATTTCAGAACTCTCGGTTCTCCATGTTTTTATGGCTTTGATTTTTCTTTCACATTCACAATTTCTGATCAGCTTATGCATTGGTTATCCGCAGATCACATGGCAGCCTTGGGCTCCTTTGGGCAGAGACCTCTGATTCCATTTTGCCGGAGCGTGGGGGGCCTCTCGGTATAGGATCTTGTTCGAGGGGCCAGTTGGGAGGGCCTGGTTTTTGGGAGATCGCTTCTTACGTCAGGTATGGGGCCACCCTGAGCAGGACATTCCTTCAACGCCTCTAGATGATATGCGGACTACCGATAGGCTCTCTCCACAGGAGGTCGTTGATGCTGTGCTAGGTATCGATGCCTTCCTACATCTGGAGCAGGGGGAGTATGCAACCTACCGTCACACCTACTTGATGCCTCCGCTGATAGGAGTCCGTACTCTGACGAGGAGATCTGTTGGTATGCCTTCATCGAGCCGGGCTCGGGCTGCAGGTGCCCCTTCCACCAGCAGGGCTGGTACATCTAGAGGTGGGGGTGGACTGGTTCCCCCGATTCCTCCAACTCATCATCATCCTGGATAGCCAGATATGCCGACTAAGTTGATGGGATGGCAATATGGGACCACCTCCCCGATTCCGATAGAGCCTCCGATGCTTGGCCACCGATATGTCAGTGACCCTGACTCACCACCGGTATGTTCCGCTGTTTTCCGTTATCACACAGATACTTCGGCATTTGTTTATTCATTGATGACTTGAGCTTGTTTCTACAGCCACCAGGGAGTACATGGATGAGGTGCTCAGGATGGTAGCCTCGCTTGAGGGCATGGTCCTGCAGAGAGAGGCGCAGTTGTCCATTATGGGTTTCCAGGTACCCTTTAGTTTTCTGGCATTTATCATACTTCTGATGACATGCTGATCTTGGACATTTTACTACGTTGATAGGTTGCCTGTGTAGAGCACATCTGACACACACCACATTTACATATTGTACCTGCATGTACCCACTCTGTGTAGTTCGCTTGCATCTATATCTGATATACATGTTTTGGCTGATGTATTCAAATTGTATTCTTCATTTTCAGATGCCTCCGGTGTATGCTCAGTCACAGGCCGGACCATCCAGGTCTTCCCGAGGAGCTGGGCCATCTAGGCCTTCTCGAGGAGCAGGGAGAGGGGAGTCGTCTCGCGGACGAGGCAGACGCAGGGCACACATCATAGAGGAGGAGCCCAGCGAGGAGGAGGAGGAGGCTGCAGATCCCCAGTCAGAGACATCTGCTGACAGAGAGGGTGGCTCTAATCCTGGTTCCGGTAGTGGAGGTGAGGCTGAGGAAGGTTCTGAGGATGGCAGCCCCGACTCAGACGATGATGCCGATGGTGCAGAGGCTGCTTCGCAGAAGAGGATGAAGAGGGCCTCTTATTCCTGCTCTTGAGAGCATTGATGCAGCTGTTCCCTATTTTATTTACCTTTTTGCTAGTAGTTGTAGCACATTGTATATTGTTAGGCAGTTTTATTTTCTGTAAAACTTGTACCCTTGTTGTAAAACATGATGGAATGAAACAGCTTTTGAAAAAGTGTTGTATTTTATGTTCTTAGCATCGTATCGCATCATTTTGCACCAAAATGAGATTAAATGGAAATGTGCATTGTGCATTTGCCCAGTCAGGTAGTGAACCGATGCAATAAACTAGACATCTTAACTTACTAAGAAACAACAAAAACCTTAGCAAGTTTACAACTCGATAAGCAAAACACAACAAAGTTGATGACTCGATGAATAAGGCATAACAAAATTAAACAAAAAGTAACAACTCAACGCATGCAACTCGACAGCTCGACAAACTTAACAACTCGATAAGCAAAACGACAACTCGATAAGCAAAACAACAACTTGATAAGAAAAACTTAGTAGCAACTCTACAAACAAAATGTATTTCGGACGATCTGGGTGACGGAACGCATCCGAAACTGAGGGAAACGGAGGCCTTTGACACTCCCGATGCATGGCAATGCTGGGAACTTCTTTCCAGAGGGTAAAACAGGGCCAAAGACCCACTTTGCAGCATGGCCGGCAACCTTTGGGAACTGGCTGGCCAACTTTTTGCATTGGAGAGGAGAGGGGGGGTGGCGGCCTACCAGAAAAGGTGGCCGGCCGGCCACCTAGCCCAACAACCACCAAATTTTTGACACGTGTCCCCCGAACAGTGTCTTATCCTCTTTAAAACCTCTAGCCTCGTGGTTGATTCATTTCATCTCAGTTTTGCACCAAAATGGAGGCGTTTCTCGTCGAAAATCTCACAGCTTGGATCGCTTCTTTAGATGGCTCGGAAAAGTTGAATTTCTGGGGTTTTGGCTTAAATGCACTATTCACACTGAGCCGCACTCCGCTGCACCTTCCCTTCCTTCATGCCGCGGCGAGGTTTTGGAACCCGGTAACGTATGTGTTCAGCTTCGGCGGGCAAGAAGTATGTCCAACTTTTGAAGATTTTCAAATTTTGATGGAATCTGAACGCTATGAAAAAATTTTGCCTCAGTTCCGTTTTGGCCACGCCCAAGCCTTAGGGCGGATGTGTGGACTCGCCATGCATGACGCTTGGTCTCTGATCTGTAATGGGGAAGTGGACATCCTCGGCTTGATTCATCGTTTTTCTGAGGCCGGTGACCGCGGCGACCATCATTGGCAAGGTTTCCGACAACATGCCCTTTGCTTGTGCATGCTGTCTCACTTTTGCTTGCCCCAGGCTTTAGTGGATCTGGCATCCGTCTGATTGAAGTTGCTCAAGGCTTGAAAGAAGGAAAGAGCTGCATCGCCATGACCTTGGCCGAGACACTGATGGGCTTAGATGCTTTCTATCGCCGGGAGACGACCAGATTTGCGGGGAGTCCACTACTGCTGCAGGTATTGTTTCCCACCCAATCTCACATATATTTTGCTCACATCACTCGGCCCTCAGGCTCGGTTTTTCGCACAAAACCCTTTTTCTTACTTTTCTCTCATCGTACATCTCTCTATTCTTTATTCTCTCATTTTTCATCCGTCCCCAGGTATGGTTGATGGATAAATTGCAGGTTGTGGACTCTTGCCCAGCCTACTCAGCTCGCGGCTACTTCTTTCGACAACGCCTAGTCGATGCCCTTGATAAGGGATGGTGGTTCGACTGGATGTGCAATTTGTCTGCAGATCATATTACTTGGTGCTGTCCTTGGCTCAATCTCCCGGCGATGAGTTATAGCATGTCCCGGCAGACCGGGATTCAGTTGATTGGTCTGACCCACTGTGTGTTCTACTTTCCGTTCCGGTTCCTGCGCCAGTTCGGTCATGATCAGACTTGCCCGCCATAGGGGATAGAGTACCCGGCTACTTTCCCGGTTCGAGGCGCATAGCTTGCCCGGTATGCCACAGCATGGAGGACTAGAGAGCTCCTGGCCCCCGCTCCCACTTTCAATTGCACTTTGTCTGACGAGTGCTTAGATTGTCTTAATGAAGAAGCACAGATTGGGCCCAGCTTGGCATCAGAGGCTTCGACCAGCTCTAGGAGGGGGCGCAGGGACACCTGACTTGTCTATGCCCCGGATTTATTGCTTTATTTGTACTTCAAGTTTTCTTTATGATTGTAATAAAAAGCAACTTCAATTGTATGCAAGAGCAGGAGAACTCTGTTTTGAAATCAATGAAATTGAAGGTTGTGTACTGAAAATTTTCCGCTTTGGTCCAAAAATGGTCTCAGTTGTAAAAAGATTAATTTGAGCAAAGTCAACTTTTATTAAAACTTTTCAAAACCATTTTCGATATGGATCAGAACTGGACACACCTGAGATCTGTCATTGAGATGCACAACCCCGGATCCTAGCAACAGGAAAATTGCCCCTAGTCTGAATAGTACCGCGGCACTGCACAGCAACAGAAAGTTGCCCCTAGTCTGAAAAGCACTACACCGGAGATTACGATGAATGCTGATAGACAAAGATGACTGAGATGATCAAAATGGACAAAGTTGATTCGGGGAAAAGATTATGGTTGAACTTCAGTATGAAGTTGCCTACGTATCCCAAAGATGGGAATCAAGCCTTACGTAGTTCAGGCTCGGGTTCACTCGAGTATTTTTGCTCTCCTTTTACGCTCTAACTTTTGCCAAGGCCGCCCTTTGCGGGTTTTCAACCTTGCGAGCTCAGTTTTTATAATTTCAAAATTTTTTGTGCTCTGAGTTTTGCCTAGATCGCCCTTTCAGGTTTTCGGCCTAGCGAGCCTCTCAAGGGTAATATTTCTTCAACTTGTCCATATTGATCGGTTGTGAGAACTCCAAGCCATTTAGATCCATCAGAACCACAGCTCCTCCTGACCAGATAGACTTAATGATGTAGGGGCCAGCCCAATTAGGTCTGAACTTGCCCCTTGGGTCGTGGATGGGAGCTCAGTTATCCTTGAGTACCAAATCTCCTTCCTTTAAATTCCTGGACTTCACTTTCTTGTTGAAAGCCCGAGCAATTCTGCACTGATAACCTTGAACATGGTACAGTGCTTTCAGTCTTCTCTCATCAAAGAGCATGAGTTCCTCAAACCTGCTCTGCTGCCAATCTGCTTCGGCTATTTGACACTCAGCCAATACTCGCAATGACGGAACCTCAATCTCGATAAGTAGAACGACCTCCATCCCATAAACTAATGAATACAGAGTCGCCCCAGTAGAAGTTCTGAGTGAAGTCCGGTAGCCCCACAGAGCAAACGGCAGCTTGTCTGGCCAATCCCGGTAGGTTTCCATCATCTTCTGCAATATGTGTTTGATGTTCTTGTTGGCGGCCTCAACCGCTCCGTTGGTTTGCGGCCGATATGTGGATGACTTATGAAAAGCTACGTTGTATTTTTCCAACAAGTCAATCACTTCCTTCTTGAAGTGGGAACCGTTATCTGAAATTTTCTCGTTTGGGACTCCGTAGCGACAGATGATGTTGTTTCTGATAAACTTTGCAACATGCGAAGCCTTCAACACCGCATAAGATTGGGCCTCGACCCACTTCGTAAATAATCTATCGCGACCAGGAAACTTATGCCCATTCGACCCCTTCAGAGTGACGGCCCCGATCACATCAATTCCCCAGACTGAAAATGGCCATGGCGAAGTCATATTGTACAGCTTTGACGGCGGAATGTTCATGTGATTTGCATGTATTTGACACTTGTGGCATCGCCGAACAAAACCGATACAGTCCTCCTCCATGGTGGACCAGTAGTAACCCTGTCTGAGGATCTTCCGTGCTAGCATTACTCCATTCATGTGCGCACCGCATTCCCCTCCATGGATGGCTTCCATTAGACGCTTTGATTCTTCGGCATCGACACACAGTTTATGCATTCCCAGATGACCTCTCTTATACAGCTTACCCGCACAGATGATGAACTGAACGGTCATTCTTCTGATTGCCCTTTTATCCTTAGCATTTACCCCTGGCGGGTATGCTTCCTTCTCTCGGAAATTCCAAATGTCGTGGTACCAGGGGTTTTCCTCCTGAACCTCATCTATAGCAGCAATCGACTTGTAGGCTGGTGCAAATTTCTGGTCAATGATGACTGGACGCATCCGGACTCCGTACGGGATGTCTATCATGGAAGATAGAGTTGCTAAAGAATCTGCGAACCTGTTGTTTTTTCTTAGTAGATGAGCAAAGTTTAGCTTCTCAAACCGAGGAATTAACAAATCCAAGGTCTGGTGATACATCATCATCTTTTCTTCTTTGACTTTCCAGTCTCCTTTTGCTTGAGACACAATAAGATTCGAGTCCCCGATGACGTCCAACCGTCTTGCCCCTAGTTCCAGGGCTACTTCTAGACCGGCAATGCATGCCTCATATTCTGCTTCGTTGTTCGAGACTTTGAACCAGAGTTTGAAGGCTACAGGGATACGGGAATTGTCGGGTGCTATTAGCAACACTCCTATCCCATACCCGTACTGATTTGACGCTCCGTCAAAGTACATCGTCCAAGTTTATCGTCGATGTGCAAAATAGCTTCATCTGGGAATAAGTACTCAACTGCTTTACCCCCTTCTACCGGATGGTCGGCTAAGAATTCTGCTACTGCTCTTTCCTTGACTGACTTGCATGTTACATACTTCAGATCAAATTCGGAAAGCAGCAGCAACCATCAAGCTAGCCTACCCGTAAGTGCCGGTTTCTCGAAAAGATATTTGATGGGATCGAGTCGTGAAACCAACATTATGGAGTGAGCTAACAGGTAGTGCAGCTTCCTGGTAGCCCATACCAAAGCTAAGCAAGCCTTTTCCAACGGTGGTGTAGCGAGTCTCATACTCTAGCATCTTCTTGCTCAGATAGTAGATGGCTTTCTCCGCTTTGTCCTCTGATTCTTGCGCGAGCATACAGCCCATTGTAGTCTCAGTCACTGAAAGGTACAATATCAACGGTTCTCCGGCTCTGGTGGTGACAACACGGCGGGTTCTGTAAGTATTCCTTGATTTGTTCAAAAGCAGCTTGGCATCGGCCGTCCCATTGGAATTTCTTGCCTTTTTCAGGAGACCAAAAAGTGGATCACAAGTCAAGGTTAATTTTGAGATAAACCGTCTTATGAATTGCACTTTACCTAGAAAGCCTCGCACCTCCTTTTCAGTCCTTGGTGGGGGCATTTCTAGGATGGCCTTGATTTTGGAAGGGTCAACTTCGATACCTCTCTGTGTAATCAGAAACCCTAGCATTTTTCCCGCTATAACACCGAACGTACATTTCTGAGGATTTAGCCGCAACCGGAATTCTCTGATCCTTTGGAAGAACTTTTGCAAGGCGGTGTAGTGGCCTTCTCTTTCTTTGGACTTGACAATCATGTCGTCCACATACACCTCAACCTCTTTGTGGATCACGTCATGTAATATTGTGGTCGCGGCCCGTTGATAAGTAGCTCCAGCATTCTTCAACCCAAACAGCATTACTCTGTAGCAGTATGTCCCCCACGGGGTGGTGAATGCAGTCTTCTCCGGTCTTCGGGTGCCATCACTATCTGGTTGTATCCTGAGAAGCATCCATGAAGAAAACAAAGCATGCCCTGCTGTGAAGTCCACTAACTCATCGATATGCGGCAAGGGAAAGTGTCCTTCGGACTGGCTCTGTTCAATCCCTGAAATCCACGCATACCCGGATCCTGCCATCCTTCTTCGGTACCGGAACAATGTTGGCCAACCAAGTCGGGTATTCGGATACCAACAGGAAGCCCGCATCGATTTGCTTGGTGACCTCTTCCTTAATCTTGAGAGCCCAATCCGGGCGGATCCTTCTGAGTTTCTGTTTGACAGGTCGGGCCTCGGGGTCAAGGGGAATCCGATGCTGTACAATCTCAGGATCGATTCCAGGCATGTCTTCGTAGGACCACGCGAAAACATCTTTGAAATCTTTTAATAAAGCGACTAAGCGCTCGCGTTCCTCCGAAGACAACGTGGACCCGATCTGGACCAGCCGCGGGTCCTCCTCAGTACCAATATTCACAGTAGTGATTTCATCCATTAAGGGTTTGACAAACCTCTCCTGCTCTTGTTCAATTAAGCGTTGCAAAACCGGAGGAATTTCGTCCTCGTCGTTTTCATCAAAATTTTGAAAGTCTGAGTTTATGCAATGAATCAAGGGCACAGAAAAGTACTCAGAAACCACAGTTACTTGATTCTCATTAAGCACATCCAAATCGTCCGAATTCTCGGTTACAACAGACTCAAATAAGAAAGAAAAAGACGACCTGGACAAGACTGTGGCATCCCGGTTATCATCCCCAAGATTACCAGACTCAGACTCAGTCGAGCTGGAACCTGATTCCGACTCACAAGATTCGGTGGAATCAGATTCCGGCTCACTACCTGACCCGGTACTGCTGCTGGACAAAAATCCCTCTTCGTATTGCCAAGTGAGAGAGGGTGCGATAGATGCATCCAAAATAGTTGCTGATAGGCCCACAGCTATTTCATCCCTAATCATGGAAACCGAGAAGTTATCCCCCAAGCACTTATGGTCAATCGGAGGATCTAAGAGTAGACTTGCCAGTGCTACCCCCATTTCAATTTCAGCGCCCTCGGCGTCCACTGCCTTACACTGCTCAACCCAGCTGATGGGTCTGTCTGCTCTTCGGCAACGTCATCTCAGATATTTGCAGGTCGAAGAAGATCTCGAAACCTGGCACGCGCTTCTTCTCGCGTTCAGCCATGGCTCTGGGAGAAGCCACAAAACGAAAAGTCCTCCCCTCCCGGACGAAGCGTCCGTTCAGGGTACCCTGAATGGGCCTGTGCATTAAGTCAAAAAGGTTCCCGCCTTCTTCGCTTTGGCTCTCCCAGCCATTTCTTTTCCCTTCCTTAACCAATCCTCTTTGGTGGGCTGATAACCCAATCCAAAGGTATGAGTGTTGTGTGGCACTTCGGCCAATGCTGCGACGCCCTTCCGGCGCGCTCTTCCTAATCCCATCCCGAGGATGTGTTGTAGCTTGTTCATGAGGTATACAGATTGAGCACTGACGTACACTCCCTCATTAACAGCCATGATATTCTGCACAACCCGAGCCTCAGCCAGAGTAAACCCTGATAAGAACACATCCTCTATGCCGTGCTCGATTTCCAAGACTGGTGTAGACACTTCTGGCGGTGGATGGATTAATGAATTCCCGAAAACAATGGCCACCCCCTTCCCGTGAGGGTACTTCAACATCTGATGCAAAGTGGAAGAGACTGCCTTCACTTGGTGCAACCACGGTCGCCCCAAGAGTAGATTAAAGGTTGCAGGAACGTCCAAGACATGGAATTCAATGTTGTGTTGTCCTGGACCAACCTGGGTCTGAATTTTGACAGTCCCTATCACCTCCCCTGGTGTTGTCATAGGCTCTGATCACTTGAGTAGTCGGCACGAAATCCGCAAGCTTTAACCCGATTGCATATGTCGTCCTTGACGGGCACACATTAATGGCAGATCCCGTGTCGACAAGAACCACTAGCACCCACTTGTCTCTACATTCTACAGAGATGTAGAGGGGTTTGTTATGATTTGCGCCCTCAGACGGCAGTTCTTTGTCTGAAAAGGTTAACATCGGGGAACCTCCTCCCGGAAAGACCAGTCCAACCAGCTGCTCTGGTGTGGTATCTATAGAAAGTTTAGCCTTGTCCATAGCAGATAGGACAGCCTGTCTGTGCACTCGTGACGCCATAAGCAGTCCCCAGATGGAAATGTCTGCTTGTATCTTCTTCAGCTGCTTCAATACAGCTTCCTCTTCGATCTGCTTCTCTTTCTGCTTTTCAGTTTCCTTATCTTTCCCAGATGCCTTTGGTTGGTCTAGGTGCGGGGGCTTGAAGTACCGCCCGCTTCTTGTCATGTGGTCAACTTCATCGAGATACCAGGTATCGTCAGGTTGTTTACTCCCCCAATCCTTGTCTGTATGGGCAAGACACAAATCATCGTCTTCCCACCACATTCCGTTGGCATTCAAAAGGCACCTGTCTGGCTCCGGCAAGATTGTACTCGCAGCACTCTCAGCCCACATGCTCACAGCGTCTTCTGTCCCTGTGCCCACAGCACTTTCAATCCCCTCATGGGTTTTGCCTTTCCCGGTTCTCTCAGAACCCTGTTGTTCCACCTGCGTCAGCGCAGCCTGTTGTTCAGCTTTCCCTGTATTCTGAGCGAAATTCTTTGTACCGGCGCTCTCCGGCAATGTACTCTGACTTTCGGCCCTTCCGGCCACAATTGATACCCTCGCCCCTGCCGGGCCCTGTTCTAGTTGGAACTCTACAACATCCGGTTGATCATCCAGCCATCTGGTAGCCTCTGCCGATTCCTCGTACTCAAACCAGTTGACTGCCGCATCCTCTGATTCTTGGTCATTGAAGAACTGGAGTTTGGCAAAGTCCTCCGCTATAGCCGTTAAATCCTCTGTCCCCTGCTCAAATCTGTCCCCTGCTCAAATCCATTCCCCTGGATCACACACAGTTCTGCTTTCTCTGGCAATTCTATACTTGGCTCAAACTGGCCTGCTGACAGAATGTACTCACTCGGATCGTAGGCTTCCCCAGCAAAATTCTCAGACTGCTCAAACCCAGACTCAACAGTCCCATTCTCCTCTGCAATCTCCCTTGCACCGTCTTCAACAGTCTCCACCATTGGCTCAGGTTGGGTTGTAGAGATGTCCAGCATGCACAAAAAGTCAGTGCAGTCGGGAAGGAGCACCTCCGGCTTAGGTAGATGGGAGGGAGTGATGTAGATGCTAGGATCGTAAGACACGACCCCAGTCTGGATAAGATTGACTCTTTTGGGAGGTGGAGCTTGGTTGTGTGTAGGGAGTGGGTTGGTTGTGACATTAGGTCTCTCTGGAGGCAAAATCACATTTTTGTCAACGAGGTCTTGAATCTCGTGATGCAGTCTGAAACATTGGTCGGTATCATGACCGTGCTGCTGGTGATATGCACAGTACTTGGCTGGGTTGTGAGTGGGGGGTAGTGGATTTGGTAACGGCCTCGGCTCCAGGGGTTTTAGATGCCCCTTTCTGATTAAGACCCCTAGAGCCTTGGACAAGGGCATGTACAATGGGCTGAAGGTTCTTTGGCCTCTAGGTTGGTATTTAGTGGTCTGTGTATTGCTTCCGGATGCACCGGAGAAGGGTGTGGTTGCCATGGGCCTTGGAGGGGGAGGGGGAATGGTGGCGACCATGTTCACCTCCGAAGTTCATGCAGTTGCAGCGCCACTCGGGCCCGCATTGTTGTTACGTTTAAAGGTTCTCCGGGGTTGCTCCCTGTCTTGGTCAATCAGACCCTATTTCATCGCAACTTCGATTTGTACCCCTATCTCGTACAGATCCGAAAAGGTGGGGAAGGAGAGTACAATCATCTTTTGCATCAGTTTTGGCTGGAGATTGCGCACAATCATCCTGATCTGGTCCTTATCGGCGGGCCTTAGAGTCATCATCGAGGCCTTCGCCCTCCACCGAGTCACAAAATCTAAGATGGGTGTTATAAGAGTATTGCGCAACAAAGGCCTCGGCCATTTCGTCCCAACTCCGCTTGACATCATCCTTCAACTTCGCATACCAGATAGCGGCCACACCTGATAGGGTCCGGCCGAATAACGAAAGCTTCTGGGGTCTGGTGAGGTCCATTGGCCGTAATATCTGAGAATAGCCGAAGGTGGACCATGGGATCACCAGATCCGTCGAAGCGATCGATCTGCGGCATCTTGAATCTATCCGGCAGCGTCACAGCCACATCAGTATATCCGTCCTCGATATCCGGGATAGCTTTTACCCCCTGGGATTTTTTGAATAGCTTCCCGAGCTTGCTCAATTTCAGCGCTATAGGGTCTACTTCGAACTCGAAGGGAGAGTCGGGGTGGTTGACGGGTGTATGTACTTTGGATGATTAAGGTGGAAGTGGGGGTGGAGCCGGCCCTGTTGGAAGGTCTGTGTCCTCCTGGATGTTCTGGACATTTGGCAAGGTGTTTTAGATGTTTGGCAGGACATTCTGGGTGGTTGGTGTCTGCTCGGGTATTGGGACCCCTGGTGGGGGAGGAATTGGATGTGAGGCTAATGCTCCGGCTTGCTGCTGTAGCCGGGTAATTAGCTTCTCCTGCTGGGCCATGATTGTGGCCTGCTGTTTAGAGAACTCCGCTTGGCGGACAGCGTCTTCCTGCATCTGTTTCATACTCTCTTGGAGTTGGCGCATCATTTCTTCTATTCCGGCCATATTCTGCTGGTCCTGCTGACTAACTGGTATGTGTATTTCTATGGCAGAAACTGAGACCTCAGCCCGACTATTCGCTGCTAGGGTAGACCACTGCTCTGGTAACCTCTGTTCAGACACACTACGCCTTCTCGGCCTTCTCCTGACAACCGGGGGTAGAGAATGGAACACTGGCTGTCCGTCAACCAGATCCTCAGATCGATTGAGCCAACGACCTCTTATCCAAAGTGCTTGGGGAATATCTACTGGGTCGGAAGCAATTGTGCTAAAACTGTCCTAGCAAAAAGATAAATAAAGCAATAAGGAAATAAATAACCAGATAAACGAACAGCATAACAGCTTAAAATAAAAACACAACACACAGCTGGGCATAACAACACACGGTCGATAAGCTGAATACACACTGTCCTCAAACACTGATCATTATCCCTGAATCACTGTCCCCAAAAACTGAATCTGATACCCGCAGATAACTGATTCTCCAACACTGACTGTTGCCCACAGGCCTGATGCCCAAACTCATAAACTGATACATGCATTTCCCTGTAGAGACGCACTCTAACAGCACACAATAGATAAGTGAGAGCCAAAACACCCCTATGTTGGGGTAGGGTTTCCCTGTCCTATTTTGTCAGGAGCTAGGGTTTCACTACGCACGCAGCGGTTTCAAACAACCAATATCGGGTAAGCAACCTATCCTAGTTTGGAATGGTCACTATGGATTCCGAATATGCACTAGGTCGAATGGTCAAAAGGGTGCCCCGGTAAAATCAGGGTTTGTGTTCCCATACTGGCAGAGCCCGTAACCGGTAAGCCTTATGGCACGCAGCCTCTGGCAAACCGCTCCGGAATAGCAGATGGCAAACATGGTGTCCTAGGTGCACCAATGCAAATGCAATGCAAAGAAACACATAAGTGTAGTCAAAACCAGATATCATGAGTTTGAGTCAAGTTCTATAACTCCCCAGCAGAGTTGCCAGAAACTGTAGACGTCCCCGAACGCCCCGGTAGGATGAGTCCCGTTCCTTTCATCTTGGGCTCACTACAGTTCAGGACTCAAACATCACGGTTCTCAATCTGAACCAAAGAGTCCAAATCCGACAGATCGTTTTGAGAAAGCAGATTTTTTGAAAGAAGTGCCAAACATGGACTACTTTGCCAGATACAGAGTCGCCACCTAAATATTTTATTTTTGGGAAATTTAGGAAACCCTGACTCGTTTGCCTAAGGCCACGTGTCCGTCATCACCAAAGTTGCCTCGGCTCGGGAACTTGGGTACGATTGGGGAAGGTCACTTCGTGAGCACCCCCGCTCGCCCGATCAAAGATCGGCCTCTACTAACCATGATATCGAGTTTTGAAAACCTTATGCATTCTTATTCCGGTTATTAGCCTAGATTTACTATGTGATGCGCACAGCATACAAGAATAGACCGGGTCGCCTGAATTGGAACAAAACATTTCGTGTTTGTTTTTTGAAAGATCGTTTGCTACTCGCAAATAGGCTTAAAATGCAGATTTTGCCACCCTCAGGTGGGCTTAGAAAAGATGGTTTTGCCACTATCTAGTGGGCTTAAAACTCACAGTCAATGCATTGTTCCAATCCAAATAACTCAACCTTCACCCACAGGCATTCAGGAAGTTATATCACATAAGCAAATAGCCTCATGGTAAGCATGCTATCATGGCAGTCACTCACACGCATGCAAGGATGCTAAAGCATAAAAACTTACCGAGTACTCCAAGCCAAAACAGAAACTATGTTAGAAATCCATGCATGACCCTAACTATACAGAAATGCCTAATGCAACACATGCAGGAATGCAACTATAATAGGCTCGGCTATTCTAAACATGGCATATGAAATGCAACAGCTAACATGTATTCAACTCGGAATTCAAATATAAATGCAGTTAGTATGATGCGTCGAGCCCGGTGCATGCAAAACAGATGAATGAATGCAAACATGCTATCATACTGTATGCTAATTGAAACATGCCCTAATCTAACCATCATAAGCGGGTAAATAAAAGGGAGAAAGACGTGGGGTTGGAAGACATATATCACACGCACGCACACTTATTACAACATTGCCCTCACTCGGAGGGTCCGAATAAATAATATACAGTCCCAAATGAATAATTACAGTCCGAATAAATACAAAATCCTAATTTAACTAACAAATTAATCTAGGAAAATGGTAAACTAGCATGCAAGCTAGGGGACTGCCTCAACTCTGCTCCGGATGATGAATGATGCGTGTTTGAGTTGCTTGGCGCAGAAATCCATCGCGATGCCCCGATTAGCCTCTGTTTACAATTGAGCTTGGAATATTGCACGAAGTCCCAAGAGATTGCCGGTTTCTGATTTGCTGCAACAGAGAGCAGGAAAGGGGCATGGCAATGTATTTTCACATATGTACGCTTGACTACTCTTCAGGGAGCGTAGTCTTCGATCCTCGTGCCACCAATCGCGCATCTCGATGCGCGATGGCCGAGGAGTCGATTTGCATGACTCAATATGGAATGAATGCATATATAAACACAACAAGACCGAGACTCCATCATGGATAATCCGGAGTGTCGGTGACTGGGAATTGAGACACGTTACATCACTCAAAGTACGAAACGTCCCTCGTTTCCCGTGCTCGGGCTAATTCCTATCCCAAACACAATGCAATATGCATGATATGCATGAAGGCAACTAATATACAACCTAGCATACACAATGCTATGAAATGGCATACACAATGCTCGATGTAACACGACATACACAATGTTCTAACATGCAACCTAGCATACGCAATGCTATGAATTGAAATGGCATACACAATGCACGATGGACTTACACCAACATGAGTGGACCTCAGCCACACTCACATCAGTGGCCATTAGATGGAAATGAGACACTCGAGATGCGTGCACGCATGCACGCAAACCGAGGACCGACCCTAAGGCACAAATGCCACTCTAACAAGGCATGGCAAGGCATGAAATATGGCATTCAAACATGCAAGTTCTAGCACTGAAATGTGATGCAAAATGACCCCGAAACATGGAAACATGGCACCCGATGCATGGAATGGTCCCGAAACACAAAACTAGGCACATGCATTGACCTATAGCTATACAAAGCATGCATTATTTGATCATGAAGCATGAAGACAGAGTCGAGGCAGTCCCAAAACATGAACTTTCTTAGTTCAAAGCATGGCCAAAAGGTGCTAGCAAGATAGGCTAAAGTAGCATGCAATTTTGACTAGCAAATATGGTTTACATGGCAAGTACATGAAGCACATGGAATCTCACTAAACCAGAAAAATCAGTGAACAAAATATGTTGAAATACGACCAAATAATCACTGAAATGCAGCCAACATGTGCAAAAATGAGGAGCTCCTTTAGAGGACCATGCAAGGAGTTATTAGGCACATACAAGATAGACATGAAGCATGACCAAAACAACTCTGGAAATCAAATGTGGTAGTCCTAAAACTCACCAAATTGGGCCTGAAAAGTAGCTAAGAAGCATGCAAAGAGGGGTCCCTTTGGAAGGCCAAAATGACCACCAAACAAGTCAAGGTGAGAGGGGGTCACCCCCCTCTGATTTGGAGGCTCAAAATAATGTTCCAACCACTGAAAATCCACTGGATTTCAGTGGCTAGAAGGCCAAACAAAGCATGCAATTGGAGCTTAGGTGTAAGGCACAAAATAAGAGGGAATCAAGCATACAAGGAAGCATGTGACCTCAAATAAGAAAATGCCCTTAATCAAACAAGAAGATGATGTCAAAAAAAGACTTTTTCCAGTTTATAACAAGTCTCAAAAATGAACACAAATAGGGCTAATCTATCATGCAAAAATGGCCCTAAAAGAGAGGATAGAGACAAGGGACAGCATCTGGCCCCAAATGGCAAAGACCCCTTCAACAAATTTAAAGAGGGGCTCAAAACAAGGCACTTTACAGTTTACATCAAGTCTCGAAAATGAAAACAAGTGAGGCAAAATCAACATGCAAGAAAAAGGCCTAAAAGAGGGATAAAGAGGCAAGTGGTAGCAGCTGACCTCAAACAGAGGAGAGCCCTTCAACAAAGTTGAAGAGGGGCTCAAAATAAGACATTTCACAGTTTATTACCAAGTCCAAAACAGCTCAAAAATAATCCCAAAATATCATGCAAAAATAGGCCTAAAAGAGAGTTTAAACACAAAGGGTGAGGAGGAGACCTCAAACAGAGAAATACCCTTGATCAAACATGGAGATGAGCTCAAAATAAGACTATTTACAGTTTGGGTCTGAGCCCAAAAATTCTTGCAAGCAAGGCTTATAAATGAAGCAAGAAAGGGCTAGAAAAGGGAAAAAAGGAACTCACCCTTGAAGAGCTGACCTCCAGCAAGTTTTGGTCCAAAAATCTGAGCTTCCAACCTTTGCAAATAGCTTCCAAGGTGCTGAAATGGAGTGTGGAGGTGTGGTGCTATGGGTTGGTGTATAAAATGGCCAAAAAAACAAGGTTTTGGAGCTTGGATGAGAAAGAGAGAGAGGATTGTATGTAATGGCTCTAAACCAATTTTGTAACCCTTGAAAATGAGCTAGGGGGCTGGTTTTATAGAGGAGAGGAATGGAGAAAAAGGGGGGGGGGAAATCAAATTCAAATTTCCCCCCAAAAGACTCCCCTCGGATACAGGATCTGGGGAGAAACAGAGGGTGCATCTGTAAGGAACCAGGTGAGAAGGTCATGGCCAGCCAGGCTCAGAGGGTTCAGGTCGCCGGCCGGCCACCTCCCCTGGCCGGCCGGCCAGGGTCAAAAGGTTCAAGCAAGAAAAGCTGGCCGGCCACCCATATTGGTGGCCTCCCATGTGTGCACAACACAGCTATGGGGTCAAAACCCTGAAAATGTGAACCAGGAGAGAGAAAAACCAACTTTCTAGAGGGGTTCAAAAAGGTCAGGAACAATTGCTGGCCGGCCATGTCATATTGGTGGCCTCCCAGGTGTGTACAACACAAATATGTGGTTGAGGGCCAAAGAAAGTGGCCCGGGAATGGTCAACACCAGCTTTCTAGCGAGGAAAACGGGCGACGGAGGGCGATGAAGGAATAAAGCCAGCTTTTCAGAAAAATTGCTGGCCTCCCACCCTTCTATAAGCTTCCTAACAATGAAAATAAGGTCCTCGCCAAAAATGAACCAAAACCGATGTAAAACGAAGGTTCGGGGGCCAAAACGCGCGGCCCGGGGCCCCGAAAACAAGTTGTTAAGTATCGGAGGTGGCATTCGACCGTGAAGTTGGTCTCTCGAGCCACAGTGTCCCTCAAAAGGGAGGAAACAAGATGTGTGCCAAAAACCGGAGCAAACGGAGGTGGTTAAGCAGTCCCGAACCGAGGCACACGGCCAACGGCTCCGAAAAATCGGAAACCGGGATCCAAACGGGAAAAATGGCCTACGACCACGAAACGTAGCCTACGGCCACTGAGAGATGGTCTACGAGACCTCTCCCTCCCTTCGGGAAGAGAAAACAGAGAAAAAAAAGCCTGGTTCGCAAACCGAGGCAAAGCACAGAAAAGCCCAGAAGTTCAGAGGCAAGGCTTGCAGCCGAGACTCTGAAACCTCTGAACGAGCACGATATGCAACATCACCAAGCGCTCAATCGGTGACGTCTGAGTCTTAAGGTCGGTCAAAAATGGGGTGTCTACAGTACCCTAATCTCGTATAAATCAGCAAAGGTGGGGAGGGGTAAGACGATCATTTTCTGCATTAGCTTGGGTTGCAAGTTGCGCACAACCATCCTTATCTGATCTTTCTCGAGTGGCCGAGTTGTCATTATGGAGGCCTTAGCCCTCCATCGAGTGACAAAGTCAGAAATGCCCTCTTTCGGCTCTTGCCTGGTCGCCTCGAGATCACGGGTTGTGACCTCGATTTGGGTGTTGTATGAATATTGCGCGACGAAGGCCTCGACCGTCTCCTCCCAACTCCTTTTCACTGAGTCCTCCAGCTTGGCATACCATATAGCCACAACACCCAACAGGGTCCGGCCAAAAAGTGATAGTTTCTAGAGTCTCGCCAAGCCCATTGGGCGCAATATATCTGAAAACAGCCTCAGATGAACCATAGGATCGCCAGAACTGTCAAAACGGTCGATGTGTGGCATCTTGAACCTGTCCGGCAAAGCCACCGCCGAATCAGTGTACCCATCTTTTATATCAGGGATCAAGTTAATTCCCTGGGCTCGCTTGAATAGCTTTTCAAGCTTACTCATTTTCAGCGCGGTTGGATCCACCTCAAATTCAAACGGTGTATCCACTGGATTAGCCGGTGCTTTAGACATCTGAGGTAGGATTGGCGGTGGGACTGGCCCTATTGCAACGTCCGTATTTTCCTGGACGTTTGCTGTTTCCCCAAGTGTTGGAACTCTAGGTAGGGGTGGGGGTGGATGCGAAGCAGACGCTCCGGCTTGTTGTGGTTGTTGTTGTTGTTGAAGCTTAACAATGAGTTCTGTCTGTTGAGCTACAACTTCTGCCTGACGTGCGGTGACCTCCACCTGACGAACAGCATCCTGCTGCATGGCCTGCATGGTCTCTTGGAGTTGACGTGTCATTTCCTCCATACCGACGGTAAAGTGTGGATCTGACTGAATCGGTGTATGTTCCCTCTCTGAGGTAGAAATAGAAATCTGATCCCTACTGTACACAGGTGGGGTAGACAAAGACCTCTGAACTGACTGTTGTACTAATATTCTCTGCCTAACTGCCTTCCGTCTTGTAACCGGTGGCAATGAAACAAATACTAGCTGTCCGTCAATCAGATCCTCAGATCGATGAAGTCTTCGACCTCTGGTCCAGAGTGCTTGGGAGATATCTGCCTGGTCGAAAGCAATGATGCTATACTACCTTGCAAAAAGATAAATAAAAAAAAAATAAGGAAACAACAACCAGAAAAACGGACAGCATTTCAGCTTAGATAAAGACAACACAGTTGATATCATAAGTTGAAACTGATCTCTGTCCCCAAATCACTGCCTCAAATCTGATACCCCCAAATACTGATGTCCTCAGACTGATACCCAAACTGGCAACTGATACATGCAACATGTAGAGATACACTTTGACAGCACATATCAACCAAGTAAGAGCCAAAACACCCCTATGGTGGGGTAAGGTTTCCCTGTCCTATTTGGTCAGGAGCTAGGGTTTCACTACGCATGTATGCGGTTTCAAACAACCTACATTCGGATAAGCAACCTGTCCTAGTTTGGAACAGTCTCTAAGGCTTCCGATATGCAACTAGGTCGAATGGTCAAAATATGGTGCCTCGGCATAACCGAGGTTTGTGTTCCCATCATGGCAAAGCCCGTAACTGGTCAGCCTTATGGCACGCTTTTTCAAGCAAGCCTCCGGCAAACCGTTCAGGAATAGCAGATGGCAAACACTGTGACTTAAGCGCACCAACGCAAATGCAATGCAAAGAAACACATAACTGTAAACAAAACAACATATCATAATGTTCGAGTCAAGTTCTCTAAATCCCCACCAGAGTCGTCAGAAACTGTAGACCGCCCGAACTCGCTCTGCGCGCGAGGGCGCAAATTGGGTTCTTAGCTACTACAGTTCGGACTCCTGTCACGGTTCTGAATCTAATCTCACAAAGTGCAATGTAAGACTGATAAATCACCAAAGAGTCCAATCCGGCAAATCATTTTGGAAAACTGATTTTCAATCAAATAATGCCAAAATTGGACTGCTTTGCCAGATTACAGAGTCGCCACCTAACTATTTTATTTTTGGAAAATTTAGGAAACCCTGACTCATGCCAAAGGCCATGTGTCCGTCATCACCAAAGTTGCCTCGGTTCGGGAACATGGGTACGAGAGGGGAAGGTCCTGAGATGAGCACCCCCGCTCGCCCGATCAAAGGATTGGCCTCTACTAAACATGATATGTTGTTTCATAAACACAAGTGTTCTTATTCTGATTTATTAATCTAACTTACTATGTGATGCAAGCAGCATACGAGTATAGACTAAATCACTCAATTTGGAACAAAACAATTCATGTTTGTTTTTCGAAAATGGTTTGGAAATACTACCCTCAAGTAGGCTAAAGCACGGATTTGCCACCCTCAAGTGGGCTTAAAACATGATGTGACACTCCGCAAAGTGGGCTTAAAACTCACATTTGATGAATTGTCCCAATTCAAGCAATGAAACCTTCATCCACAAGCATTCATACAGTTAAACACTTAAGCAAATAGCCTCATGGCAAGCATGCTAACATGGCAACACTTACACTCATGCAAGGATGCTAAAACATAAACACTTACAGTGTACTCCGAGCCAAAACAAAAGCTAGTTAGAAATATGCATGATCCTAACTATGTTAGATGCCTAATGCAACACGTGCAAAATGTAATGAGATAGGCTCGGCTACCTAAGATGGCATATGAATGCAACACTTTGATAACATGCTGTTAAACACGTATTCAACTAGGAATTGAAATACAATGCAGTTTGAATGATGCGCCGAGCCCGGTGCATTCAATACAAATAAATGATGCAAACATGCAAGCATAAGGTATGCTAACCGAAATATGCCCTAAACTAACCATCAAAAGCTGATAAGTAAAAGGGAGAAAGACGTGGGGTTGGAAGACATGCACACATACACACACCCTTATTACACTATTTTCCCTCTCGACGGAGGGTCCGAATGAAAGAGAGCTAACTAGCTACGCTAATTAAGCTAACTATTACAAACCAACTAAGTAACTAACTATTCTAGCTAATTAATTACAACACAATTGAATAACTAGCTAATCTAAGCTAATTAGGGCAATTAAATTAATTAACTATCTAAGCTAATCAATTACACACATTGAAATAGCTAGAAAAACTAACTAATAAAGCAATAAAGAGAACATGGCCTCGCAGGCGAGGGAAGCATGCATGCTCGGTTGCCGTCCACTCGGAAATCCGTTGCTATGCCATCAATTGCCTCTGTTTTCACTTGCCTTGATCTCTGAAAATTGTGCCAATCTAGAATGCATCTACTTCAACAAAGGGATCTGCTGGTGGGCTACCTGCTAGAAAAAGTGGCTGCCAGCCACTAAAACTGGCCGGCCGGCTAGTGAAACTGGTTGGTCAGCTAGTTTTTTCTGCAGGCTGCTGGTTTTGCTGCAACAGAGAACAATAGAGGCACAACAATGTATTTCTAAGACAATGTGTGTACTACCACACTCCTTATCATGTCTCAAGCTCAAAGGAGCATGGCACTCGACTCTCAAGCCACCAACCAAGCACCTCAATGCATGGTGGCCGAGGGCGAAGCTTGCACCATATTGATGAATGCACAAATAACACACAAGAGAGCCTCCACCCTATCATGCTTGATCAAGGATGTTAGCGACCGAGAAACGCAACACGTTTCATCACTTTGAGTATGAAACGTGCCACATTCCTTGTGTTTGGATTAACGTCTGATCCAAACACAATGCAATGCAAACAACATGCTCATCTTTCAATGCTAAAGTGGCATGCACAAGACTCTATCATGTAATGCATGCAAGACATGTTAAGGGGTCAAGAGCACTAAAGCAAGTGAAGAACATTACACATGAGGCATGCACTATCGATCTCAAATGGTTACACCAGCTATAGACAGACCTAAGATACTCCAAAACAGTGGCCAAAACACACTAAAACTTAGGCACAAAAAAGCAAGAAATGCATGCTCATTCATTTGCTCGCAAGCAAGGCACAAAGGTTAACTTTCAAACACATTGAAAGAGTGATATATATGAGAGCATGACAGAGGTACAAGCACTGAAATCATATGCCAAATGATGACATATCATGCAAACAACACAAGTATAGCATGTTAGGGTCCTTAGAACTCAAAGCTAGTCAAGGGCTTTACACAAGAGGCATGCAATACATAGCCTAAACAACCAAACCAGCTCTGGACAGAGCTCAATCATGCCAAAACAAAGGTTAAAATATGCTGAAATGGTAGCCCAAAAGCTTAGACAAGCATGCATACGTATTAGCTCATGATCAAGACATAAAGCACAACTCTCAAAAGCATTGAAAGAGTGGAATATGTGAGAGTGTGACCATGCTATATGCATTCAAATCATGTGAGAAATGAAGCCAAGGCATGCAAATAACTCAAGTAAAGCATGCTAGGGACTTTGAAACTCAAAACTAGTCAAGGCCCTTTACACTACAACCATACAAGGCAAGTCTAACATGGCCAAAACCATTCAAAACAGAGCTAAGGCATGCTAAAATAATGGCAAAAACATGCTGAGATGGGGCTAACATAAGCTAGAATGAGAGGCATAAAGCATGATGCATGTTAAGCCAACAAGTAGGATTGCACTACAAGTGTAAGATGCAAGAAACCAATGACCAAACCAACCAAAAACAGAGTCATGGTAGGTCCAAAAGTCACAAAAACATGCTTGGACTAAGCTTCAAAATGGGAGAAATACATGCTCATGTATTAGGCCACCAACACAAGCAAACAAGAATACAAGGAGAGGGGACCACCCCCTCCTATTTTGGGCCACAAGAACAACTTTTTATCACTAAAATTCCTCTGAGTTTCAGTGGTTAAAAGGCCAGGCAAGGGGTGATTCAAAAGCTTAGAGAGGTGGCTCAAGAGGCTTAACAAGCCAAAGAGCAAAAGAGGGGAACCACCCCCCTAACCACACAAGGCTCAAACCAATATTTTAAAGCCTTAAAAACAGAGTTATTAAGAGGCTAAAACCAGCCTTAAAGTAGCATGCAAAGGTGGTCAAGCTCTTAATCAAAACAAAGCTTAAAAGGGACAAGTGTCTTACCCTTGAAGAACAAGAACAAGACAGCAACTTCAGCAACAATTCTGAGCCAAAACCAAGTCTAAGACCTCAAAACAAGCTCCAAGGGACCTCAGCTCCAAAGTGAAGGTGTTTGAGTAGGTTTTTGTGTGCAAAAGTGTGAAGAAACAACACTTTAAGGCTCAATATAACACAATATAGAGAGAGTGTGAGAATTCTAGAGAGAGAGGGAGATTTTTGCTCTGAAAAATCTGAACCCCCAAGTAGGGGGAGGAAGCTCCCCTTATATAGGCAATGCAAGCCAAAAGGCTTGCTTAATCCCTCCATACACGGGTATGGAGGATGAGTTCAGTGAGCCACAGTTGGCTCAAAAGATCTAAAAATATCAGAAAAAGGAGAAAATTGGCTGCCAGCCAGTTAAGTGGCCGGCCGGCCACTTCAACTAGCTGGCCGACCACTCCAACTAGCTGGCAAGGAGAAAAAGTAGCTGGCAACTGCCAAAAGTGGCCGGCAAGGCCCCACTCTCCTTCAGCCAAGAGGCACCAAGGTTTGGCCTAAAAACAAGGCCAAAACACAGAGGGTTTAGAGGCTCAAAGACAAGGCAATCGGCCAAGACCTTCGGGCACTCAAAACTGACACAAATATGTGCAATCATTGAGTGCACAAATGATGATGTCAAAGTCTTAAGGTCGGTCAAAAATGGGGTGTCTACATAGGCATATCGTAAGGCGTCCACGCAAAGGCTTCAATGTTGGAAACAAAAAAATTTACATAATCCAGCCGTTCGGCACTGGACAAAGATGATCCCAAGAGAAAGAACTTGTTCGGATCATTCTCATCAATGCGAACTTCTACCAAATCTTCTACCAATTTCTCCTCGACTTTCCTTCCCACATCCTCCAGGTCCTCCTTGTCTTCTGGTCCTTCTACCATCTGAACAAAGCCCTTCGCCGCCCTGGTGCCATTGACCACAACAAAGCATTGTTTTAACATGACTTGGTCCCCCCCAAACTTCTTCTATTTGCCCAACTGGCCCAAGGAAGCGCATGACCTGGTGATAGGTCGATGCCACTGCTTGCATGGCGTATACCCAACCTTTTCCCAAGATCAGATTGTAAGTCGATGGGACCTTCAACACCCAAAACTCAACCTGCTTTGTGATTGACCCAGTCTTGACTGGCAGTATGATCTTCCCGACTGACTATTCCGGTTGAGAGTTGAAGCCAACCAAGGGGGATGTTGCTGGAGCCAAGTCCTTGTCTTCCAACTTCATCCACTTGAATGAGTCATAGTACATGATTTCAACTGAAGTGCCCTGGTCGATCAAAATTTGCTTGATGTCAAAATCCTTGACACGAAGCGTTACCACCAAAGCGTTGTTGTGAGGGATTTGAATTCTCTCCAAGTCTTTGTTGGAGAAGGTCATGATATCTTGTATTTCGGTCTTACCTTTCTTCACGGCGGGCTGCACAGATAGCACTTCCCTCACGTGTTTAGCCTTCTTTATCATTCCCCGGAGTTCGCATACTCAAGCTAGTTCTATGATGCCGTAGATGACATTGATGACTCCTTGAGGTGCGGCATCCAAGACTACTAGCTTGTTTGGCTCAGCTTGTCCTTATGGGGTAGTCCTCATGCCGCTGTCGATATACTGGTCTAAATGCCTTGCTGCGACCAGTTCTTCCAAGTGTTGTTTTAGTGGCATGCAATCCTTCTTTCGGTGCTCCCTCTCCAAAACCAGATCCGAATCTTCTGCCAATCAAACTAGTTCCCCTAACTGCTAAGCAAGAGATGGCCAAGATCCATGCTATCAAATCAATGACACTGGCGAGCCGAGCGACTCTCAGCCGGCGAAAATGACAGGAAGCTAGTCTTTCCATCAAGTGGCCCAACCTCCTAGCCCGATGCTGGCTCTGGCCAGCAAACAAGGTGTTGGCCGGTCTAAAAAGAGACCCAGGTAAAATACTAGGGTAGATAAAACCCTTATCTAACAATTCCTAGAGTTGAATCTTCAACTCACTCAACTCAACGGGTGCAAACCGATACGGTGCCATAGAAATCGGTGCCTTGCCAAGCACTAAGTCAATAGAGAACTCGATCTCTCGATGAGGTGGTAAACTAGTAAGATCCTCGAGAAAGACATCGGGGTATTCACAAACCACCCTTGGCAACACAACTCGAACTTAATCACACTCACTACTCAAGAAGCTAGTAAGAAGGTAACAAAGTTCACTCTACCCGCGCAGATCAAATACCGGTGATAAGACTCTATCCACCCGGTCCCCTAAGAAATTAAAGCAATCACCGCTCAAGGTACATACAGTAACCCTCTGACGGTAGCAATCTTTAACAGCCCAGTATGACGATAACTAGTCCATACTCAATATAACATCACAGCTAGGCATATTAATCAATACAAATGCAAATGGAAGTCAATGACCATCAACCTCTATTTCACAACCCCGATACCCCTATCTCAAGATAACCTCACCACCAATAGATGACTCTACACAAATAGGAGATGCTAATTGCACCAACTCTAACCCCAAAACTGATGCAAATGCAGACGAGATAAAAGAATGGGATGCACCCGTATCAATCAACACATTAGCAACTGAATTACAAAACAAGAAGGTATCTCTCACTACAGAAGGCGCTGGTACAAGATCTGGGATGGTAATAGCATACTCACACCCAGTTGGCCTCTGATCTACCTGCTCACCCCTCGGAGCATAAGCCTGTTGCACTGATTGAGCCGAAAAGGCTCCTTGATTGGCCCTCGAGGCCTGTGCTAACTATGCAGGCTGGTGACTCTGTGTCTGCCTTGAACCAAACGCACCAGATATGCCACCCAACTGTGGGCAAAATCTCTTCAGGTGCCCTGCCTGCCCACACTGATAACAAGTGAGTGCTTGCCCTCTACCCTGATTCTAGCTCTAAGAACGAGCTAAAGATGGTGCAGACTGTTGCCCTTTTCCTCTCTGTGGGCAAGTTGGAGACTTGTGGCCCAACGGACCACATTTGTAACAAAATATATCTCCCTGACCGCCCCTCCCAGAACCCAAACTCGGCACTGGAAAAGTGGACCTCGACTGAGCTCCCTGGGATGACAGAGGGTTAGAACCCTTCTGCCTCTTCCCGTCCCGTTGACTATTCTGACTCCTCCTGAAGCCTCTCATCATCTCCTCCTCTACCTGCATAATGGTCTCAAGATGGGCCGCCGCCTCCACAAGGCATCCATAGTCTCTAATCATGGATCCGGCCACTCTAAACATGTGCCCGGTCCTCAGCCTCTTCTCAAATTCCAGACAACTGCGCTCCTCGGTCGCCACAAGTTCTGGTGCAAACCTCGATGAACTGGTGAATGTGGCCTCAAACTCGGCCACTGGTGTGTTCAACTGCACCATCTTAGAGAACTGGTCCCTCAACTTCTCCCTAACAGTGGGAGGCAAAAACTTGTATTGGATGGCATCGACAAAAGCCTCCCAAGTCCCTCCAATGGACCCTCACGTATACTTCCACCATTGACCCGTGTCTCCCTTCAGCTAGAAGGATGCAAAGGTCATTATTAACCCCCCGTCTTCGATACCGAGCATCTCAAAAGTGTTCACCATCTGCTCTAACCACTCATCCGCTTTTAGTGGTTTATTAGGATCACCCAAAAATGGATCCGGGTTCGACCAAAAAAACTCCATTTTCAAGAAAGATGGCCCAACTTCAGTGACTCAGGCCTGGACTTGATTCTCAACTCTAAGAATGTCCACTGATTCTCATAGAGCTCCGGCCATTTCGTGGGCTAAAGTGTCCATGGCCTGTTAAGCTACTGGCTCGGCCACGTTGGTCTGACCAACCCCTTCCTCCTGTGCCGGAATTTTATCCGATATAGGCATCTCATGCCTCCTAGGCCTACCATGCCTACCACCACAATGACGTTCTGACATCCTAATAATGGTAACAAAAGATTAGCACATTCACAAATGTATCGAAGCTAACTCACTTGTGTCCTAATACGATGGACAACAGTAAATCACTCTATATACGCACGTTATCACATAAGCATATACAAATTTCCTTCCTAGATAATGATCGTCCTGCAGCGTTACTAGAGTTCCAATTAGAAACAGCAGTGATCAAATGCTCTTCTAATAGGACTTCTAGAAACTCGTAGACCTAATCAACTTCTTAAGAAATAAATCCCATACTCATATAATCATATAAGCATGTTATCACACAGCATTACTAGCATACAAACATCTCTGTAAAGCGAGACAAATCCATTGTGGTACTAACCACTTCCCACGTACCCAAAGTATTCAAACCCAGTACGCACTGATACCAAGTTGTAACACCCCCAAAATATAACCATAAGTTCAACCAGACATATATATGAATTACTACATGATTCAGAATGTAAAGTTCTTTCATTTCATAATGTTAATAGTACAAAAGAGTTTAGCATAAGTAAATGCCCTAAAGGCTTACACATTTCCAAGTCTTGGCTTGGTTACAACAAAAGTGAGACTAGCTCATACAATTTTAGCCTTAGGCTATACAAAAAGTGAAACAAGACAAAGAAGCTCTTGCTTCCCAAAAGTCCCTCCAATGCTATTGCCTTGGTGGAGGCATGCCATCATTACCTGAAAATGTTTTTCCCAAATAGGGTGAGCCACAGCCCAGTAGGAATAATCGAACACAATATATGAGATTTAACAAAGGTATAAGTACAATCTGCATAAACAATGCCTGTGATAAAACATTCACATTTTATATAGTCACAATGTACCAAATCCAAATCTTAATACATTTCCATTCAATTCATTTCAATACCTGAGCCAATTTCATTATTTCTCAATAACCCAAATCAGACTACAATTCGATGGGTCTATAATCACATCATTAACACACAAACACTTTAATCTGTCATTTTACTAAAATTTGTCCGCGGGATTGGCACCCACGTATAAATTTCGAGACTTTCACCCAGGACACTCTGGCGAACTTAATTATAATGGAGTCTATCCCCTTTCTCCTCCCAAGCAATCATACATATGCAATGTATTTAATCACGTAATCATACATGGAGTACATCCCTTTCTCCTCCTAAATAATCATACATATACAATGTACTTACAAAATGATCATATTCAATGATAACCAACCATGGATTAGTTTTAGTTCACCTAATCCTCATGCAATTCTATCCTCCACCGATAGCCCGATACAGTTATTTCTAAACAGATATACAATCTCAAGACATGTAATTTATTTAAAATTTCCAAAGATGAAACGTATCATCTATTCAATTCCATAATGTATTTCAATACTCGTCCACTTTCATGTTTACAACACCAATTTCATTCATTTATGCAAAATAAATATCATAATCATTTTAGGGAAAACTCCCTCTTTTCCCAAATATCAACCAAGTACCAAAATCAACAGATTTAACACTCTACAAATCATTTTCAAACCCCTCACAATCATTTCTTCTCATTCACCAAAACCCCTCTTTCCATTTTACACCCAAACCCTAGGTTTGTTCACATTACCTCCAAATCCCACCATTGTTGCACAACGACAAATAACTAAGTTAAAAACCATATTAAAGTGCAGAAAATCCCTACCTCAAGAAGAGAAGACCAAGTAAAGAAAATTAGAATCCTCAACAATATCAAGATCACGTTCTAATAGGATCAAAATGAAGCTCTTGGAATACTCTAACTTTTTCTCAAAGACACTAGGGTAGAGAACCCAAAGGATCTAGGCCAAAATGTAGAGCGAGGGAGTATTTTAGAGAGAAAGAGTCAAGATCTAGGTTTTAGAAAAATTTTAGAGAGAGAAAAGAATGAAAAAGTAATATAAAATGTCATTTCCGCAATCTGATATACGCACAATTCGCTCGAGCAGAAGAGTTGATGCTCGAGCGTCAGACACAAAAAGTTATTCTGTTCGAGCGCAACAAATGCCGCTCGAGCGCCAAGACACAACGAACGCTCACCGCTCGAGCGCAAGAATTTAGAAAACACACATTTAGAAGTTTTGTAGACAACAACGCAATGCTCGAGCGCAAGAAAGGCCGCTCGAGCACCTACCCACTCGAATGCAGGAAATGCCGCTCGAGCGTAGAAAACACTCTCCCAGTAATTTTGCAGACCTGCAAAGTATTGAGAGCTTGCAAAGCCCGCTCGAGCGGAGGAGCAAAAATCGTGAAGCCCGCTCGAGCGAAGGAGCCAAAATCTAGGCAACAAAGGTTTAGAAAAACAAGCAACCAACCAGTTCCATACAAACAACTACAATCCAATAACCAAAATAGAGGGGAGACAAGGGAAACAAGATATGAATCACCATTCAAAACCACACAAACCCGAGTCCGGAATACAACAAGTGACAAGTCAAAACCAGAATCGCTATACAAATAGTGCAGTAACATGTGTCGCGGGATATTTCGTCCTAAACCACCAGGCCTTGATAGACACGTATCCCTTGACATGTACTATATGTTTGGTATAATACCTCAGCGAGTGCCACTGTACTATCTGTTTAGCACGAGCCTCAGTATATACTTTTTTGGTACGAACCTCAGCAAGTGTCCTAGTTTTGTGGCACTTGCCTTCTCAACTCGATTTCCCAAAACATATACTCTCAAGAATTATGACTTGCTATTAACCAAACTAGTGTCTACCTCAGCGACTCCTCTACCCTTAATCACCTAGCCACAAAACTCCCCAGCTTCTTAAGGCACGGGCCACAGTAGAGGTTGTGCCTCGTACCAAGCTTAATGGGGCTTTCTTGGTCTTACTTGTGCAACCAAAGCAGGTCCTTAACCTGGGTATATGGAAAGAGAGTCCTTTGTTTTTGGACTACCATGCTTCCATCTTCACGGGGTCACTGTGGTATGTTGGCATCCTTGGTGTCTGCTATCAATGCCAACCATTAAGTGCTGGGGCTAGCTATCAATGCCAAGCTATATGTGCTTCGGGCCTATTATCAGCCCTTGGCTATTAGTGCCATGATGCTTGCTATCAGCCCCAAGTGTCTGTACATTATCTTGTATGGAGGAGGCTTATCTTGAAGGCTATTGTTGTGCCTCAGAAGGTAGTTGCAAAGGTTGGACTTGCCACGACTCCCTTTCCCTTAGCAAATGGTAAAGGCGGCCCTATAATAAAAAATGGCAGCGCTGAGGTAAGGTCTACCTCATCAACTGAACCTTGGCAAGTAATACCTTAGCCAGTTCCCCTGGCCACTTCTTGGTCTTGGCCCATTTGTTCTGAACAAGTTGGATCTTGTTCGATCTTCTGGTTGACCCATTTCTTTTGGGTTTTGACCCCTATTCATGTAGTGATACTTATTCACCTAATTGAGGCAACTTTAATAATTAAGTTAGCATCTTAATTTCTCTCCTTCTGCAGGTGAATAAATCATAAATAAGGTCAAGGTTATTTTGTGTCCTAAGAAAAAACATGAAAATTTGCAAAATAAATAAGGCTATTTGTGTATAAAAATATTTTAATATTTTTCCTTAAGTCGGTAACGATAAATACAATATACTTAGTTTATGATTACATAAAATTATTTGCATATTTTCAATTGTAAAAAATAATTTGCTTATGGAGGTAATATAAAACTGGGTAAATCATACAATTTTTCTCAAAGTTTGAAAAAAAAAATACTACAAGTTTTATTATTTTAATATAATTACATTGAATTCTTTTAAAATTTCAATTCATATAATACATAACTTCCATTTCATCAATAAATCGTTAGTCAAATAGATAGAAAAACGTTGTCATCGCTTTTACATTAAAATTTATAATTTTATTATTATTTGTTATTATATTTCTACACCATTTATATTAATTTTAGTCTATTTAATTGTATTAAGAAAATTAATATAATTATTTTAAAATTATAATACTTATTTTATTTTATGTAAACCAAGAAAATTGAGTGTAATTTACCCTTTAAAATTTGACCATCTACAAATCCAACCCAAATAAGGCAAGGGTCCTCCTAAAAGGTACTCCTACGACATAAGTAAAAGATAAAAAATTTAAAAAAATTAAGTTATTTTTTTTAAAAAAATTAATATATTTTTATTTAAATCCATGTACTTTTTAATATTTTTAATTATTTTTAAAAAAAATTAACACATTTTTCAATATTAAATAATGTTTAGTGGCACTTTTTGAAAACAGTGGTGGGGATGGAAAACGGTGAGGAGGAAAACAGTGGTGGGGATGGAAATTAACATTGGCATGGCTAAGACGGCGACGACCAACGGAGAGCTAGTCAATAAACATTAAGGCCTCGTTTAGGAGGAGGTTAATTTAATAATTTTTTGGTTATTTAGTTAAAATATGAGCTAAAAAAAATTAATATGTTTGAGATAATTTTTTCGCTTTTTACAAAAAGATGTGCAAAAAGTAGAGAGAAAAGAGAATCTTTGACTTTTTGGTATGGATTGTTGGCTTTTTGGTTAATTTAGTAACTTTTTGACTTTTTTACTAAAAAAAAAGATTCCCAAACGAGGCCTAAGTGCTCGTTTAGTTTTCCTCTCAAGCTAAAAAAAATCATAAAAGGACAAAAAAAAAAAAATTAAAAAGTTAAAAATCACAAAAAGATAAAAAAAAATTGGTCATTCCAAAGTTGAAAAGCCAAAAAATCCAAACAAGATTACTAAACAATCAAAAAAATCTCAAACTAAAAAAGTTAAAAAAAAATTAAAAATTAATTAAAAAAATTATTGCTAAACGATCCTAAAGGCCCCCATTTAATTCTTGTACCTAAAAGTGGTTAAATAAGGAGTCCACACAGAAAGAAAAAAGTCTATCATTATCGTGTGGATTGGAGTGGAATGGTGACATGGTCGTTCGGAACTTGCACTCACAACAAAAAAAAAAGTTAGTATTCATGTACCATCAGCATCATCCTCCTATTCGCTCAAAAAAAACAAAAACATCATCCTCCTATCCTATGTGAGCTTAGGCTCTGTTTGTTTGCAGGTTTTTGTTTTCAGATATGAATGATAGGTAAGATTGCAAATGAATTAAGTTGGTCATGAACAGTTTAAGCTGACTCAGTTAAAACTCAATTTGTTCACTAAAAGCATAAATTTAAGCTTAATTTTTATGCTTGTTTATTAATTGCCAATCTTAAGTTGTCCCAAACTCGGCTTGATAAGATTCATTAATGTAAAAATAAATAAATTAATATTTTTTAATAATTTATTTAAATTTTTTATTTGTGTTTGGTATTTATATAAATTTACATATTTAATTGATGAAATTTATTATTAATATAAGTATTCTTGTATATTTTTTTCATAATTTTTTATATTTTATTTTAATTAGTGAAATAATTTAAATTTAATATGTTTTTTCGAGCTTGAACTCGAACTCGATTATTTAAGTTCAACTTGAGCTAAAGCTCAACTAAATCCTCGTAAACAAGCTTGAACACTTAAAAGATTGGTCGGCTAAGCATATTTGCAACCCTAAGAATGGGATTGAATTAGTGTTAAGGTAAGATCTATAAAAATCGTATTTGTTTTGAAAAATTGTAATGTGATTAAAAGTCTCATGCGATTATAAAAACCCTTCTAAGGAGAGAACTAGCAATTCCATGAGTGCGGGGGGATTGAAATCGAATTAGAGTTAGAAATATTATTTTGTCATTCACTTTACAAAAATGACAAAGTCACCTTCTATATAAAGAGAGCATTTATGTAATTTTATAAATTTAATCCTAACCAATTACTTTCACTACATCAGTGTACAAACAAATATAATTTATCTTACATCTTCAATTTAATACCATCAAATTAGTAATCTCTTATCACACAGCAATAATAGTCCTATCCAATAAACAAACGAGGCCTTAGATTCAAACTCCAACTGCTTTTCAACCTCTTTCTTTTCATTTTGAAAAATAAAATAATGCTATTTTTTGAGTGAGTTTTTGGGTTGATTTTTATTTTTTAATTAAAAAAAATTATTTATTTAAAAAAATTTAAAAAAATATTTTTTATAAGTAAAGAAGTTAATGTGATTTTAAATTTTTTAGACAATGACAAATAACTCAATTAGCTTTTTAATTTTTTATTAAAAGTAATATTATACAGAAATCTTTTTTTTTTTTTTTAAAGTAATAATAAGTTTCATAATTTTTATTTTTTTTTCACCATATCATTAAAGTGGGTTTTGTTTAAGTTTGAAAATTTTATTATCAGACGCGCATTAATTAGTAAGAAAATGTTAACTAGGCCTTTGACAGAGTGGTTGTTTGGAGGTTTAATTCTTAGGGAGAATTGTAAGTTTTAATAGGTAGATTTATTGTCTAATAGGTTTTATGATAATTAATGTCATTTTTCATGAAACACTATTAAAAAAATGTCACTAATTATTATATTTCAGCGACAGTTTGAAAATTGTTACAAAATATGTCGCTAATTATAAGTTTTAGCATAAGTTTTAAAAAAATGTCGCAAAAAAATCACTAGTTTGAAAATTTCTTCAAAGAAAAACGTCAATAATTGTCAATTTTTAGCAACACATGCAAAAAAATCTTCACAAAAATTATTTTTAACAACGATTTTATTAGGGCTTGTTTTCAATAGGACTTTATGTGTTCAACTATTAAGACTTATTGGTAGTTTACTCTAATTCTTATGGAGAAAAGTTTGATACCTTTATAATGTTTATTTTTAGGGTAAATTACCAATAGGTCTTATTTTGGAGACTTATTACCTAATAGGTCCTACTTTGGAGACTTATTACCCATTAAGTCCTATTGATAAATTTATTAAGTGATAAAGATAAGTTTATCAGTCTTTTATTTTTATGAATAAATTTATAGTGATAAATTTATCAGTCTCTTTGTTTTTATAAATAAATTTTTAGTGATAAATTTATCACTCTCTTATTTTTATAGTGTTAAATTTATTAGTTAGGACCTGTAGGTAAATAAGTCTAGTTAATAGGACTAATTGGTAAGTACCCCTTATTTTTATTGTTTATTGCTTTCCTAATTTGGTGTGCTTTCAAACTATTGTTTGTACTTTAATTATTCAATTTGATGTATTGTTTCTCATATTTTTATTACAGTCCCGCTATGTAGCTCGAATCCATCTGGCTCAAGTGACTCAATTTCTTTGTACAACCCCATTTCTTTGTAGAGCCCTATCTCTGTTCACCCATACATTTCATTTCAAACATTAAAAAAAAAGGAGAGAGAGAGAGAGAGAGAGAATAGAGAGTAGAGAGATAGGAGACCAACTAACCTAGCTGTGTATTGCTGACTAAGCTGCTGCTGCTGCTGCTGCCGCTGCCGCTGCCGCTGCCGTTGCTATGTGTGTCGCAAGGGTGCTACCACTGCTGCTGCTGCTAGGTGTAATTGTTTGTATAAAAATTAGTTTGGCTCTTGGGCGCTATGACAAAGATGGCTTGTTACAAAAATCTAAGCAACATCTCATGAGAATGAATTCCATCATTGGGCAACATTAATGATACAAAAAACTCTAAATCATATATTAGAAAACAAAATACTTAATTTAAAAATAAATCCTAAGATCAACATCAGTAGCGTATCAAGAACTCAATCTTGCCAAGCAAAACTGACTACATTAAAAGCATTAGGAAAAGTGCTCAAATCTCATAGCTATCATAATTCATTGATGGTTAAAGTCATATGGTTTATCAATAAAGTGGACAAAGTGACCAACCGGCCAATAAGTTGGCCAACTAGCTAATTAATTGGCCGGCCGCCCAAGATAGGCAACTCCTTGTTTGTACAAAAGTATTGAACACGCATAAGTTCACAAACACCATAATCCACAACCCATAAAACCCAATTATCCAATCAAATGAATCATCATCACCATTCACTAGAAATGCCCAAAAATCCTTATTTGTATGTATATATAAATTAGGAGTGGTTTACATATAAGGATTCAAACAGATCAATTACATATTGAAGAGAAAAGTTCATAACTTGGCACAAAGCACCTAATTGAAAAGAAAAGTTAAGAGCTTGGTTTTTCCAATCTGAGATTTCCCACAAAAAAAAAATAAAAATAAAAATAAGGGAAAGATGACCAATTGGAGCAACCAAACAAAACAAACTCATCAGAAACATCACAAACCCATCATCATCATCATTGTGATTTGATCAAATTCACAGCAAGACAAGCCCCAGAATTCGCCGTAGATCAGTTGTAGCATCGCTATTGTTGGTACCCAAAACACTTTTCTTAGTGAAGAAAGCAGGTAAAGGCAGAGAACTTGACAATGGAGACAAAATACAAGTAGACCCAACATAGAAATGAGGACTTTCAGCTGCCGATATGTAAGGAGTTATTGTGTACTATATTTCGTCATTCGTCGTTCGCTGTCGTAGGCCGTCATTCGTCCTCCTTCCGCGATCAGAGAGTGATTGGAAGGTTTAACAGAGATGAGAGAGATCTATGGAATGAGAGGGATGAGTAGAGATAGGTGAGAGTGATGAGAGTGTTTCAATCCTCTTTTTTGTTTGGAGAATATAGACAGAGAATAAAAGAGATGAGATGAAAGAGATAAATGGTGTTAGAATGGTTGAAAGAAATGTGAGAATTGTGTATCTGTATTCTATTGAATTGGGAAACATACAATAGAAGAAGCCTGTATATATAGGCTGAAAAGAAACCTAGATAAGTATAAAAGGAGATAGAGATAGAGAGAAATAGAGATACAAAGAGATAGAGATAGAGATAGAGAGAGATAAAGATAAATATATCTACAATACAAATGGAAAAGTAATACAGATAGATAAGTATACATTATCAGCCCCCCTCAAACTCAAGGTGGGTAAGCATCAACCAACTTGAGTTTGGAAACTAGATCACTGAAACGACCAGGAGGATGAGTCTTGGTGAAAATATCAGTAGGTTGATCAGCAAAAGAAATAGGGAGAAGATGAACAGTGCCACGAGTAAAATGTTATCGAATGAAATGACAATCAATCTCAATATGTTTAGTGGGATCATGGAAGACATCATTGTGAGCAATCTAAATGGCACTCTGTAGACACCCCATTTTTGACCGCCCTCAAGACTTGGGCATTACTGATGGTTTGCTCGGTGTTGAGAGATGTGCAGGCCAAAGATTCAATTCCTTCGGCAAGGAGAGAGGCAAACCCTTCAAAACACTTTGTTTAGGGGTTTGGAGTTGAAGAAAAGAGGAGATGAGGGGAGAAAATAGGTTGGAGAAGAAGTTCGCCATGAATCCGGGTAGAAGAAAGTCGAGCGGCCCTCGCTTGGAGTTAAGCTATGAGGTCACCATCGTTGGAAAGAAGACTTCCGGGGCTTCATTTTGTACTCAAGAATATCCCAAAGCCAAGTCCGGGTGGAGGAGATATGATTGGTTGAAGCTGGGCATCATCCCGGTTGGATCGAGTCTGCGCGGCTTCACCAAAAAGGGCATAACTTTTTGCACAGGAGGAATTTTGATGCAAGGTTTACGCCATTGGAAAGCTAACTTCCGGGGCTTCAATTTGCATACCCACCGGCCATTTTTTGACCTTGGAATCATCTATCGGCAATCTATTTTGCCGACCGGCAGAAAATAGTGCCGATCGGCACTTTATTTTTGCCGACGACCAATTTTTCTGGCCGGTTTGCACCCTTTGCACCCTCCAAGGCTGGTGCATCCCAGCTGTGCCAGTTGGAATGCACCAGCACACTCCCCCGTGCATATATGTGGCTATTTTGCACCCTTTTGCACCTTTGAACCCCCTAAAGCTTCTAGAAGCTTGAACCCTTTGGCCAAGCTTCTTGGGGAAGCTTGGCTAGCTGTATTAGCTTCCTCTAGAAGCCTAGAACCCTTTGCACCCTTTGCCCCTTTTGGCATAGCTTCTTGGAGAAGCTTGGAGCACTTTTTGTTGCCTATATAAGCACCCCTCCTCTTCCTTTGTGTGGGTTGGAGATTTTGAGCAAGAAAACCAGAAGATATACTGATATATCTGATATATACACATATATCCCACCTCCCTCTCTATATATCTATCTTATCCAAGCCTCCAAACACCCTTGTTCTTGCACCATTTGCCCTACAACACCTAGCACAACACCTCCATCCTCCATTCCAGCACTTGGGAGGCCATTTTCAGAGCTTAGGAGCACCTAAACTTGGTCCAAGAGGTGCTGGTTTGCTGTCCTTCAAGGGTAAGCATCCATTTCCCGTAAACTTGCATTTTTTAGCTTCATTGGTTAGCCTTATTTACAAGTATTTTTGGGCTTCGATGTAAACTGTAAAGAGTCTTGTTTTGAGCCCTTCTTCAACATTGAAGAAGGGCTCAACACTGTTGGGGACCTCCATGTATGACTTGCTTCATTACCCCTCTTTGGTCCCCATTTTTGCATGTTTGTTTAGCTTATCTTTCTTCTGTTTTTCGGCCATTATCATAACTGAGAGTGGCCATATTTTGACCCCCTTATCATGTTTCATTAAGGGTCTTTGGCTGTTTGATGAATTTTTTATATACTTCATGTTATAGCCCTTTGTTGGCCTATTTCTTGCATAGCATCTTTGGCATATTTGTATACTGATTTGGGAGTTGTCATCTACTGAAAGTAGTCATATTTTTGGTCCCTCTTCAGTGTTGTAGAAGGGTCTTTTTCTGTTTGGGCTTTACATATTACACTTGCTTTGTAATGCTCTACTTTGTCTAGAAATGTGTCATGGGTTTAGCCTTGTATATCCTCATGTTTTGACTTGACTTATTGAAGCTTTTGGCCATGATTTGTCTTGTTTTAGGTCTGTTGGCCACTGGTTTTACCATTTTTGGCATGCTTAATGTAGTTGCTTTGCATTGTTGCTTGTAAGCCTTGAGGATGTGATCCATGTATATGCGTTGGATAGGTTATTTAGATGATTTGGAATCATTTAATATGTTATTTCAGTCCCTATACCAAGTTTATATGTCTCCATTTGTCATGCCTTTCATGCTTTGAAGTATTGGTCTCTTATGCTTTAAAAAGAGTGTTGTGCATACTTGCATGTTTAGAGCATTTTGGGGCTGTCATACCAAGGTTTTTGGGTGTATTTATGCATGATGGAACTCTGTTTTTGCTTACATAATTCATGTCATGAGTGGTCTTGGTAATGGTGGAGGAGTGTTCCCTTTTGGTGCCCTAGACTTGGCCCCATTGGTTTGCATATTGGCATGTACATTGGTCACAATCTTGGGTGTTTTGCCACTGTTTTGGGTTGGTTTGAGGGCTGCCCCATTGTAGTTAAATCCACCATTGCATGCTTGCCTCATGTTTGTTGCTTAATTGATTCATTAAGTATTGCTACATGTTAGTCCTATCGCCTAAATTGCCCATGTTTGCATTGCATTTGCACCTTGCATGTTGCATTACATTTGGCATGTTGGCATTTTAGTATTAGGTTGCATCATGGAGCCATGTTTGCATAACATGCATTGCATTACTTGGTTTGGGGTGTCAAACCAAGTGTAAGGGTTGAGATGAGTTCATACTACAAGTGATGCAACTTGTCTCAACTCATGGTCACTAAGGCCCTTGATCTTGACATGATAGGGACTTAGTCCTCATTTGTGTGTTGCATGCATATTGACATTGAAATGCAATCTTGGTTCCTTAGGCTATCATGCACCAAGATGCATAATTGATGGCCCAAGAACCAAGGGTCATGCTCCCTTGAGTCCCAAACATGATAGGGAAGCATTGGCCATGCTTACATATGCCTAAAAATTCATGCCATGCACTGCTTGTCTGCTGCTGCTGTCAAAACTGTCTCCTGCAGGAATTTTGTGCCGACCGGCATTATATAGTGCCGACCGGCACTATATGGGTGGCCAATAACATCATTGACAGCCGGTGGCTATTGTACACGGCCGGTGGCCATCCCTCCCAGCCGATGATGTTCTGCAATGCTCATAGAAGGTTCTCTGGGACTTTGACAGTTTTCAAAGAAGAAAAGGCAGTAAAACAGAGGCAACAGTGGCACGGTGCGGACTTTCCGGGCGAGTCGGATTCGAGCGTGCATCATTCGCATATCCCGAGGCAGGGCTGAGGCCCCCTTCTTTTTACATTTGATTTAATTTGATAATTAGAAATTTCTGTAATAATTTATTTATTCTGTATTCGGACTGTATTATTTTTGGACTGTATATTCTTTTGGTCCCTCCGAGAGAGGGCATAATTGTAATAAGTGTGGGTGAGTGTGTGTATGTCTTCCAACCCCCATTTCTTTCTTCCCTTTTATTTACCTGCTTATGATGGTAGATTAGGGCATATTTAAAATTAGCATACCTTATGCAATGCATGCGTGCATCCATGCATTTGTTGACATGCATCGGGCTCGGTACATCATACAAATTGCATTGTACTTCAATTCCAAATTGAATACGTGTTATTTGTAGCATTCCATATGCCATGTTTAGGATAGCCGAGCCTGTCTAGATTACACCTTTGCATGTGTTGCATTAGCCACTCAACATGAACTAGGATCATGCATGATTACTAACTAGTTTTCTATTTTTTGCACGGAGTACGATGTAAGTATTTTACGCTTTAGCATATCGCATGCGTGTGAATGTTGCCATAACAGTATGCTTACCATGCGGCTAAGTGCTTACATGAGATAAACTGTTTGAATGCCTGTGGGTGGAGGTTGGATTGCTTGAGTTGGAATAACTCATTGAAATCCGTATTTTAGCCTACTTGCGAGTAGCAAATTCCAAAGCATTTTCAAAGAAAACGGGTATGCAATGCTTATTTCCAAATTAGACAATCTAGTCTATACTTGTTTTGCTATGCGCATAATATAGTAATTCTAGGCTAATAATTGGGGTAAGAACGCATAATGTTTTCAAAATCGGATATCACGGTTAGTAGAGGCCGATCTTCGGACCGGGCGAAAGGGGGTGCTCATAGCTGACCTTCCCCGATCGTACCCAAGCTCCCGAGCCAAGACATTTGGTGATGACGGACACGTGGCCTTCGGCACCGAGTCAGGGTTTCCTAAATTTCCCCAAAATAAAATATTTAGGTGGCGACTCTGTATCTGGCAAAGCAGTCCATGTTTGGCACTTCTTTCAAAAAATCTGTTTTCTCAAAACGATTTGCCGGATTTGGACTCTTTGGTTCAGATTTAGAACCGTGACAAATTGAGTCTGAACTGTAGCGGGGTCCCTCGCGGACGTGTTACACACTCTAATTGTCACAATCGAGAGAGGTTGCACTAGGGGAAGAAACACCTATATCAGCAAAGAGCCAGCGAAGCCACAAAAGTTCTTGAGTAGTGTCAGCAAGAGTGCGATATTCAGTGTCAGTACTAGAGCAAGCAGTGAGGGACTGTTTTTGCTGCGCCCAGTAAGAAGAGAATCCCCTAAGAAGAAACAAAAATCCGTGGTGGAGCGTCAATCAGTAGGATCCCCAACCCAATCAGCATCAAAAAAGCACGAAACTCGAGAGAAGAGTGAGCAGAGTAGTGGAGTCCATAGAACATAGTGCCTTTAAGGTAGCAAAGTATGCGTAGTAGAGCAGTATAATAAGGGGTGCGGGGAGCCGACATGTACTGACTAACAAGATGGACAACATAGATAATGTTAAGACAAGTCATAGTGAGATAGACAAGACTACCTACCAACTAGCAATAAAGCGTAACATCAGAGAGAAAATCTCCGTCTAGAGGAGTGAAACGAGTCTGAGGATCAACGGGAGTAGAGGTAGTCTTGCAATCGGTGAGACCTGGACATGCCAAAAGATCGGATGCATATTTGGCTTGTGACAAATAATAACCAGTGGAATCATGAGAGATTTCAAGCCCTAAGAAATAATTGAGAAATTGTTTGAGGCTAAGAATACCAGCCACATCATCACCAGTGATAATCATATCATCCACGTAAAGAAGAAGAAGAGTGGTGCCATTAGGAGTGGTCTGAACAAATAGAGCAGAGTCATATGAGCTGGAGGTGAAACCGAAGTCATGGATGGTGGAACTGAATTTAGCAAACCAAGCTCGTGGAGCTTGCTTGAGACCATAGAGAGCACGCTGTAGTTTGCAAATCTTATGAGCCGGATAAGCAGACCCAAGGGAAGGTTGCATGTAGATTTCCTCAAAAAGATCACTATTAAGGAAGACGTTTTTAACAACCATCTGAAAGAGATCCCAATAGCGAGCAGTGGCAACAGCAAGTAAGCTACTCACAGAGGTAAGCCGAGCAACCGGAGCGAAAGTCTCCTCATAATCAATGCCATATTCTTGGGTGAAGCTCTTTGTAACAAGACGGGCTTTGTAGCGCTCAATAGAGTCATCAGAATGGGTCTTGATTTTGTATATCCATTTGCAGCCAATCGTAATCTTTCCAAGAGGAAGATCAATAACATCCCAAGTATGAGTTTTGTCTAAAGCCTGTAATTCATCAGTCATAGCTTGTTGCCAAAGAGGATTAGTACAAGCCTCACAATAGGAGGTTTGATGGTCCCCAATTATCAGAATGTATAAGATCAAATGGTGCATAAGAAACAGAAGTACTCGCATTAAATGATAAAGCAGGTTGTTTTGCAAGTTGGCAAGATAAACAATCCAAAGTATCGGGAATGACATGACCTAACTGACCAGTAGAAACTAAATATTTCAATCGACTAATAGAAATATGTTCTAAACGACAATGTCAAATATTAAAATGAGACATATTGGAAGTAGATGTAGGAGCAGCTATCGGGGTGGAGTCTGAAACATGAAGATGAATGAGATCATAGAGACGTCCATGCTTATGACCAATCCCAAGAGTATGTCCCGTTTGAGGGTCCTATACCAAACAACCATTGATAGAAAATGTGACAGTTAGACTAAGCTCACATAATTTACTAATAAAGATAAGATTTAAAGTGAGAGCAAGAATAAGATAAACATTTGATAAGGTGTCACGACCCAAACCCGCCCCTATGGGTTTAGCACCGTAACCGGCCAGTAATCCGAGATTACCGAAGGTCTGCTTAACAGTAATACAGTAAAACAGAGTACAGGGGCATGGCGGAAGCCATTACAGTAATAAAACAATGTCCAATGAGCTGTGATAGTCTGTATGCAAAAAGACTTTTCATACATATATATAGTCAGTACAGAACAGTATGCATCATATATACAATTATTCAGTACAGGGACTTAGTCCTTATTAAACAGTACGGTACAGTGCAAAATATATACAATTATTCAGTACAGGGACTTAGTCCTTATTAAACAGTACGGTACAGTGCAAAATATTCAGTCTACACAGTAGTACAAAACAGGTACCGAGACAGATGGGGAAATAAAACACCCCTAAGCCCCTAAGCCATAGCTTGATAGACTGGGAACCTCGCAGTGAGGCACAGTGGTTGGCTTGACAAAACTGGAGTTTACCCTAACGCTGCTAGCAACGGTCCGGTGCTTGAACACCTACATATATATGAGCAGTGAGCTAAAGCCCAGTGAATAACATAATGCGTAAAGAGGTTAAAAAGGAATGTCCTTTCAGTATTTTAAACAGTCGTTTGCCTCGGTAGATCAGTTATACAGTCGGTGGCTTATACTTCATGTCATATCAGTCATTTAGAAATCATAGTAACCGTACGTGGCACGTCCGATAGCAAAACAGTACGGTGATAGTAGCAGTGTCAGTGCAGTGTTAGTACAGTAGTAGTAACGATAACAGTACAGTAGCAGTAACGGTAACGGTAACAGTACAGTAACAGTAACGGTAACAGTAACAGTAACAGTAACAGTACAGTAACAGTAGCGGTAACAGTAACAGTTCTTATGGACTCAAGAGGTGTCTCGCACAGATTCTAGAGGTGGCTCACACCGTAGCACTTAGGTCCGTGCAGCACTTTGCTCCAGATTTCACAGATCGGCTTAAAGCCCAGTATGGATTCAAGAGGTGTCTCGCACAGATTCTAGAGGTGGCTCACACTGTAGCACTTAGGTCTGTGCAGCACTTTGCTCCAGAGGTATCTGTGACAGTAGCAGTACAGTAAACAGTAGGTCTTAAAAGACCGAACAGTCAGTTGATGGCCATCAATCAGTAAACAGTAGTGGTTCCAACGAGGGAACCGACAGGGATTTCTGTAACAGTAACAGTAAACAGTAGGTGCTAAGGATGCCACAGTACAGTTCAGAAATAAAGGACATACATTCATTCAGTAAATAATATCAGTTCAGTAATTCAAAAGATAATCATTTGAACATATCTTTACACAATTGTTACTCACAGAGTTCTGGGCTACGGTAAGCTAGAGCGTCTCCTCGGTAAGCCAACCCTACACAGTTAACAGATTGAACACACACTAAGCTACACAGTTGGGAAAGATAATAACTCAATTCCTAATTTGCCTCGGTGTGTTCTACATCTATATCCTCATTAAGATGTCTTAAACTAGGCCTAAGAATGCCTAGGATGGAATGAGGATGCAAAGATGCATTCAGAAAGCAGTTTCAGAATTTTCAGAAAAACAGTTCCCCGCTCGAGCGGACATGCAACAAAGGTCCCCGCTCGAGCGTCAACTCCTCCGCTCGAGCGTGTGACACAAGCCTCCGCTCGAGCGTACAATACTTCGCTCGAGCGGACTGTAAAACAGTGAGAGATGCTGGGAGCTCGATTTCCCCGCTCGAGCGGCACTTCCCCCGCTCGAGCGGACGACCAAAATTTGGAAATTCCAGATTTGAACTCCAAGATCAAAATCAAGTTTCATAGCATCAAAATCGATCCTCTTGGGCTGAATTTCTGGAAAACTCTTGTAAACTCATAATATTACATGATTCCAAGCTCAATTTATAAAATCAAAGCCCAAGGGTAGTTCAATTAAACTCATTTTCAAAACAATTTTCATAAACATGAAGAACATGCAATATCCATGAATTCAATCAATTCAAAGCCTCAAATGTTAGCTCCACTGAGCTCTTTTCTTGAAGAACAAAATGAAATCATGGTCTTAAACATAAATATGAGCATTCATGTAACATTTGCCATGAAAACAACTTTAAATGTTAGCTCCACTGAGCTCTTTTCTTCAAGAACAAAATGAAATCATGGTCTTAAACATAAATATGAGCATGCATGTAACATTTTCCATGCAAACAACTTTAAATTCCTCAATACAAGCATGCATGCAAGAGATGAGCTTCAATTCAACATTATAAGCCATATCTTGGCTCTAATCTTTAATAATCCTCTAAACCATGCAAGGAGTGATTCAATTCATAAACAAGAAGGTAATTACTCTACCTTAGATCCTCAATCACAAGACTAGAAGCTCAATTTAGCAATCTACACTTCCATTCTTCAAGTTCTCTAAGCCAATTCACCATAAAATCAAGCTACCTCCTCTCTCTCTCTCTAGTTCGGTTATGCTCTCAAAAATGAGCTGAGGAAAATGTTTGAATGAAGTGTAATAAGGCTCAAAAATATTATAATAAAGGGGTCCACTAACAATGGCATTAATGTAAATAAGTCTATCCCTTTAATTAGCTTATTTTAATCCAATGTAATCATACTAAATCAATTTCTAGATAAATGTGCCATAAAATCACATTAATTATGATGAACACAGAACATCAATAAATTTCAGATTTGGCCGCCGATAAGGCCTTTAATTCGCGGTTTAAAGCATAAGACGAGAACAGATAATTTGGCAGGCAAACAGATAGATTATGAATTTAAACCGTTACGGTCCATCAATCAGTCTCAGATTTTAGTCAGTCAGTTCAGTATTTCAATCAATTCAATTATCAATCATAACCGGTCTCGGTTTAGCAGTAATCAGTACTTAATCAGTAATCAGTGATGAGGGTTATTACATAAGGATAGATGAGAGATAAAAATAGAACCAATATGACTTACAGACATAAGAGAACCATCAGCAGTATGAATTGAGGGAATATGAGGAGAGGAAGAGATAGAAGAAAATAGTAGCACTAGAAGTCATATGATTGCAACATGCCGAGTCAAAATACGAGGAAGATGTTCCTGAAGTCACAGACAGAGCAGTAAAAGGAAGTGTACCAGAGGTGATGAGAAACTATTTGAACATGGCTTCAACATCAGTTTGGGAAAAGACATAAGCGGCTAGATCTAAAGGCTCAAAAAACTCCTCAGAGACAGCAGCAGCAGTGCGATGAGCAGGTAGAGATCTAGATTGATTCTCGAGACATTATGAACGACCGCGTGGAAGCGCTACGAGAGAAGTGAGTAGTAGATAAGCAGTTTGGATTGTGAAAGAAATCTTGCTGCAGATAACCAGGACTAATCTTGTTGCAGTACCGACAGGATCTAACTAGGCAATGAAGCAGAATATGAGTAGAAGGCAGGTCCCGATTCTAACAATAATTGGAAGTATTGGGCCGCTAGGTGGATGGTGCAGAGGAACTCAGTGGGTGACGAGTGGTAAGAACTGTATCCATATGAGGAGTCTTCAGAGGACCAAGACGAATCTCCTTAGATAATAACTCAGAAATAGCCTGCTCAAGAGTGGGCAATAGAGAGTGATGGAGCAGAGATGTACACACGGGCTCAAACTAGGTAGTGAGAGCCATGAGAAACTGAACCAATCGTTGGTGATTATGATACTGAGTGAAGAAAGAAGCATCTTCAATATGAGGCCAGGCAGGTTCAGAGAGAGTGAGCTCGTCCCAGACAGAATATATCTGAGAGAGGAAATCATTAACAGACTGACCAGGCTCATAACGTGGGCGATGAAGTTGACTTTGAAGTTGATACTGATGGGCAAGACCGGTAGTCTGATATCGTTCTTTCAAAAAATCCCAAATGCCTTTAGCAGGAGTGGTAATAGAGTCAAGCTGAAAACGACCAAACTGAAGACTAATAGAGGGAGCAAAGGTATTCTAAAGCCAAGTAATGATCTGGTAGTTCTTACTATCCCAATCTTCTAGTCGGTCTTTATATGTAGTAGCAATTTCAGCGACCTCTTTCACCGGTTTAGTCACATCCCCGATGATAATACACCAGAGTTTTCGACCTTTGAGGAAGAAAGACATGGCCTGGGCCCACAGAATATAATTGGATCCATCAAGAAGACAGAAATCGGATGGGAGGCATCATGGCGATCCATAATAATAGTGGGGGATGACTAAATAAATAGGAACAGACCTGTAGGAGCAAAATCAGGAAAACAGAGCGTACCAATGAGTCTGGAAGGTCCAAAGTAGCTAGAAAAGGGGTCTGCTATGCAGAGATGACATCAGCGGGAGGTTGGATGACCTTAGTAAGGGGTACGACACACAATAGCAGAAAGGGGCGTGCAGCGCACAACAGCAGATTGGTGCATATGGGCGCACAATCTCGGAACGGCGCATGCGCGGTGCATAGCAGCAGGTATGATGCACGCAGGCGCAGGGCTGACGTCAGGTGCTGACGTGAACAAGCAACTAAACGGTGTGTAAGGGCACGTGTGAGAGTGACAGTGGAAGCTGAGACGCGCTCAACATAGAATTGGCGCGTAAAGGTGCGTGGAGGTGTTTCTAGTGACGTAATCGATGCTGTTGGAATTGTGAGGAGATTCCGATCAGTTTGGTGGTAAGGGAAATTTTTTTGGATAAAACTAACAATGAAGCAGTGTTGGAACAGAGATAATAAAGTATATGGATGATGGAATGAATGTTGTAATGCCACTGTGTACGAGACTAAGCACAAAAAGAAAAGAAAAGAGCTATAAGTGTAGAACCTAAAACTCTGATACCATGTTATAATGGTTGAAAGAAATGTGAGAATTGTGTATCTGTATTCTATTGAATTGAATAACATACAATAGGAGAAGCCTGTATATATAGGCTGAAAAAAAACCTAGATAAGTGTAGAAGAAGATAAAGATAGAGAGACAAGCAGATAGAGATAGAGATAGAGAGAGATAAAGATAAGATATATCTACAATACAAATGGATAAATAATACAGATAGAGAAGTATACATTAACAGAGGGGAGAGAGAAAAATAGTACTTTGAAGCCACTCGAGCCAAGGATATTCGAGCTATGAAGCAATTTTGTTTGTACTACTCTCAGATCGATTGACAAATTAAAAAAAAAATGTTATAAGATTTTTGTTAGTATGTTTAACAGTTGTTCAATTTTTGATATATCACAACTATATTAAAAATCGATGTATGTAACGGAATTCATTAAGCCAATAAAACTATTGTGATACATGAGATAATAAGTCAAAGGATACCGTGATGCTTGTCATTTTTCTTTTCTTAATTTGGCCATTGTAATTTTCATTTTATTAATTTTTTTTGTATCAATTTTTTTCAATTAATAATATCCGTTAAAAAATTAGATAGTTTTCAAGTGCAAAATGATATATTGAAAATGAAATAGATCATTTTAAATTGGGCATCAACTCGTTCATCATTTCAATTAGATTGTAGAGATTATTTTGCCTACTAAAAACTAGATAGTCTATTATTAAAATTATATTTATCATTCAATGGTCATAACCTTTTTTTTATTTTTTATTTTTTGGTACTTCGAAAAGGATATTCAATGGTCATAATCAAAATATCACTTGAGGTATAACCAAAACCTCTTTAGTCATAACCTAAGTAACAACAACAATAGGTCATAATTAACATTATAATGAATGATAATTAAGTCAAAACTAACATCGTAATGAATTATAATCAAATACCACAAATATCATCACTGAGACATATGATACACACATTTTTCAATACGTTTATTATAGAATTTCCCTGAAGTCTATTGTATATTTCTCAACACTCAGTTACCAAAAGAATATATATTTATGTGGTGCTTCAATGGCTATATAGGCAAATTCAAGTTATTGGGGAACTAAATTGAAATATTTTTTATATATTGGAAATCAGATTAATACAATTATATATTGAAAACTAAATTGAAATACAATTTAAACAGTAGAAATTAAAATGACACAACATAAGACTCACATTTGGAACTAAAAATATAACTAACCCACTATAGTGTTTGAGTTTATTTGTATTCATTTCACACTGTAAATTTATCCTTCAACCTTGATATGTCATAGACTTCTCATATTATCTAGGGTCTAATTCAGAAATTGTTATCTCATTCACAGACAATGGTATTGACTTACTTGTAGATTGATCTGACTCTACACCTTGTCCTATATTTAACCCTGTTTTACTAGGAGAAAAGAATGCAGGTTCTTTAGGAATTGCTAGGGTAATAGTGTAACTGTTGAGCATCAAAACTACTGTTGCCATGGAGGGCCTAGCGTCTGGGTCTTCTTGAACACACAACAAACCAATATGGATGCATCTGGAGACTTCATTTCTTGAATACGATACTTCCAAAGTTGGATCCATCAATTTCAATGGTGTTCCGTTCTTCCAAAGTTTCCAAGCCTGAAACAATTTATCACAAATGTCTTGTGGATGTGATGATATAGGCACTAATAAAGAAATAGTTGTAATGTATTGTTGTTACTCACATAGGTAAGCAGGTCCTCAACGTTGTTTGATTGATCAAAGTCACTGATTTTCTTGCCACTTATGATCTCCAAAACTAAGACACCAAAGCTATAAACATCGGACTTTACAGAGAACTGTCCATGCATTGCATATTCCGGAGACATGTAACCGCTGTAAGCCAGCTCCATTAGTTTATCAATATAACTAGAAAGCAACAACCAAATCCATCTAACACTCATTTCGAATTAAATCAGAAATAAAACAATTGAGGACATTATGTGCCAATATTCAACTAAAAAAGTGCAGTCCATTGAAGAACGTATAGGAAACTAGACATAGTATGCATCTCTGTTTTTGTTCAAATCCAAAAGGGAGTTTTTTGAAGAGTTAGTTTGATGTTTTACTTGAGATTGCCTAACTCAATCAAATTATGGTAAAACAAATATAAGGTTTTGGGGAGAGAAAATTTACAATGTTCCAACGACTCGACTTGTATTTCCTTGAGATTGATCCACACCGAAGATCCTTGCCATGCCGAAATCTGAAATTTTTGCATTCATGGCCCCATCTAACAGAATATTACTAGCTTTGAGATCACGGTGTATAATTCTAAGTTGGGAATCTTCATGAAGATAGAGCATCCCTCGAGCTATCCCTTCAATAATCTTATAACGTTTTGGCCAATCCAATTTTCCATGCTCTTGGGAATCTGTAGATTGACCATAATAAATGCTCAAGTTATTAATAAGCAATTGGTTACAAAATGTGTTAATGTCATACAATTTGAATGGAAACACAAGCACAAGAATGCATGCAATCAGAGATCACAATCATGTGTTTTTATGAAACCAAATGTAAAGCATTATTAAGAACTAGATTTGTTTAGATTTTCCAAACCGAATAGAATGCGGTCAAGGCTTTTGTTGGGCATAAATTCATAAATGAGTATCTTCTCTTCTCCTTCCAAGCAAAATCCTAGTAGTCTCACTAGATTTCTATGTTGAAGCTTGGCTACCAGCAAAACTTCATTCTTGAATTCTTCTCCACCTTGCCCTGAGTTTTGAGATAACCTCTTGACAGCTATTTCTTTTCCATTAATAAGTTTACCCTGTGAATATATGGCATTCATTGAAATTTTAGAATTAAATGTTATATATATATATATATATTTTTGAATAAATCAAACGGTAGTGCTACGTAGCTCGAAACCCGTGGCTCGAGTTTGGCTCGACACCAAAACGACGTCGTTTTGGTGTCGATTTTTTTTTTTTTTTTTTCCGTGTTTTTGTTGCAGAACGAAGAAGCAGAAGAAGAAGAAGAAGAGAAGGGAGGAGGGGAGGAGGAGGAGAGGAGGAGGAGGAGGAAGGAGGGGAGGGGAGGGGGCCATAAAAATCGGCTGGAGGAGGAGGCAGAGCTAGGGCTGGGGCTGGGGCTGCGACTGCCACTGCGACTGCGACAATCGGCGAGGCGGTGGCGGTGGTGCGACGATCGGCGAGGCGACGGTCTGAAGCTGCGACGATCGACGGCGAGGCAACGGCGGTGGTGCTGCGTGACGATCTCCTCCCTCCCTTCTCTTCTCTCCCTCCCTTCTCTTTCTCCTCTCCCTCTTTTGAGCCAATTCGAGCCCTTGGTGTCGAGCTACCGCTCATTTCCGTAAATCAAATCCAATATAATTAAATGCAACATCTTACCTTGTAGACATGACCAAATCCACCTTCACCGATTTTGTTATCATCAGAGAAGTTGTTTGTGGCTGCTTGAATAGTACCAAAATCATACTGCAAGGACTCAACTGCTGTGATTTCATTCACAGCTGGACAAGTCAAAAGATAAATGTAATCAATTTATTGATGATTAATGCTATATAAACAAAAATATGTATAAAAAAAATTAATACATAGTGACATGCCAGGTGTTGATTGTATCATTCCTGATCATTTTAAAGCAAAAGCTTGTGAAAGCGTTTTCATTTTTAAAGGACACTGTCAACATTTCAGTCATGAATTGTTTATCATATATATATATATATATATATTACCACTATCGTCTTTAGTATCGTCACGTTTCGTCTTTGCTTTCCTGCGTAGGAAACAAAAGCCTATGATGAAAAGCAAAACAGAGGCTCCAACTGGAACAATGATGGCAACGAGTACTTGCGATGAGATTCCTCCCTTTCCTACATCAATAAAAAAATTGTTCCATTAAGAATATAAACATGGGAGAAATGAATCAATTTGAGGATAAACTTTACAAATCAAAAGTGGACCATGCTCACCTCTACAAGAAACAGTCTGGAATTTGCAATCAAATGCTAAGAATCGATGCTTATTATAATAAATTAAGTTTTTAGAGACAAAAATTAGACACAAAATCACTTTTTATGAATAAATTATTTTTATTGGCAAAAATATTATTGTTATATTTTTAGCAATGAAATTGAATATTTAATAATAGATTACTATCCTTTTGGGACTAAAATTTGTCTCAAAAAAGTAAACTTCTTTAGCACAAAATTATTTTGTCAACATTTATTAGTGACATTATCAAAATTTTATTACTAAAAGTCTTTTCTTTTTTCTTTACTTTGGAGAATGACCTTTTAACGACTATTGTAACAACGGCAGAAATTGGTACCCAATATTTTTTAGAACAAAATTTTCTCGGTTGGAGAAAAAAATTTGATCCTTAAAACTTTTATTTATTGTTGTGGCCACACACTAACAACTTTAATTATACACCATAAATTTGACATTCTGAAATATTTTGTATACTTCTTTTTCAGATTTGGGGTCACTATTGTGCATCAAGCACAGTGGTGACTGTTGTGCAGTCTGTAAGATTCGTTTCGGGACTTATTTTGATAATTTGAACAGTTCAAATTTTAGAAAATATGGAGAAGATTATATTTTTAAAAAATCAAGTTAATTAGATATTGATAACTCCTTCATCAAAACACATTTATATATAAAAAAAAAATGAATATGCTTTGATACATACATATATATAGTTTTTATATATACAGATGTATTTTGATGAAAGAGTTATTGATATTCAATTAATTTAATTTTTTATAAATATATTTTTCTCAATACTTCTTAAAATTTAAATAGTTTAAATTATCAAAATTAAGGCGCAAACCAATCTCACGGGCCGCATAAGTCACCGCTGTGCATCAAGCACAGCAGTGACACCACTCCTTTTTTTTTTTCTTTGTTTGTAGACTTTCCATGGCCAAACCGGTCATAATTGAAAACCGACTAATTATATAAAGAAAATTACAATTTAGTGGATGTTTTCAAAAGTAATTACGATTTCTTAAAAAGAATTTATAATTTTAATTATTAACATCTATAAAGTTCAAAACTGATTTATAATTATATTTTGAAAAACTTTCCAGATCAATGAATGGTCTATATGTCTTATTAGGAGCTTACCTGGACTAATTGAAGGACCAGTTGGAGAAGGAGGAGGGGATGAAGGACCAGCGAAGGCGGTGGTGCAGCGGCAATAGCAGCAGTGTTGTAAAAAGGGTAAGTCTCAAACCTGAAAGTGCAGCCAGAATACAGAACTCTCGCACCTTTTTTTCCATCGCAGCAATTCTGATAACTCGAGATAGCATTTCGGAGACACTTATTGCAATCAAAGCTAGTTATGTCTGGCATGCATTGCGCTAGCCCATACAGCTTTTGTAGAGATGTGAAGTTGGCTTCTTTAGTCGCAAACTTCTTTCCAGACAAATTATTTGAAGCCCGAGTCACTATGTCATCCAGTACCCCTGCCAATACATCTCTAAACCTGTTTGGGTCCGTTATGGTCTCTATATTATACAAGATTACAGGCCCAGATTGATCATCAATAGAGAAAATAGATTGGTTCGAGCATCGCAATATGCACTGATCGTACCAAATCGTAGCAACCTTCAAATTGGGACATTTTTGTAGTACATCTTTGGTAGCAGTGGTCACACAGTCGCGACAGACGTCGGTTGAAACATCGCCACGGCAGAGAAAGAGACCGTAGGCTGTGTCGGCGGGGCTGTGGCCGGCGCTGTAGTTGGAGAATCCATTGGTGGTGGTGGTGGAATTGGAGGAGAGCACAGAGAGGAGGGTTTTGAGATTGGTTTCGTATGTGCTATTGGGAGTGTAAGTTGTTGTGTTTGGGCATATGTCGTATTGATTAGTTGGGGCAGCTTTGGTTTTGTTGAGGATAAGCAAGCAAAAAAGAAGGTGAATAAAGAAAATGGCTCCGGAGATATGATGGAAGGATGATGGGTTCATGGTGGTGATCAAAATTCTTTGGTTATTGTTATTGGAGCTCCACGGGGTTTAATTTATTAAACAATTGAGCAATGATTGAAAGCCCACTCCCACAACATCCTCACACGACCCTCACAAATTTGAATCTGTACACTCTACACATACATGAATAGACCACATACATGAATAGACCCGTACACAAATTATTGAGTGAATCAGAAATATTATTTTATATCACACAAATTATGACATTTTAAATTTGATATCTATCTCTTTAGATGGTTTAAAAACATTGCTCAATAATACACAACTTATAACACTCGTCATATTATATCCTTAATAAAGATAAAAAAAAAAATGATTGGACTTACTATTTCAACCCATAAAATATAGAACACGACTTGAATTTATCTGTGGAGCAAAGTAATTTTCCCCTCACCATATGTATTGTGTATTTGAAATATTTTAATATTAATACGATTCATTTTATTAAACGTATTGATTATTTTAATATGAAGGGATTGTTTAGAATTTATTTATTTAGTATTTTTTAATATTTTATAAAAAAATTTAAAAATATAATGTAATTCAAATAAATGTGTTTATCAAATAAATAAACTTATTTAAAACATTTCCAAATAACCCTTAATATAGTCTATTTATAATTATGTCAATTCTAACACGACTCACTTAATATTATTAGCATAATAATTTATTTAAATTATATATTTCAAACAAAATGTTTCACATTACTATATACCTAACGATAACATGTTTAAACATTAGTATCCACGAGAATAATATATAAAAGAAATTGCACCAACTGAGCATTACGTAATTAGATTTAACTCAAAATAATTGTTCTTTCCTAAAGGCACAAATTGCACCAAGTGAGAATTATGTTTGATACCACGGATTTTATGAAAACATAATTATTTTAGTTATTTTTATTTAAGTACTTTTTTCTAATTTATTTGATAATATTCATGACAATAATTTAAAATATTACTAATTCTCCACACATCCAATTTGAAATATTGCGACTCATTAATATCCAAATATCTAACAAAAACAAGTTTTTTTTGAAATAACAAAATATAATTTAATGACTATAGCTACTAGATTCAAGTTGTATTTGAATTACTTACTGGTTAATAGTGAGTTTATATCCAAGTATTAACACAAATTATTACACAGGTTAAACGGATCCTGTTTGATTTATTCTTACAAAAAATTAAGGTTTTAGTGACCAAAATTTAAAGATAAAGTTATTTTTTAGGGGCTAAATAATTTTGTTGTGGAAAGTGTCATTATTATATTTTTAGCAACAAAAATTGGACTTTAGTGATGAATTATTATCCTTTTGGGACCAATTTTTTTGTCTCAAAAAATAATCCATTTTGAAACCAAATTATTGTCCCTAAATATCTATTTATTAGTGACATTTTCAAAATTTTGTCGCTAGAAGCCTTATTTTTTACTTTTCAAGACAATCTTTTAGCGACTATCCGCATGATGATGAAAATTAGTCTCTAAATATCTTTTGAAATAAAATTTTTATTTTTAGAGACCAAAACAATTAATTTCTAAAACTCATATATATTATAGTGTACACATATTCAATTGTATCACAATCTATTTAATATTCATATTGTGTCATATTTTTGTTCGTATAAAGAAATGATCAACACTAATTCTCTAATTATGTGTGTTATGAAAAATAGAGAAAGAAGAGAAAAGAAAAACTCTATATATAATTGAATGAATAATACAATGGGAGAAGCCTCTATATATAGGCAGAAAAGAAACCTAGATAAGTAAGGAGATAGGAAACCTAGATAATTAAGGAAATAGAGATTGAGAGAGATACAAATACAAGAGATGGAGAGAGATACAAATAGATAAGCAACAGCTATAATAATATACAGCTAACACCCCCCCTCAAGCTCAAGGTGGTAAGTCAGATATCAATTTGAGCTTGGAGAGGAGATTAGAAAAGCGGCCTGGAAGATGAGCTTTGGTGAAGAGGTCGGCGGTCTGATCAGCAGAGGTAACAAAGAGAAGACGAACATGGCCACTAGTAACATGCTGTCGTATGAAGTGGCAATCGATCTCAATATGCTTGGTGCGATCATGGAAGACATCGTTATGAGCAATCTGAATAGCACTTTGATTGTCACAATAAAGATTAGTGGCAGCGGAATGAGAAACACCCATGTCAGAAAGAAGCCAACGAAGCCACACAAGCTCCTGTGTAGTATCTGCAAGAGCACGATACTCAGCCTCGGTACTAGAACGAGCAACAAGGGTTTGCTTCTTGCTACGCCAGGAAATGAGAGAAGTGCCCAAGAAGAAGCAGAACCCAGTAGTGGAACGACGATCGGTAGGATCCCCTGCCCAATCGGCATCAGAAAAGGCATGCAGCTGTAGAGAAGAGTGAGGGGAATAGTGAAGACCATGAAACAAGGTTCCTTTGAGATAGCGCAAAATGCGAACCAGAGCAGCATAGTGTGGAGAGCGAGGAGCAGTCATAAATTGACTGACAATGTGAACAGCATAAGCAATATCGGGACGAGTAACTGTGAGATAGACAAGACTACCAACTAACTGACGATATAAAGTTGCATCTGACAATAGGGGGCCGTCAAGAGGTGTAAGACGAGTCTGAGGATCAACTGGAGTAGTGACAGTCTTGCAATCGGAAAGGTTAGCACGAGCCAAAAGATCAGAAGTATACTTGGCCTGAGTGAGAAAACAACCAGAGGAATCTTGAGAAATTTCCAAGCCAAGGAAGTAGCTAAGTGCACCCAAATCTTTCATCTCAAACTGGCGATGGAGAAACTGTTTGAGACTAGAAATACCCACTGTGTCATCTCCAGTGATAATCATATCATCCACATAGAGGAGAAGAAGAATAGTACCCCGCTTCGTCTTACGGATAAACAAGGCAGAATCATGGGCACTGGAAGAAAAACCAAAGTCACGAATGGTAGAGCTGAACTTGGCAAACCAGGCACGTGGAGCTTGTTTCAAACCATATAAAGCACGGCGGAGTTTGCAAACCTTGTTTGAGGGAACAGAAGAACCAGGAGGAGGTTGCATAAAAACTTCCTCAGTGAGATCACCATTGAGAAATGCATTCTTGACATCCATCTGAGAAAGATGCCAGTGGCGAGCAGTAGCAACAGCAAGTAAGCTGCGAACTGAAGTAAGGCGGGCAACAGGAGCAAATGTTTCCTCATAGTCAATCCCATATTCTTGACTAAATCCCCGGGCGACAAGGCGAGCTTTGTAACGCTCAATGGAACCATCAGAATGAGTTTTGATCTTGTAAACCCATTTGCAACTAACAGTACGCTTGCCAGGAGGAAGATCAACTACATCCCAGGTATGAGTTTGTTCGAAAGCCTGCAGTTCATCAGTCATAGCTTGTTGCCAAAGAGGGTGAGAAGAAGCTTCTTGATAAGAAGTAGGCTCTTGAGAGCAAAAGCAGTGGAACCAACAATATAATCACGAAGAAGAGCAGAAGGTTGCCTTACCGGGTAGAATGACGCTCAGGTGGAGGAGGAGCCTCAATAGGGTCCGGGGGAACCTCCACCGGAGCCGGAGAAGGCGGAGGGCCATCAGCTGACACAGGATCCTCAGGATGGACGATAGGCGTAGGCGGCTGTGGAAGCATGGGGCCAGAATCTGCATCAAAGTCATCAGAAAACAAATCGATAGAAATATCAGTGAAGACCGGTGAGTGGGTGGACTGTGGTAGGTGAAACTTGGAAAGAGTGGAGAACATTTTGTGTTCCCAGAAGACCACATGACGAGAAATATGAAGACGCTTAGAGATAGGATCCCAACAACGATACCCTTTATGTTCGATACCATACCCCAGAAAACAACAAAGACGAGAACGAGATTCTAGTTTAGTGTGTTCATGAGGCTGAAGGAGAACAAAACAAGCAGAACCAAAAACTTTAAGAGTGGTATAATCAGGAGGAGAACCATACAAACGCTCGTAAGGAGTTGTGTTAGCTATGACAGGGGTAGGGACTCGATTGATGGTATGGATGGCAGTGAGGGCAGCTTCCCCCCAAAATTTTTCAGGACAAGAAGAAGAAAGGAGAAGAGCCCGAGTAGTGTCTAGAATATGACGGTGCTTTCTTTCGGCTCGTCCATTTTGTTGGGAAGTGCCTGCACAAGATCGATGAGAAAGAGTACCATGAGCCTGAAGAAAAGAAAGAAAATCAGAATCCAAGTACTCCTTAGCATTATCAGAACGAAAAAGCTTAATAGTACAAGAAAACTGAGTGTTGACCATAGCAGAGAAAACTGGCTAGCTGCTGACATCACCACAGCACAGTGCTGACGTCAGCCCTCCTTGTTCCTAAGGTTTTTTTGGCTTCTGAATCTATTGGTGACCTCTGTTTTGGCACTTATGGATCGTACTGACAATATCCAATCCGTTCCTATTATCCTTGATGGGTCTAACTATGTTAGTTGGGCCCAAGCTCTCTCCAGCTTCATTAAAGGGAAACGTCTTTGGCGGATTCTTACTGGTACTCTTTCCAAACCTACCAAAAAGGAGGATGAGACGGACTCTGCATTCGATGACCGTCTTGACGAATGGGAAAGTAAGAATTATCAAATTATCACATGGTTCCGGGCTACCTCAGTTCCTTCCATCAATCTTCAATTTGGACGCTTTCAGGACGATGACTCCATTGCCTCTCCTGCCAAAGCAATTTGGGATTTTTTGAAGGACCGTTATCAGACCACTGGCCATGCTCATCAATATCAACTATTGCAGACTCTTCATCACATGCGTCAAGCACCCGGTCAATCTCTCAATGACTTTTTATCCCAGATGTCGTCCGTTTGGGACCAGCTCGCTCTTTCTGAACCTCCATGGGCTCATTCTGATGATGCACAGCTATTTATTACTTATCGGAATCATCAGCGACTATTACAGTTTCTTATGGCTCTTCATAGCACTTTTGAGCCCGTGCGTGCTTCTTTGCTTCATCGTTTGCCTTTGCCCACTTTAGAGCAAGCCATTACCGAGCTCCTATCAGAGGAGACTCGTTTTAGGAGTCTCAGATCTCACGACACGGATTCTGTTCTTGCTACTCCATCTTCTCAGAGTTCCTCATCTTCACAGCCACTCATATGCAGTTATTGTCGCAACCGAGGCCTGCCAGCCACTCATTCTCTTGTTCACTGCCAGGTTCGCGAATGCTTGACTTGTCATAAGACTGCTCCAGGCCATCTCCAAAGCCATTGTCCTCGAGCTCCCTCTACTACTTCATCTAAGAAAGGGGCTTCTCGTTCTGGGTCTCAGTCCAAATTTAACCACGGTTCTCGCTCTGCTGCTGTTGCCTCTGAGGGTTCTTCTGCTCCTTCTTTCTCTATGGATGATGTTGAGTCCTTATCCACCAGGTTCTCAACAAATCGGGTACTCCTCCTTCTACTGCTCTTTCAGTAACCTCAGGTAACTCTTCATGGTATTTCGATTCCGCTTGCTGTAATCACATGACTTCTGACTCCACTTTATTTTCTTCTTTGTCCTCATCCTCTTCTGCTCCCACTATACACACTGCTGATGGTTCTCATATGCCTGTTAGTCATATTGGCCAAATCTCTACTTCCACTGTGACACTTTCTGATGCTTACCATATTCCTTCTCTTAAAATGAACCTTATCTCTGTTGGTCAATTATGTGACCTTGGTCTAACTATTACTTTTTCTGCTAATGGTTGTTTGGTGCAGGACCCTCAGACGAGACAGATCCTTGGGATAGGCCGTAAGCATGGACGTCTGTTTGAGCTTGTCCACCTTCGCAGTCCGCACAAATCATCTCCTGTTGCTGCTGCATCTACGATGTCTCCTTTTCATCTTTGGCATTGTCGCTTAGGACATGTCTCTTTTAGTCGTTTAAAAATTTAGTTTCTAGTGGTCAGTTAGGTCGTGTCTGTGTTGACGATGTCGATTGCTTATCTTGTCAAATTGCTAAACAACCTGCATTACCTTTTAATAAAAGTAATTCTATTTCTACTGCTCCTTTTGATCTTGTGCATTCAGATATTTGGGGACCTTCCCCCACACCTACCATGGGGGGGTCTAGATATTTTGTGATTTTTGTTGATGATTTTTCTCGCTATACTTGGCTTTTTCTTCTCAAAAATCGCTCTGATACCATGTTATGAAAAATAGAGAAAGAAGAGAAAAGAAAAACTCTATATATAATTGAATGAATAATACAATGGGAGAAGCCTCTATATATAGGCAGAAAAGAAACCTAGATAAGTAAGGAGATAGGAAACCTAGATAATTAAGGAAATAGAGATTGAGAGAGATACAAATACAAGAGATGGAGAGAGATACAAATAGATAAGCAACAGCTATAATAATATACAGCTAACAATGTGTATATGTGAGAGCCAAATTGCCGAGCCTATAATTGTTTAAGGGAAATGTTTGGGATCTCATTTGGGGATGATCTCTACACCTCCAAAGTGATCATGATCGTCCATGTATGTGTGGGGCCCACTTATGTATGTTTGGGGCCCACATTATGAGTGATCCAGATTTATGAGAGTCTTGTGGGGATCTTGTGGGGGTGGCAGTCTCAATCATTGCTCATTTGTCAGGAAATGATTGGAACCTTCTTTGGGAATGACTCTCATACACTTAAAGTGATTTTGACCTTCTATATATGTGTGAGGTCTATATTGTGGGTGTTTGGGAAATGAATTTTTATGTAGGTTTTTTTAGTTGTAGGATATTATTGGATAAAAAATTTTTAGTGTTTGGAAAGATAGTTGGGTTTTTTTGTGGTTGGATGTGATGTTTGTGAGAGAAAAAGTGAAATGATTATGGGGTTGGATGTGATATTTTGTTTGGATGTGTTTTTTTTTGGTTTTGCAAAATTTTTATCTTTTAGTGAAAAAAATGAGAAAAAAAATTTGGGAACCAAGTTACCAAACACCACCATTATAAGTGATTCAGATTTGTAAAGGGCCGTGGAATTTTTGTAGGAGTGTGTCTCAATCCATTGCTCAATTTGTCAGGTCCGAAGACTGACTTTTAGTCGACGTATAAAATGAGCTGGTCTTGTGAAAATGTAGGTGAGAGTGAACACTGACGCGGACAGGAGTGGAATGGTGACAATGTCTACGGACCTTTGATCTTTCGCAGAATTGCTCGCTAGTGGTACATAAAATTTAAAAAAAAAAATTATAATTATATACATGATGCAAACGAATCTGTGATATGATGTAAGAGAATTTGTAAAGTTGTTGAAAATTTTAAAATTTTTTGATAATGATTTATAATTATGTAAGTAATGAATAATAATTCTAATTAAACTATCAATAATAAATCGATAAAATAATTAAGCGTGAAAGAAATCACAAATAAACCACTTTTAATTGTGATAAAAAAAATACAGACCAAAAGCATAAAACAATATACTAAGAAAATAAAAATGAATTACACACGAGAACTTTCAATTATCTAATGAATCCACACTCGAATTGAACCGAACCCGATATTTCTCTTCCACCACCGTCTTCATTTCGGAATTGCTTTGCCCAACGTTGAATCCACAGTGATGATGAGTCATTCCGAAATCCACCAAAATTTCAGGCCCAAGTTCTTCCGAATCTACCAAGGACATCTCTTCCTCTTTATGAATGAAAGAATAAAACAATCATTGATAATAGTTAATATGAGACTCGTTAATCAATCGATTACCCTCAAATCCTCAAAGAAAATAATATATAAACACCCTCTAATATAGAACATCATGTTTTCTCTTCCTCTCTAAGAATCTAGACGAATTCTACCGTAAAACATACAAATAACGTACTTTATACTAAACAGAGCTGTGAATAAAAATACAACTAAATAGAATTTTATCTAACAAAATTACCAATTAATAAATAAAAAAAAACCTAACTATGAGATGCAAATCTCACTTACAACCTCCTCCCCTCCCACTTATATTTGTGTATTTTCTTTTTGTCTCACTACTTGTTGAGTAATTCCCTTGAACTTTCCTTGAACCTGAGAAAACGTTGTCCTCTACCATTGCTAAACACCTTTATCATTGTTATTATTATTACAACAATGATACATCCTTATAAAACTCTAGTAAGGTGAAAAATAAAAAATAAAAAAATACAAGACCAAAACATCACCTCAGATGGACCTCACATACACATTACAGCTATTAGAGCTCACAAATTAGAGCTCTAAAACATTTTAAATTAACTGGCATCGCTTCTATTTATTTGAAATGACACCATCATCTCCTCTATTTTCTGAAATCATACATGTGAAAGGCAAAAAGATTCTCCACAAAGAATATAAGACAAAATAATCTTTCCTTTACTATGTAAAGAAAAACCAATTAGCCAGTGATCGCTCCCGACCAAATATAGTCGGGAAAATCCTCTGACGATCAAGTCAGAAATATGATCCGCCATATAATATTTGTTTAGGAAGTAAGATTTTCTATTTTCTTTTTGTTACCTCTCTCGCTTTTCCGTATTCTTCTTTTTATAGTATTATTGTCCTAGCCTTGACTGATAGATTGGCATCTTTATCTAAGGGCTCTGGTTACTACCAGACTTTGGTCGGGCAAGTGGCCAGGTTACTTTGATCCTTTGTCGTTGGATTACCTTGCTATGTGCAGCTTAGATTATGTCAGGCATTTAATGGCCAACTTGCCAATTGCTCCATCCGTCCGATTAGGTTCATAGGATGATTGTTTCGTTTGCATAGGTCAAGCCTATGCACCCATCACCGACAATTGTGATCCTCACCGTCGATTGTGAATGAATCTAAGGGCATCCCTGCATTCTGTAGATCTCCTTCTAGAAGGCAATTTTACTCAGGTTTTGGCCACGTGACACTGTCCCTTCTTCTGTCAGACCTATCAATGATTTGGGCCTTTCTCCTGGTTCGGATTGCTTGGCTGAACTTGAATTTTAGGCCTTAGACTAACACATCTGAACTTTGGGTCAATATTTTTACCCCTCCACAATACCTTTTATTTTGAAATTTAAAATCATAAAATCTCCCTTTTATCAGTCAACAATTTGTTGACCAAACAGAAATTGGTACATATTTTACCCTTATTAAAGTCTATACTCTCACAATAATGCAGTATCTCCACAAATAAACACAACCTATTCCATTGATTTTTTTTTTTATTTTAATATTGAGGCCCTATTCCGTTGAGAATAGAAAGAAAAAAATTATATAGGGTTAGATCAAATAAAACAAAATAAGAAAAAAAAAAAAAAGTTCCACAGAATTTCATAGAAATAGAATAATGAAAAGATTGGGTACTTTCATGTTTGCTTTATCAAATAAGGTTTGGATCATTAGATTAATTACTCGTTGAAAGTTTTTTTGTGTCATAAATGTCATCATAGTGCTGATGTAGTTGGATTTGTGATTGGTGAGAAAGCATTGCTCTCTCAGATGTTGCCGACTATTTAGGAAGTTACTCATGGCCCTTTATTGAGAAAAGCTAAGTATCATGAAAAAAATTTCATGAAAATGATCATGAAAGAATTATGACCCTTAGATTACCTTGATTAGTGTGTGGTGCTTTATTTTAAGTGTAATCCAAGAGTCATAAATCTTTTATGATTATTTTCATGAAAATTTTTTCATGATACCTAGTATTACTCCCCTTTATTTCCTTCAATTCTTTGTTGTGTCATAAATGTCATCATAGTGCTGATGTAGTTGGATTTGTGATTGGTGAGAAAGCATTGCTCTCTCAGATGTTGCCGACTATTTAGGAAGTTACTCATGGCCCTTTATTTCCTTCAATTCAGTGCACCAATTTACACCCCTCTTCTCCCACCACCACTTCCTTCCCTTGCAGACAATCGTGGTGTTCAATCCTACCATTGATCGCTGCTATAGTGGTGGTTCGATCTCCCAAGTAATCATTACAAATTTGATTTATTTTTTTCTTTTTTCTTTTCCTACTCAATTTCTTGATTTTTACCTATCCAATCCGATCAAAGACCGGAGAGAAACCCAATCCTATATAAAATTCTATAAGTAAAGTATAGGATAAATTACACTCTGCCTTTTTTATATTTGGTTACTTTTTCTTTTTGGTTCTTAATTTTATTTTTATTTTTTCACTTCGGTCTTTTATGTTTTAACTTTTTCTCAATTTACTTCTAAAGTTAATTTCTATTCAAATTAACCAGTAAATAACAATTCTAATCAAACAATCAAAGACAAATCAACACAACGATTTTACTGGCAAAACCACAATTAGAGTGCCTCCAACTGTGATAAAACAAAATCACGGGCAAAAGTCACAAAACAATCCACTAAGAAGATATAAAGGAATTATACAAGTCTACTCTCAATTACCTAACGAATCCACGCCTGAATCGAACCGACCCCTATGTGTCTCTTCCAACCCCGTCTTTACATCGAAATTGTCTTGTCTAACATTATTGTTGAACCACGACGATGAGTCACTCCGGAATCCACCAAAGCTTCAGGCCCGAATTCCCCGAAAACCACCGAAGAATTACTCTCTCTTTGTATTGAATAAAACAAACAATCCTTTGATGTATACTTCTCAAACTATGAGTTCAACTCAAACAAACATCAAAGAAACTAACAAAGAAGCTCCAGAAGAAAACCCTAATATCCAAGAAGAATATCTGGAAGCTGTACCATAGAAAATGAATTAATTACATATTTATAGAAAACAGAATCGCGATCTCCGATCGAGTGTAGGAATGGCCGCTTGAGCGGACTGGCTAAAATGCATGTTTGAGAACATGGATCTGCGCTCGAGCGCAAAAAGTACCGCTCAAGCGCAAAAACACAACTTCCAGTACTTTTGCAGACAATTCAAACTTCTTGTAATAACCCACATTCTTGTCTTAGTCACGTTCATGTGCATTTGCATGATTTTGTCTTGTTAAGCTTGCATCTTTAGACTTTGATTTGTTTTGCCTAGGTAAAGGTTCTTGTCTTGTCTTAATGCTATCATGTTTTGCCTAGGTGTTATGAGCATGCTTTGTTCCTTGCTTGCTGTCTCAAGCCTAGGTCATCTATCATTGCTATCTCAAGCCTAGGTCACACCTTTGAACCTCTTACACCTAGGCCGTTGAGCGCCAACACCTAGGACCATCTTGGAACCACTTTGGTTGACCTCCCCCGTCACCTAGGCATATTGGCTGAGATGTCATCATCTACGCCGAGATGTTATCATCTAGGCATCCTAGATCTTTGATCCTTGCACCTAGTGATCTTGTTTCGGGATTGGTATGACCTAGACCGAGGTGTGGCACATCTAGGCCAAAGTGTGGCACAGTTAGGTCAAGTGTTATCCTTCCTAGCCAAGATCATTGAAACCTTCTTGCCCGAAGCCTATGTCTTGATCCGAGATCATTGCCTGTCAGAATGCCCATACCATCTTACTTGTTATACACACTTTGTCATGCTCTTGTCTTTTCATTCTGGCACCTTTTTGAAGAGATCCAATCTGGCGATGCCACGTGTCCCAGTAGAGGGTTAAGTCAGATTGTAGCTGAGAGCCCATATCATTTTGTCTCTTCTTTGCCTTGTAGAGAGAGAAGCTCTAGGAAGAAGGAGAAAGGGTTCTTAGAGAGGGGATTAGATTTCCAAGCTTGATCTTCACACCTTGAACCGTTAGATTCGTATTTTGAGGTTAGAATCTTGATCTACTCTTGTTGTTCTTTAGTTGATATGATCTAGCAGATTCATGAGTGTAACAACCCTCACTACTGCTTACCGATTAATTACTGTTTACCGCTAAACTGAGACTGATTATGAGAAGTAATTGAACTGATTAAAATACTGGACTGACGGACTGAGATCTGAAACTGAATCGATTGACTGTATCTGTTTAATTGCATGTTTATCTGTTGCCTGTTTGATTATCTATTCATGTCTTTATGATTGAACTGCAAATTGAAGGCCTTATCGGCGGCCGAATCCGAAATTGATTGATGTTCTGTGTTAGTTAGAATTTATGTAATTTTATGGTGTAATTATCTGAAAATTGATTTGGTATGATTAAATTAGATTAAAATGTGCTAAATCGCATTAAGTGGACTTAATTGCCAAAATGCCACTTAGTGGCCCACTACATGGAACATTTGAGACTTGCCTTCATTTCATTTCACACATTTCATCAGCTCCTTTTCTTGTTCCCACCGAATTAGAGAGAGAGAGTAGGAGACTAGAGTGAATTCATCTTGTAATGCTTGGAAATTGAGAGGATTGGAAGAGTTCTTGATCAATTGAGCCTCCTTACCTTTAATTCAAGACTTAAGGTAGAAATTCATCTTCCTCATTGTGTCTTTGAGTTGATTCTAGCATACTTCATGCCAATTTGAAGAATTGAGTCATGGATTGGTCCAATAGTGTTGAATTAGAGCTTAATTGTTGCATGCATGTATTTATATTGAAGTTTTGTGGTCGTAGCTCATAATTTCTCACATGCATGTCCAAAATATTGTTATAGTTCATGTTGTCATCATGTTTTGCAAGATTTCAGCTCATTTGAGCAAGCTTTGAAGCTTTAAATTGGTTTAAATCCATGCATGTTTGCATGTTCTTCATGTTCATGAAATTGGTTCGAAATTGAGTTTGAATTAAACACCCTTGGGCTTTGATTTCACAAATTAAGCTTTGAATTATGTTATTCTATGTGTTTACAAATGTTTTCCAGAAATTTGGCCCAAGAGGATCGAATTTAGTGCATTTAAACTTGATTTTGAGCTTGGGACTCAAGTCTGGAATTTCCAGATTTTGATCGTCCGCTCGAGTGGGAAAATCGAGCTCTCAGCATCTTGCACTGTGCATCAGTCCGCTCGAGCGGAGGATTGGGCGCTCGAGCGGAGGACTGGGTGACACGCTCGAGCGGGCGTCGAGCGTGAATTTCGCCTATCCAGTACTTTTTGGTCCGCTCGAGCGGGAAAGTTTATGCTCGAGCGGGGACCTTTATTGCATGTCCGCTCGAGCGAGGAAACCTGCGCTCGAGCGGGACTCTGTTTTCCTGAAAATTCTGAAAATATTTTCTGAGTGCATCTTTGCATCCTCTTTCCATCCTAGGCATTCTTAGGCCTAGTTTAAGACGTCTTAAAGAGGATATAGATGTAGAACCACACCGAGGCAAATTAGGGATTAAGTTATTATCTTTCCCAATTGTGAAACTTAGTGTGTGTTCAATCTGTTAACTGTATAGGGTTGGCATTCCGAGGAGACGCTCTAGTTCACTGTAGCCCAGAACTCTGTGAGTAACAATTGTGTAAAGATATGTTCAAAATGATTATCTTCTGAACACTGAACTGAACTGTTTACTGAACTGATGTTGTTTACTGAATGAATGTATGTCCTATATTCTGAACTGTACTGTGGCATCCTTAGCACCTACTGTTTACTGTTACTGTTACTGTTACAGAGATCTCTGTCGGTTCCCTTGTGGAACCACTACTGTTTACTGATTGATGGCCATCATTACTGTTCGGTCTTTAAGACCTACTGCTTACTGTACTATTATGCTAATGGGTGTACCACATATGACTGAATGTACTGAACAACTGAAATACTGATTGAAATGAACTGTTTTTACTACTGTAAGGACATTCATTCTAAACCCCTTTACGCTTTATGTTATTCACTAGACTTTAGCTCACTGCTCATATATATATGTAGGTGTACAAGCACCGGACCAATGCTAGAGGCGTCGGGGTAAGCTCCAGTTTTGTCAAGCCAACCAATGTGCCTCACTGCGAGGTTCCGAGCCTGCCAAGCTTAGGCTATGGGGTGTTTTAGTTTTCCCCCTCCTGTACTGTTTTGTTTACTATATAGACTGTATAGACCGCACTGTACTGGTTAATAGGGACTTGATCCCTGTCCTGAATGTTTGTAAATGTTTTGCATACCGTTCTGTACCGTATATATATGTGAATGTATGAAAAATCTTTTTGGCATACAAGCTGTCACAGCTCATTGGACATTGTTTATTTACTGTATTGGCTTCCGCCAAGCCCCTGTACTCTGTATTATTGTATTACTGCTAAGCAGGCCTTCGGTAATCTAGGATTACTGGCCGGTTACGGTGCTAAACCCATAGGGGCGGGTTTGGGTCGTGACAGAGTGGTATCAGAGCAATACTTAACCACGAGTTATACAGCACACACGTGTCCAAATGAGCTATAGGATGTCCTAGAAAAGTGATTAGGGCATTACATGAGCATGATAAGTATGTGGTTATGACATGACTGAATATGTGCTAATGTGTTAAACTGTTTAAGTATGCAACTGTTTATGTTTATAATTGTTATAACCGCTTATAGTGAAATGGCTAATGCAAATGAATCTAAGTCCTCATCCACTGAGGCAAGAATGGCAAGAATGGAAAGGATGATGGAACTGATAACTGCAAGATTAGAGCAACAACAGAACCAACAGCCCCCACATCATCCTCCGGCTGTACCGGAACCGAATGTGAATGTGAATGTGAATGAGGGGGACATAATTGCTCTCATCCAGAAGTTCAGCAAACTGAAACCGACATCCTTTCAGGGAGGCCTTGAACCGTTAAAGGCTGAAGCGTGGGTTCTTGAGACCGAAAAATTGTTTAAGGTTTTTCCATGTTCTGAGGCACATAAAGTGCTATTGGCTACCTTTACTCTGCAAGAGGAAGCAAGAAGGTGGTGGATGCTTACCCGTGAGGACAACACTGTTATGACTGGGGCTCAGTTCAAAGTAGCCTTCTTTGAAAAGTACTTCCCTCAATGTGTCAGGGATAGGAAGGTGACTGAATTTGAACAACTGAGGCAGGGCACGATGTCTGTTGCCGAATACGAAACAAAGTTTACCGGACTTGCTAGATACGCACCACATATGGTGGACACTGATTACAAGAAGGCCAGAAGGTTTGAAGGCGGCCTGAATGTTGCAATACTCGACAGAATAAATGTTTTAAAGCTACCGACTTATGTAGGTGTTCTTGACCGAGCATTGATGGCTGAGTCGAACATCGAAGCAGTGAAACAATCTGAACCACCAGCGTCCGAATGGCGTGGAAAAAGGCAGGGTTTTAAGTTCAAGAAAGGCAAGAATAACCCGCTGAACAAAAAGCAAAATACAGGGTCAACGATTACTTCTAGTCAAGGAAACCGTTCCTTTCCGCCCTGTTCCGAATGTGGTAGGAACCATAAGGGAGTTTGTTATAAACTTTCTGGTGCTTGTTACAGGTGTGGCAAGGTGGGCCACATGGTGAAAGATTGCCCTTCCACTGCTCCGGGCAATAGTAAAGCTGCAGGCAGCGCCGCAGCATCAACTGTAGCACCAAAGCCTAACCCCAAAGCTACCGGGAAAGAGCCTATGAGGCAGGGCCGAGTGTTTGCCCTAGTACCGGGAGACGTGCAAAATACTGAAACCGTTGTGTCAGGTATCCTCTCTATTTGTGCTCAAAATGCATATGTACTGATTGATTCGGGGTCTACACACTCATATGTATCGCATGCTTTTTCACGAAAATTGAGTAGACCCTTAGAACCTATGAACTATCTGCTAGCTGTATCATCACCCGTAGGAGGATCCATGACATGTGCTTATATGTATCCTGCTTGTGAGATTATTGTTGGGGATATGCATCTGTTTATTGATTTACTGCCATTAAACATTGATTATTTTGATGTAATATTGGGGATGGACTGGTTACAAAAATATCATGCTACTATTGACTGTGTGACAAAGCAAGTTGTTTTCCGTCCACCTGGTTTACCTGAATTTGTATTTAATGGAAGTGGAGTAGTACCTCCCCCGTATTTGATCTCTTTTGTGAAAGCTATTAAATTGATTAGAAAAGGGTGTAAAGGATATCTGTGTTCTGTATTGACTATATCTACTGATGATAATACTAATGTGAACAGTATTCCCATAGTCAGAGAATTCCCAGATGTTTTTCCAGATAATCTGCCAGGGGATTTGATTGACAGGGAGATTGAATTTACCGTTGATGTGATTCCGGGAACACAGCCAGTATCGAAAGCTCCTTACAGAATGGCTCCAACTGAAAGAACTGAAAGTGCAACTGCAAGAACTGTTAGACAAAAAGTTCATCAGGCCCAGTACTTCACCGTGGGGCGCACCCGTTTTGTTTGTAAAGAAGAAAGACGGCTCACTGAGACTGTGTATTGATTACCGTGAATTGAACAAGATAACTGTGAAAAACAAATATCCATTGCCGCGTATTGATGACTTATTTGATCAGTTACAGGGTGCTCAAGTGTTTTCTAAGATTGATCTCAGATCTAGATACCATCAACTGAAAGTTAAACCAGAAGACATTGATAAAACTGCTTTTAGAACGAGGTATGGACATTACAAATTTTTAGTTATGCCTTTTGGAGTTACCAATGCACCCGCTGCATTTATGGACCTCATGAATAGAATCTTTAAACCGTACCTTGATGACTTTATTGTGGTATTTATTGATGACATATTGATTTACTCCAAAAGTATAGAAGAACATGAACATCATTTGAGACTTGCCCTGCAGACCCTAAGAGAACAGAAACTGTATGCTAAACTGTCTAAATGTGAGTTTTGGCTTGATCATGTTATGTTTTTGGGGCATGTTGTTAGCAAAGATGGAATTTCTGTTGATCCGTAGAAAATTGAAGCTGTAGTGAACTGGCCTAAACCAACAAATGTGACAGAAGTCCGAAGCTTTTTGGGATTGGCTGGATATTACAGAAGATTTGTCAAAGATTTCTCCAAAATTGCCTTACTGTTGACTCAATTGACTCAGAATGGGATATCATTTGACTGGACTGACCAAAGGGAATCAGCATTCCAAGAGTTGAAAACTCGCCTAGTGACTGCACCTGTTCTTACCTTACCTTCAGGTACGGATGGTTATACTGTATTTAGTGATGCTTCTCATAAGGGTTTGGGATGTGTTTTAATGCAGAATGGGAGAGTTATTGCTTATGCTTCCCGACAACTGAGACCGCATGAAAGGAACTACCCGACCCATGATCTGGAAATTGCTGCAGTAGTATTTGCACTGAAAATCTGGCGTCACTATCTGTACGGGGCAACGTGCAAAGTTTATACCGACCACAAAAGTCTGAAATATTTCTTCACTCAGAAAGAACTGAACATGAGACAGCGGAGATGGCTAGAACTGATTAAAGACTATGACCTGCAAATTCTGTATCACCCGGGAAAAGCCAATACCGTTGCCGATGCGTTGAGTCAGAAATCGATTGCAAATTTAGCTTGTTTGCTCACTGGACAGAAGGAGTTCCTTTGTGACCTTGAAAAATCTGAAATTGAGGTTATTTTGAGAGAACAAGGTGGAACAATAGCCGCTATTTCTGCTCAATCGGCACTAATTGAAGAAGTTAAAGAGAAACAGCAACTGGATGACTTCTTGAAGAAGATCATCGAAGAAAGAGAGTCTAAACCGAGACCGGGGTTCAAATTTGAAAACAATGTACTGAAATTTGAAGAAAGACTGTGTGTACCGAATGATACTGAACTGAAAAGAAGAGTTCTGCAAGAGGGCCACAACTCAAAATTTTCCATCCGTCCAGGGAACACGAAAATGTATCAAGATTTGAAACTAAATTTCTGGTGGCCGGGAATGAAGAAAGAAATTGCCGACTTTGTGTCAAAATGTCTTCATTGCCAACAAGTCAAAGCGGAACATCAGCGACCCGCAGGCTTACTGCAACCCTTACCCATACCGGAGTGGAAATAGGAGTATATCACGATGGATTTTATCGTTTGATTGCCTCGCTCTAGAAAAGGTATGGATTCAATTTGGGTTATTGTTGATAGACTAACCAAATCTGCTCACTTATTACCTGTCAAGACAATTTATAATGCGGATAAATTGGCTATACTCTATATTGATGAGATTGTTAGACTGCATGGAGTGCCTGTATCCATTGTTTCTGACAGGGATTCGAAGTTTACATCGAGGTTTTGGCAAAGCCTACAGACTGCATTGGGTACTGAATTGTAGCTGAGTAGTGCCTATCATCCTCAGACAGATGGACAGTCAGAAAGGACCATCCAGACTCTGGAGGATTTATTGAGAATATGTGTCCTTGATTTTCAGGGAAACTGGGAAAGTCATTTGCCATTGGCTGAATTCGCCTACAACAACAGTTACCATTCAAGTATTGGTATGGCACCTTTCGAGACATTGTATGGCAGAAAATGCAGATCTCCAATTTGCTGGGCAGAAATTGGAGATGGGCCTTTGCTTGGGCCCGAGATTGTTTATGAAACGACTAAGAAAGTAAAACTGATACAGCAGCGACTGAAAACTGCACAGAGCAGACAGAAAAGTTATGAAGATGTCAGAAGATGAGACAGAGAATATGAAGTGAGTGATCACGTTTTTGTGAAAGTGACACCAATGAAAGGCCAGACTCGTTTTGGAGTCAAAGGCAAGTTAGCGCCAAGGTACGTCGGACCGTATGAGATTATTGAGAAATCAATCCGGTGGCGTATCAAGTTGCGCTTCCTCCTGAAATGGAGCATATGCACAACGTCTTCCACATCTCTATGTTGAAAGACTACCTCCGGGATCCTTTCCATGTGATTGAGCCTACTCGTGTAGTGCTGAGTGATGACTACACTTACGAGGAACGGCCCATACAGATTGTTAACAGACGGATCAAGAAGTTGAGGAACAAAGAAATCCCGTTAGTGAAAGTCGACTGGCAAAACCATGGTGGCGTGTATGCCACTTGGGAAAGGGAAGATGACATGGCTAAAAGATATCCTGAACTGTTTCCACTGAACCCTTTTTCTTCCAGAATGAAGGTAACTTGAGTTTAGAGGACTAAACTCTTTTTAAGGAGGGGAGACTGTAACAACCCTCACTACTGCTTACCGATTAATTACTGTTTACCGCTAAACTGAGACTGATTATGAGAAGTAATTGAACTGATTAAAATACTGGACTGACGGACTGAGATCTGAAACTGAATCGATTGACTGTATCTGTTTAATTGCATGTTTATCTGTTGCCTGTTTGATTATCTGTTCATGTCTTTATGATTGAACTGCAAATTGAAGACCTTATCGGCGGCCGAATCCGAAATTGATTGATGTTCTGTGTTAGTTAGAATTTATGTAATTTTATGGTGTAATTATCTGAAAATTGATTTGGTATGATTAAATTAGATTAAAATGTGCTAAATCGCATTAAGTGGACTTAATTGCCAAAATGCCACTTAGTGGCCCACTACATGGAACATTTGAGACTTGCCTTCATTTCATTTCACACATTTCATCAGCTCCTTTTCTTGTTCCCACCGAATTAGAGAGAGAGAGTAGGAGACTAGAGTGAATTCATCTTGTAATGCTTGGAAATTGAGAGGATTGGAAGAGTTCTTGATCAATTGAGCCTTCTTACCTTTAATTCAAGACTTAAGGTAGAAATTCATCTTCCTCATTGTGTCTTTGAGTTGATTCTAGCATACTTCATGCCAATTTGAAGAATTGAGTCATGGATTGGTCCAATAGTGTTGAATTAGAGCTTAATTGTTGCATGCATGTATTTATTGAAGTTTTGTGGTCGTAGCTCATAATTTCTCACATGCATGTCCAAAATATTGTTATAGTTCATGTTGTCATCATGTTTTGCAAATTTCAGCTCATTTGAGCAAGCTTTGAAGCTCTAAATTGGTTTAAATCCATGCATGTTTGCATGTTCTTCATGTTCATGAAATTGGTTCGAAATTGAGTTTGAATTAAACACCCTTGGGCTTTGATTTCACAAATTAAGCTTTGAATTATGTTATTCTATGTGTTTACAAATGTTTTCCAAAAATTTGGCCCAAGAGGATCGAATTTAGTGCATTTAAACTTGATTTTGAGCTTGGGACTCAAGTCTGGAATTTCCAGATTTTGATCGTCCGCTCGAGCGGGAAAATCGAGCTCCCAGCATCTTGCACTGTGCATCAGTCCGCTCGAGCGGAGGATTGGGCGCTCGAGCGGAGGACTGGGTGACACGCTCGAGCAGGCGTCGAGCGTGAATTTCGCCTATCCAGTACTTTTTGGTCCGCTCGAGCGGGAAAGTTTACGCTCGAGCGGGGACCTTTATTGCATGTCCGCTTGAGCGGGGAAACCTGCGCTCGAGCGGGACTCTGTTTTCCTGAAAATTCTGAAAATATTTTCTGAGTGCATCTTTGCATCCTCTTTCCATCCTAGGCATTCTTAGGCCTAGTTTAAGACGTCTTAAAGAGGATATAGATGTAGAACCACACCGAGGCAAATTAGGGATTAAGTTATTATCTTTCCCAATGTGAAACTTAGTGTGTGTTCAATCTGTTAACTGTATAGGGTTGGCATTCCGAGGAGACGCTCTAGTTCACTGTAGCCCAGAACTCTGTGAGTAACAATTGTGTAAAGATATGTTCAAAATGATTATCTTCTGAACACTGAACTGAACTGTTTACTGAACTGATGTTGTTTACTGAATGAATGTATGTCCTATATTCTGAACTGTACTGTGGCATCCTTAGCACCTACTGTTTACTGTTACTGTTACTGTTACAGAGATCTCTGTCGGTTCCCTTGTGGAACCACTACTGTTTACTGATTGATGGCCATCATTACTGTTCGGTCTTTAAGACCTACTACTTACTGTACTGTTATGCTAATGGGTGTACCACATATGACTGAATGTACTGAACAACTGAAATACTGATTGAAATGAACTGTTTTCACTACTGTAAGGACATTCATTCTAAACCCCTTTACGCTTTATGTTATTCACTAGACTTTAGCTCACTGCTCATATATATATGTAGGTGTACAGGCACCGGACCAATGCTAGAGGCGTCGGGGTAAGCTCCAGTTTTGTCAAGCCAACCAATGTGCCTCACTGCGAGGTTCCGAGCCTGCCAAGCTTAGGCTATGGGGTGTTTTAGTTTTCCCCCTCCTGTACTGTTTTGTTTACTATATAGACTGTATAGACCGCACTGTACTAGTTAATAGGGCCTTGATCCCTGTCCTGAATGTTTGTAAATGTTTTGCATACCGTTCTGTACCGTATATATATGTGAATGTATGAAAAATCTTTTTGGCATACAGACTGTCACAGCTCATTGGACATTGTTTATTTACTGTATTGGCTTCCGCCAAGCCCCTGTACTCTGTATTATTGTATTACTGCTAAGCAGGCCTTCGTAATCTAGGATTACTGGCCGGTTACGGTGCTAAACCCATAGGGGCGGGTTTGGGTCGTGACAATGAGCCATTCATTGATTTAAAGTTTGTTTTAGAAAGAGAAAGTGATGTTCATGTGTTCTTGAAGAAAAACCATATTTTGATCCGAAAGTTTGCATCAAGATCCATGTTTTTGTGTTTGTTTTCATGAAATCTCCAAGTATGGGTACCCAGGTCCATGTTTTTTAACTTATATCATGAAATCTCATATTTTGAATAAAGAAGTTATGATTTTGGCATTCATGTTCTTCATGTTTTTCATATTCATGTTCTTCATGTTCTTCAAGGGAGAAACCCAGATTTCAAGACTTCATTTCCCTAAGTGTGGTCACTGAGACTCACTCTTGCTTAGATCTCACACCTAGGCCAAGCATCGTATCTCACCTTGGCCTACCTTGCATGATCACTTGCACTTTAGTCTATCTTGCATGCACACCTAGGCCGACCACTGCACACCTAGGCCAATCTCTGCACACCTAGGCCGACCATGGTATACCCTTGCCGGCACCTTGTAACATCTCGACAGGCAGCCGCACACCTAGGCCTAGGAGACCACACCTCGGCCTAGGAGACCACACCTCGGCCAAAAGGTGTGGGACCTCGGCTAAGACTCCCTGAGTTCACCCAGCTAGGCCATTTTTGCCTAGATCATCTCTGTGCATCCATTCCAAGACCTGGTTGGTACCCAACATGTTTTCCCTAGAAGAAAAACAGTATTTTAACTCCCAGCACATGTTTTGCTTTGTCTTGACTTGGTTTTGGAAAGAAATGTCGAGATCTTTTTCACTCATGTAAAGCTTGTTTTGAGAGTGCATTGTATAACCATCTTTGAGCATTCCTTCTTGCCTTCTTAAAATGCATTCAGTAGACTTTGCTATATGATTGTAGGTCTTGGATTCTTGCCTTAATCCCTACACCCGAAGAGCTAAGTGAGTGGTATTTTTAATAAAGCCATGTTATAATGTTTTGATAAAAGCTTTGCTTTACTTTGTTTTGGAAAAGTATTTGAGCAAATATGAATGATTATCCTCTAATTTTTCTATCAAGTATTATGTTTGTTTTGATGACATTCTTGGAAGGTCCTTTCGTGTTAGGGGACATTAAGCTTATGTAGCACCTTTGTTTGAGATATCTCATTTGCCACTGACGGTCTTGCACGGGTGGGTTTGTCTAATCGATTTCGGGTTGCCCACCGATGGTTGTGAACGGGTGTGCTTCGATTTCGAGACGATTATTCCCTTGTTTTGCCACCGACGGTTTTCCGGGTGGGTTCTCTAACCGATTCTAGGTTGGCCACCGACGGTCGTGAACGGGTGTGCTTCGATTCCGGGACAGTTATTCCCTTGTTTTGGCTGGAATGTCATCCCTTGGTATTATGTAGATGTTATTAAACATCCAAGAAGCTTTGAAAGACTTTGATTGATGAACTTGATTCATCCCATGTTTTGTACAAGTTATGCTATGTATTGTTTTGATAAAGATCTCAGATATCATTCATTCAAACCTTTATTACTACTATCATTCGCTGAGTAACCAAGCTCACCCTACCCTTTATATATATGTAGGTGGCGAGCAAGAAGGCGGTGATGCCTAAGATGTTATTTGCAAGTTGTTTTCGGATTCATGTTTTGCTAGCATCTTGAAGATTATGGTTCTTAGTTTGTAATTCATTTCTTTTGTATATGTCGGCGTGAGAAGCCTTTTGATCAAGATGTAACATGTAATTTATTTTATTTGTATCCAAGTTGTAAACCATGTTAAAATGTATGTCATTTCATTTAATTTATGCACAGCTCTTATGGACTAATTAGATTTAAATTTATTGCTTCCGCACATGTAGGCCCCATATGTATACTCTGTTGTGTGAATCTTTGTAAGTGGCCTTTGGTAATCTCGGATTACTGGCCATCACGACACCATTCTTCTAGGGGCGGAATGGGGTCATGACACTTCTGGAACCAAAGATTCTTCGCTCGAGCACAGAAATGGCCGCTCGAGCGGATAAACAGCTCGATCCCCAACATAGTCAGCGAAGTGGCAAACATGAAAGGATTAAGATCACAAACTGCTCTACATAGGCACAATTCGGGTTGGATTCACATTTAAAAACTCATAGGGTGTGTTTGATTGGAGGGATAAAGAGGAGACTATTTACTGTGCGGATTGTAATTTGGGGGAAGCATTTAATCCGACATTTTTTTTTTTTAGTCTGCGGGACATGGAGTCCGGCCGGACTCCTTATCCCTCATATGGGGGACTATTGTATCCTGGGGGGAGAGGGGAGGGGACAATTTTCAGGGGACTATCCACTGTTGGGATTAGGTGGTGAAATGATTATTTTGACCCTCTACTATTTAATTATGTATTATATTTAGTAAAATTCAATACAATTTTAAATGTCTCAATTTAAAAATAAAATAATTTTATTTAACTTTTTATCGATGTTTTATTTATTTAATTTTTTAAAATAATTTTTTATAGATATTTTATTCATGTTTTATTTTAAAATTTTGTTTATAATTTATTTAATTTCATTATTTGAATTTTAATAGATGTTTTATTTAATTATTATTATTTTTAAAAATAAATTTAGTTAAAATTTTAATTAAAAAATAACATATATTTTTATTGATATTTTATTTATTTTATTTTATTAATTTAAAAAAATAAATTTATTTAATTGTGTAAAAAATAAAATAAAATAATTTATTTAATCTAACTAAAAATAATTAAAATATTAAAGATAAGTTTAATATTTCTATTACTTAGTAAACAATTGAAAAATGGTAAAATAATCTTTTGCTCATTTATCTTATCCAGTCCATCCAACCAAACATTGGATTAACTAAAAATAATTATTTCCAGACATCTAATCCCATGAGAAAACAAACACAGGATACGCATCCAATCCAACTAAATAGTCCGGGGGATTCACAGTCCCAAGATTTTAGTCCGATGGATTTTAATCCCCCCTTATCCAGTCCGTCCAATCAAACACGCCTAAACACAGGATACACATCCAATCCAACTAAATAGTCCGGGGGATTCACAGTCCCAGGATTCAAGTCCGATGGATTCTAATCTTCCCTTATCCAGTCCGTCCAATCAAACACACAGACTGGATAAGGGGGGATTAGAATCCATCGGACTTGAATCCTGGACTGTGAATCCCTCGAACTATTTAGTTGGATTGGATGTGTATCCTGTGTTTGTTTTCTCATGGGATTAAATGTCTGGAAATAACCATTTTTAGTTAATCAAAAGTTGGTTGGACGGACTGGATAGGATAAATGAGTAAAAGATTATTTTACCCTTTTTCAATTATTTATTAAGTAGTAGCAATATTAAACATATCTTTGATATTTTAATTATTTTTAGCTAGATTAAATAAAAATTTATTTTATTTATTTTTTACACAATTAAATAAATTTATTTTTTTAAATAAAATAAATAAAATATCAATAAAAATATATGTTATTTTTTTAATTAAATTTTAAATAAATTTGTTTTTAAAAATAATAATAATAAAACAATGAAATTAAATAAAACATCTATTAACATTTAAATATTGAAATTAAATAAAATATAAACAAAATTTTAAAATAAAACATCAATAAAAAATTATTTTAAAAAATTAAATAAATAAAACATCAATAAAAAGTTAAATAAAATTATTTTATTTTTAAATTGAGACATTTAAATTTTATTAAATTTTACTAAATACAATACATAATTAAATAGTAGAGGGTCAAAATGGTCATTTTACCACCTAATCCTAACTGTACGGGGAGCAAATATTCAGGCAAGCCCGTACTCCTTTCTTCCAAGCTACTGTCTGTCCGATTGACCTGCGAGCACAACGGCGGTGAGCTACCCGGCGGTGTGTGGCCGGAAAACCCCTCCGACGATCAAGTTAGTACACACACCAGGGGATAGATAGAGAGAATTAGAACTGAGTTATGTTTAGTGTATATCTCACCAAAATGTCATCTCCCTCAGCATGGGGGCGCAGACATGCTCATATACCTTCTGCGCTCCAAATCTACTCCCAGTGATCTCTCGACACGTGGTACTGCTATCCCATCTGTCAGCACAAATCTTGCTGAACATCACCTAACCCAACTGCCAGCCCACTCTACTGGGAGCTCGGCAGCTGGGGTGCAGCATCTCGGCTGCCGACGGCCAGGCTACACTTCATGCCCAAGTGCTCCAACAGCCGAGCTTCATTCCTACCGTGCTCAACTGCATTCCGGCGAAGCCGAGCTAAAGAAAGGTCATTCCAGTCAACCAGAGGCTTTCCTGCAGAGCTTCGGGCGCGAGATTCCCCGCCGAGCCAAAGGTGTATGCCTTCTGGCCGAGCAGCGCAAGTTGCACGGTCACCACCAGTGCTAGTCCAAGTAGCTCGGTTATGGGCTGAGCAGCCCCAACTCCAGGCAAATCCAAAGCCATCTCGGCCCAACACGTCCTTGGGCCTTCAACTTGCTCGGCCTTTACCTCGGCCCACTTCCAACTCATAAATCTCCCTCTCAATTGCCCCTTATTCCGTCTACGCTAGCATGACTGGGATTACATTACAAGGCTGGGCTAGACTTTTTTCTCGGTGATCCACTTTGCTCGGTCAAGGAACTCCAAATAAGGCGAGCAAGGTCCGCTCCGCGACTTCCTTCTTGGCGAGCAAGATCAGCTCGGCCAAGGAACTCCAAAGAAGGCGAGCAAGGTCCACTCTACGACTTCCTTCCTGGCGAGCAAGATCAGCTCGGCCAAGGAACTCCAAAGAAGGCGAGCAAGGTCCGCTCCGCGACTTCCTTCCTGGCGAGCAAGATCAGCTCGGCCAAGGAACTCCAAAGAAGGTGAGCAAGGTCCGTTCTGAGACTTCCTTCTTGGCGAGCAAGATCAGCTCGGCCAAGGAACTCCAAAGAAGGCGAGCAAGGTCCGCTCCGCGACTTCCTTCTTGGCGAGCAAGATCAACTCGGCCAAGGAACTCCAAAGAAGGCGAGCAAGGTCCGCCCCGCGACTTCTTTCTTGGCGAACAAGATCAGCTCGGCCAAGGAACTCCAAAGAAGGCGAGCAAGGTCGCTCCGCGACTTCCTTCTTGGCGAGCAAGATCAGCTCGGCCAAGGTATTCCAAAGAAGGCGAGCAAGGTCCGCTCCGCGACTTCTTTCTTTGCAAACAAGATCAGCTCGGCCAAGGAACTCCAAAGAAGGCGAGCAAGGTCCGCTCCGCGACTTCCTTCTTGGCGAGCAAGATCAACTCGGCCAAGGTATTCCAAAGAAGGCGAGCAGGGTCCGCTCCGCGACTTCTTTCTTTGCGAGCAAGATCAGCTCGGCCAAGGAACTCCAAAGAAGGCGAGCAAGGTCCGCTCCGCGACTTCCTTCTTGGCGAGCAAGATCAGCTCGGCCAAGGAACTCCAAAGAAGGTGAGCAAGGTCCGCTCCGCGACTTCCTTCTTGGTGAGCAAGATCAGCTCGGTCGAGGAATTTTGATCTTTCCATCAAAATGATTGTCAATTGCCCCATAATTCCGTCCGCTAGCGTAACCGGGATTATCTGTTCCGACCAGGATAAACTCTTCCTCGGCCTCAGTCAGCAATAAGTCAACTCTTCAGCCGGAGTAAAACATCTCGGCTGGAACCTCGCAATTGAGCAAATCATCAATTCTTCAGCCGGAGTAAATCATCTCGGCTGGAGCCTTGCAATTGAGCAAATCATCAACTCTTCAACCGGAGTAAACATCTCGGCTGGAACCGCGGAGTTGAGCAAACCATCAACTCTTCAGCCGGAGTAAGTCATCTCGGCTGGAACCTCGGAGTTAAGCAAATCATCAACTCTCCAGCCGGAATAAGTCATCTCGACTGGAACCGCGGAGTTGAGCAAGCCATCAACTCTTCAGCCGGAGTAAATCATCTCGGCTGGAACCGCGGAGTTGAGCAAACCATCAACTCTTCAGCCGGAGTAAGTCATCTCGGCTGGAGCCTCGGAGTTGAGCAAACCATCAACTCTTCAGTTGGAGTAAATCATCTCGGCTGGAACCGCAGAGTTGAGCAAACCATCAACTCTTCAGCCGAAGTAAGTCATCTCGGCTGGAACCGCGGAGTTGAGCAAACCGTCAACTCTTCAGCCGGAGTAAACATCTCGGCTGGAACCGCGGAGTTGAGCAAACCATCAACTCTTCAGCCGGAGTAAGTCATCTCGGCTGGAACCTCGGAGTTGAGCAAATCATCAACTCTTCAGCCAGACTAAGTCATCTCGGCTGGAACCGCGGAGTTGAGCAAACCATCAACTCTTCAGCCGGAGTAAGTCATCTCGGTTGGAACCGCGGAGTTAAGCATACCGTCAACTCTTCAGCCGGAGTAAACATCTCGGCTGGAACCGCGGAGTTGAGCAAACCGTCAACTCTTCAGCCGGAGTAAACATCTCGGCTGGAACCGCGGAGTTGAGCAAACCGTCAACTCTTCAGCCGGAGTAAGTCATCTCGGCTGGAACCGCGGAGTTGAGCAAACCGTCAACTCTTCAGCCAGAGTAAACATCTCGGCTGGAACCGCGGAGTTGAGCAAACCATCAACTCTTCAGTCGGAGTAAGTCATCTCGGCTGGAACCTCGGAGTGAGCAAATCATCAACTCTTCAGCCGAACTAAGTCATCTCGGCTGGAACCGCGGAGTAGGCCCCTCATCCACTATATTATTTCGGACACAACAAAGTTCTTCAGCAAAAGTAATTCACTTCTATTACATTGACAAAAAGAGTATTTGCATTCAGAAGTGTAGGGGAAACAAGTCCTTCCTCAAAAAATTACATAAGGCCGCATTCCATGGCCGGGGTACGCCTTTGTCATCCAAATCTTCTAAGTGGTATGCCCTTTTGCCCGGTTATCTTGTAAGGCCCTTCCCAGTTTGCCCCTAGCTTGCCTTCGCCCGGCATCAGTGCGTTGCCCATGACCTTCCTTAAAACCCAGGTGCCCACTTGTCCGTTGCCACCGGGGTTGTCTTCGTGGTGGACGCCGCTGCATCATCCTCTACTCGGATGTGCTCATTGATGGGCTGCATTAGATGTCACATGGATGCCTGCTGGCTCATTGTAAGCGAGTCCCTCAGCCTATGTCCGACCGGGAGACCGCGCTTATATTGGGTGATTGCCAGGTTGACCGGGCAATCTAGGATCTCATTGAAGGTTTCCCAGTACCTGGAGTTGTACGCCTTCAGCGTGTCGCTCGGCTCCATCTTGACACTGAGTAGGTGGTCGAGTTCCTTCTGCGCCTTGGCGTTGGTTTTGAAGCGCGTCACAAAGGCTTCCGCCAACTGATGCCACATTTCTATGCTCCCCTCCGGCAACCTCTCGAACCATTTCAAGCCCAGCTCGCCCAAACTTGACGGGAAAATGAGGCACATAAGAGCGTCATTTCGCCTATGTCCGGCCATGACCTGTCAGAAGTGGCTTACATGCATATAGGGATCGGTCTTTCCGTCGTAGAGCGTGAACTTTGGCTAGTGGAACCCTGCCGGAAGCGGTGTTGTTTCTATCTCCAAGGAGAAAGGGGTGGCGCTCAGCCTTGCCAAGTCTGTGTCTAGAAGGAGAGGTGCAGCTAGGCGGGGTGGAGGCATTCCGACCTCTTCACTGGAATGTCCCCCATATGATAGCCGCCGGAACGCCGGCACTCTCTGAGCTTCCCGCCGGCGAGCCCGTTCCTTTAAGACTGCCCGCAAGTCCTCTGAGCAAGCGAAATAGGAATACCTCGACGTCGTCGCCGGACGTGAGGGTTGATAGGTGCTGTCTTGCGCGCTAGACCTCTGTGCGTGCGCGTCGGAATCTGCAGCCTTGTAACTTCTGGTGATTGAGATGGACGGAGTTTGCCGCTGGCTCTGGCTGCATGAACGGCGGGGTCGGGTGCGCTCACTATGGTCTCCCACTCCAGCTACAACCGTTTCCTTTAACATGTCGCTTGAGATCCTCCATCTCCGCCGCCATTCTCCGGATGACGGCGTCTTGGTCCCTTAGCTTGTGTTCCAGTCGTCTGGCGTGCGATTCTCTCCGCCGCCGGTGACCGTCTGGACTCCGAGAATGACCAAAGCTTCTTCCGCGCTTGTCTCGCGCGTCTCTTGAGTGTCCTCCTGGGAATGTCTCCAAGTCCGCCATTGGAAGGATAGCGGGATTTCCTTCTCTCCGTCTGCCTGACTCCGGGGTAACTCCGTCGATGGCGGACAACGGAATCTCGTCATTGTTCGCCATGGACGGCGATCAGACGAGCCTGGAAGACAAGGTTTTGTATTTCAAAGTTTCCCACAGACGGCGCCAATTGTACGGGGAGCAAATATTCAGGCAAGCCCGTACTCCTTTCTTCCAAGCTACTGTCTGTCCGATCGACCTGCGAGCACAACGGCGGTGAGCTACCCGGCGGTGTGTGGCCGGAAAACCCCTCCGACGATCAAGTTAGTACACACACCAGGGGATAGATAGAGAGAATTAGAACTGAGTTATGTTTAGTGTATATCTCACCAAAATGTCATCTCCCTCAGCATGGGGGCGCAGACATGCTCATATACCTTCTGCGCCCCAAATCTACTCCCAGTGATCTCTCGACACGTGGTACTGCTATCCCATCTGTCAGCACAAATCTTGCTGAACATCACCTAACCCAACTGCCAGCCCACTCTATTGGGAGCTCGGCAGCCGGGGTGCAGCATTTCGGCTGCCGACGGCCAGGCTGCACTTCATGCCCAAGTGCTCCAACAGCTGAGCTTCATTCCTACCGTGCTCGACTGCATTCCAGCAAAGTCGAGCTAAAGAAAGGTCATTCCAGTCAACCAGAGGCTTTCCTGCCGAGCTTCGGGCGCAAGATTCCCCGCCGAGCCAAAGGTGTATGCCTTCTGGCCGAGCAGCGCAAGTTGCACGGTCACCACCAGTGCTAGTCCAAGTAGCTCGGTTATGGGCTGAGCAGCCCCAACTCTGGGCAAATCCAAAGCCATCTCGGCCCAACACGTCCTTGTGCCTTCAACTTGCTCGGCCTTTACCTCGACCCACTTCCAGCTCATAAATCTCCCTCTCACTAACAATAAACAATCCCCCCAAAACTGTCCACACCCCCCCCCCCCGGGATAGTATAATCCCCCATATGGGGGATAAGGAGTTCGGCCGGACTCCATATCCGGCGGACTGACAGTTACATGGTATAAAAATATTTCATTATATATAATTCACACATTTGACACAAACTCAAACCATAATATAATAAATATTTTTTTATATTATGTGACATTATCGTGATATTCTTTTGTCTAATTTTGAACAAAAATTAATTTTAGGAATAAACTGGAAAAAAAAAATTGAAACATGAAGGGTTAAAGTGGAAAAAAATAAAATTTAAGGGACCAAGTGGAAAAGTAGCCAAATATAAAGAAGACAGAGTGTAATTTACCCATAAGTATAGGGACACGGAACCGATAACAAAATTAATCATATAAAATAATTTTAAGAGTTAATTACATTAAGATCCTATTAATAATATTATTTTATTTATATTATTTATAAATCTGTATATATCAAACCTCTTAGCTATGAAAATTATACATATATACTCTTTTGGAAGTGGTATGAAGCCTCGAGGGGATCTGTATGGTGTGAAGTAAATACATTTTTATAGTTAAAAAAAGTCAAAATGTAAATTCATAGATGAGGGGAGTAAAAAAATATTTGTTAATAATTAATGGAATCTTAATATAAATAGTATTAATTTTAACAATACATATACATGATGGAACAATCTAAGTGAAGGTATATATTTTATTATAAGTTTTAGGGTGATTTACAGCCAAGTCCCGTTTTAACAAATAATGGTCCATTAAGTCCTAGTTCAAAAACTTTTAACCAGTAAGTCCCATAATCCATTCAAATGATGAAACTACCCTTACCAAATCAAAACATTAAACAGATGATTTACATCCATTGCTGTACTTCATTCACTCTCTTACTCTTACTCTCTCTCTCTCTCAATCCATTCTTGAACGATGTCAGTCCCGTTTTGCTTCATTGATGTGAAGCAAAAGAAGATCAAAGAGGTTAGTGAGTTGAATGTGAATCGATTTTGTTTCTCCTGAATTGTCTCTCTGTCCACTTCATCCTCAGTCGAAGCTCTGGTACCAACCGAAAGCGAAGAAGAAGAAGAACAAGAAGCCGAGTTCGATCTCTTGGGACCCAAGAACTGGCCTAAAGCTTGGAGTGGCTTGACGATTCCACTGAAAACGAACTAAAAACAGGTTCAAGAAAGCTCCGCGAGGCTTGTCGGAGGATTCAGAGCCGGAAGAAGCATCGTCGTCGGAGATCACACTCTATCTCTGATCAGTAGACAAGCAGACACCACAATCTCTCCACCATAACTCGCATTCATTGCTTCGCTTTCACTGCCCACTTCACATTTTTTGCAGTTTTTTTCAGACCACCAAACAAACAAACAAACTCTCTCTCTCTCTCTCTCTACAGGTATACTATACCGTAGGGTTTCTCTCTCCTCCGATTCAACCAAGGCCAAATACGTATATATGTGTGTGTGTGTGTGTATATACGATCAACAACAGGAACGGTGGAAATCATAGACTTGAATTTCAACTGAATACGAAAGCCTACACTTTCAAATTCATTTTAGGGCCAATCAAGACCAGTAAGCGTTTGCTTTCTCTTTCTGACAATGATCCAGACACTATTGTCTTTATTGGTTGACTCGGTCTTCGTCTCTTCTGTGTCTTTTTACCCATCAATTTTGGGTTTTTGATACAGTCTAGATTCTCAAAACTGTGGTTTTCAAGTATATCTCTTGTGTGTGTGTAACTCCAACCCTTAAAATGCTTGATTGCTCAATTACAGGGTTCAAAACAGAGCATATGAAATCGACTAAAGAGATGGGGACAAGAGATCTGGTTTGTAGGTAAGAATTGAGATATTTTCAGTTTCAAAACTGAGAATGTTCTCAATTTAAATTTGAGAATGATTTCAGTTTGTAAAAATATTCAATAAAATTGAGAAATTTTTCAGTTTTTTTAGTGTTAAAACTGAGAATATTATCATTTTTTCAGTTTTAAACTGAGAATATTCTCAATTTTCAAACAGAGAATGATTTCAGTATATAATTATCAAAATTAAAAAATTTCTGTTTGGTTTCTGAGAAAAGTATGGGATTGAAAAGAAAGATAATTCTGCAAATATTCTAAGAAATTTATAATTATCAATTTTTAAAAATTTCTCAATTTTTTTCATGATTAAAATTGAGAATATTATAAACTGAGGAGGTTCTCAATTTTAAAAAACTCTCTCTCTCTCAATCTCCTAATTCGTTCTCTCTCTCTCTCTCTCTCTCTCTCTCTCTCTCTCTCTCTTCATCACTGCATCTGTATCTTTCTATCTATCTGCACTAACAACCCTCACCATACATACCTAAACCAACCAAAAAAAACAGAGGAGAGAATTTTCAGCTCATGAAATTTCTATATCTTTTAATTATAAAACATCTGTATAGAATTTTATAAAAGGATCTATGATCCAAGCATATTACAACACAAGACCCAAAACAAAAAGTCGCTTTAATACGAGGCCTGAAACTGCAGTTTGAAATTTAAGACTTTTCATGGCAAAAGGAACAACATAAGCTCAGTTCAGTCTGATAAAACCATAAAACAGTACATTATTAAGTCAAGCCAATTGTAGACACCCCATTTTTGACTGTCCTCAAGACTTGGACGTCACCGTTTAACACCCGGTGATCATCCATGTTTGTGTTCATCTCGAGTTCCCGGAGGTCTCGACTACACGCCTTGCCTCAGGATCTCCCGACTCGACTGTTTTGTGTTTGGTTTTGCACCAACACTTGTGTTTTGCTTTTGAGGGGCAGGGAATGGCTTGTGAGACATCCCCACACATCACCGGCCATGGCTAGAGGCCACCGCCAGTGTTTTGTTGCCATCGGCCATATATTTGGCCGGTCGGCACTCTGTTTGGTCGGTCGGCCATCTTTATTTGGCCGATTGACTCTTTTTCTGGCCGAGACCTCTTCTTGGGGAGGCTTGACCCTTTTGAACCCCCTGTTTTAGCTTCTTGAGGAAGCTTGAACCTTTTGAACCTTGGTTCTAGCTTCTCCGAGAAGCTTGAACCTTTTGAACCTTGGTTCTAGCTTCTCTAAGAAGCTTGACCCTTTTTAGCTTCTCCAAGAAGCTTGAACCTTTTTAGCTTCTTGGAGAAGCTTGCACCTTTCTAGCTTCCAAGAGAAGCTTGCACCTCTTGAACCTTTTGCCTAGCTTCTCCAAGAAGCTTGGCTCTTTTGTCTAGCTTCTCCAAGAAGCTTGGCCTTCTTGACCCCTTTGCTTAGCTTCCCTTGGAAGCTTGCCCCCTTTGACCCTTTTTTTGTGTTAGCTTCTCTAAGAAGCTTAGCACCTTGTCTTGCTCTATATATAGAGCGCCTCTCCACCTTTTTCTAGGGTTAGAAAAATCTTATATATATCAATATATATCACTCCCTCTCAATATCTCCCTCTCTCTCTACATTTGTGTAGGTTAGAAGGTTCAAAAGGGTCTAGTTCTTGGCCCCTTTGCACACCACCTCTCAACCACACCTCTCCATCATCCATCTAAGCTTCTTGGAGGCCATTTTCAGAGGCTAAGGAATTGGTTTTTGGGACCAAAGGCTGCTGTCCACGTTGGTCTACAAGGATGAGCATCTAACCCTCTTTTATTCCCCGTTTTTGCACCAGATTTAGCCCATCTTGCTTGCGGTTTTGAGCTTTGTGTATAACATAAAAAATTCTTTTTTTTTTGTGTTTAAGATATTTCATTAAGGACACTTTTGTGTTTGGGGTCGTTTACCCCCTCTTAGGCCTTGTTTGGCCTCTTATTTGTGCATTTTTTGTAAGCTTCGGGACCACCTTGTATTGGCCCTCCCACCACTAAAATCTTGAGGGATTTTAGTGGTGGGGGTGGTGTTTTGAGGTCCTAAGAAGGAGAGGGCCATCCCCTCTCCTTGTTGTCTTGTTTGCTTGTATTTTTAGCCTTACAAAGGAGCCTATATTTGCACACCTCTTGAGATCAGATCAGGCATTTTTCAGTGGGTTTTAGGACCCCTATAGGCCATTTCCAGAGCTGGTTTGGCCTTGTTGAATCTCCATCATGTATGTGCTTAATAACCTCTTGTATAGCCCTCTAAAGGAGCTCATCATTTTTGCATGTGTTGGCTTCATTTCAGTGGTTATTTGAGCATGTTTTGGCATGGTTTATTCACTGATTTTTGATGGTTTGGTCAGATTCCATGTGCATCATACACTTTCCATGTAAACCATGTTAGCTAGTCAAATTCGCATGCTAATTTAGTCCATCTTGTTAGCACTTTTTGGCCATGCTTAGAACTAGAAAAGTCCATGTTTTGGGACTGCCAAGATTCTGTCTTCATGCTTCATAGTCCAATAATGCATGCTTTGTATAGCTGTAAGTCATTCCATGTGCCTAGTTTTGCATTTCGGGGTTCATCTCATGCATCGGGTGCCATAGCTCCATGTTTCGGGGCTGTTTAGCATCATATTTTGGTATTGAAATTCACATGTTTATATGCCATCTTGTATCCCTTGCCATGCTTTGGTAGAGTTGCATTTTTGTGCCTTAAGCTTGGTTAATGCATTGTGCATGCATTCCATGTATTTTGTTGCCTCACTTGCATCATTATGGCCACTGTTTTGGACCTAGTAGAGAGCTGTCCAAGTTAGTGTAAGACCATCCTTTGCATGTTGATGCATGCTTACCTTGTGTGTTGTTGCATACTTGTGTGTTGTTGTATGTTTAGGTTGCTTAACATGATGCATGCTTGCATACTTGTATGCTTAGATCACATCTTGTATGCTTGTTACTCCCATTATTATTCCATATCTTGCATGCTTGCTCGCTTAGGTTGTGTGCCTAACATGCATTGTGCATTACTTGCTTGCATGCCCATGTTGCATACTTAGTTAACATGCCTAGGCTGCATTGCATGAGCATACATACCTTGCCTCTTGAATTGAGTATGATAGAGGTTGGGTTTCACTTGTTTGTTTGATGTGCATCTCATTTGAAATCAAAATGCATACTTGGTTTCTTGGGCCATCACGCATTGAAATGCGCGATTAGTGGTCCGAGAATCGAGAACCATGTCCCTTTGAGTCACAAACATGATAAGGGATGTGTTGGTGCACACATGTGCTTGAAATTCTATGCCATGCACTACCTGTCCTCTGTTGCTGTCAAAACTGTCTTCTGCAGGAAGTTTTTGCCGACCGGCAACATTTAGTGCCGACCGGCCATTGATGAATGGTCGATAGCTTCATCCGCAGCCGGTGGACTTTTACCAGGGCCGGTGGCCATTTTCCTCAGCGATGGTACTTTACAGTATACAAGGAACATGTCCCAGGACTTTGGCAGTCTTTGGAGAGGCAGGGCAGTGTAAACAGAGGCAGTAGTGGCATGGTACGGGTTTTCCAGGCGAGACGAACTCGAGCATGCATCATCACACGCATTCCAAGGCGGGGCTGCGGCCATCTGATCTTTGCATTTAATTTAATCAGATTAGAAGTTTTGTAATAAGTAATTTAGTATTATTTATTCGGTTTGTATATTCTTTCGGTCCCTCCGTGTGAGGGCATATTTGTAATAAGTGTGGGTGAGTGTGTGTATGTCTTCCAACCCCCATTTCTTTCTTCCCTTTTATTTACCTGCTTATGATGGTAGATTAGGGCATATTTAAAATTAGCATACCTTATGCAATGCATGCGTGCATCCATGCATTTGTCGACATGCATCGGGCTCGGTACATCATACAAACTGCATTGTATTTCAAATCTAACTTGAATACGTGTTACTCGTGCATTTCACATGCCATCTTTAGGGTTAGCCGAGCCTACTCTAAATTGCATCTTCGCCTGTGTTGCATTAGCCATTTAACATGAACTAGGTCATGCATGTTTGCTAACTAGTTTCTTGTTTTGGCACGGAGTACGATGTAAGTATTTATGCTTTAGCATATCGCATGCGTGTGAATGTTAATATGACAGCATGATTACCATGTGGCTAAATGCTTATATGAGATAAACTGTTTGAATGCCTGTGGGTGGAGGTTGGATTGCTTGAGTTGGGAAAACTCATTGAAATCCGTGTTTTAGCCTACTTGTGAGTAGCAAATTCTAAAGCATTTTCAAAACAAACGGATATGCAATGTTTGTTTCCAAATTAGGCGATCTAGTCTATACTTGTTTTGCTGCGCGCATAACATAGTAATTCTAGGCTAATAATTGGAACAAGAACACGTAATGTTTTCAAAATCAGATATCACGGTTAGTAGAGGCCGGTCTTCGAACCGGGCGAAAGGGGGTGCTCATAGCTGACCTTCCCCGATCGTACCCAAGCTCCCGAGCCAAGACAACTTTGGTGATGACGGACACGTGGCCTTCGGCACCGAGTCAGGGTTTCCTAAATTTCCCATTTTAAAATATTTAGGTGGCGACTCTGTAATCTGGCAAAGCAGTCCATGTTTGGCACTACTTTTCAAAAAATCTGTTTTTCTTCAAAACGATTTGCCAGAGTTGGACTCTTTGGTTCAGATTTAGAACCGCAACAAACTAAAAACAGGGGAGTCCGAGCTGTAGCATCGAGGTCCCACGCGGGCGCGTCTACACCAATCTGTTTCATTTTCTTCCGATTTCTCAGCAACCAAACAAGAACAGTGAAAAAGAACCCACAAATGGAGAAGGTTTAAAAACAGAGTGAGGAGAGTAAAACTCTTTACTTACAACAGAGACGAAGAAATTCAGTACTCTCTCAGATACGAAATATCAGATCCGTTTATGTTATATATATATATAACTGTTTGGATTGAAGGGTAAAAATGTCTTCTTATTTATAAATAGGACTTATTGGTTCAAAAACTTTTAGATAGGACCTAAGCTACCACAAAATATGTAGATAGGACTTTTAGGTAATTAATCCTAAGTTTTACTATGTAATATGTATGATTAGAATTGTTTTACATAATTGGTCTTCTTGTTAAATTGTATCCGTAGTCTTGGTGAATCTATTTTAGTGTCCTGTACCACGTGCCTTTTTATCCATCTTTGAAGGGCTGCTGAGGTTCTTATCATTATTTTTCCTTACTATCATTATGTTTTTTAGCGGAACTCAGGTTATGTTATAGCTCAATCTGTCTTGTGGGAGTACTTGCATATCCCTACTTGTATGATCACAACGAGAATGAATTGTTAGTGTTGGTTAGTCCCTCCTACATTCATTTCGTATCAAATAAATAAATAAATAAATAAATAAAAATGTTACAAACGTGAGAGATGAAATAAGAGGCAAAATATTAAAAATTTAGACCCTCTAAACTACGCTTTATTGTCCATTGAAAAATCTAAATAAGTCCCAAAATATTGATTCGTGATTATATTTTAATTTAAGATAGTGAATATTAATCACAATCAAACAACCCACTAAGAAGATTGTTAGATTTTATTCTTGGTAATCCCGGTTGACAAGGATTTCTATAAGAAGTTGGTTTTCTTTCAAAACTAAGATTACTTTTGTTTTCTTTAAGAAGTTGGTTTTCTTTCAAAACTAGGATTACTTTTGTTTTCTATAAGTAGTTGGTTTTCTCCCAAAACTAAATTAATTCCTCTAGATCTTCTTTTTGGTTCTTAAGGTTTATATCTGGGGATATTTTGTTAGTTTTCTTTGATGTTTTATTGAGTATTCAACTCATGATTTAAAGAGAGCACATCAAATGTTTTGTTTGTTATATACAAGAGAGAGAGAGAGTTGTTCTTCGGTGGATTCTGAAAAATTCGAGCCTGAAGCTTCGGTGGATTCTGGAGTTGCTCATCGTAAAAACAATTCCGATGTGAAGACGGGGTCGGAAGAGGCACATAGAGGTTGGTTCAATTCGGGTGTGGATTCGCTATGTAATTGAGAGTATACCTGTGTAATTCCTTTATGTCTTTTTAGTGGATTGTTTTGTGGCTGTTGCCCGTGATTTTTTAATCACAGTTGGAGGTGTCCAATTGTGATTTTTCCACGTAAAATCGTTGTGTCGATTTGTCTTTTATTGTTTGATTGGGATTGTTATATTCTGCTTAAAATTAGTACATAATCACAAATCAATATCTAGGGTTTCTAGATTTTTCAATTGGTATCAGAGCAGGTCGTTCTATTTTTTTTTCAAAAAAATTCTTTTAGAACGAGATATTGTTTGATTTGTGATAATGGATTCAATTCGTGAGGGAAATTCTATGGTTCGACCACCCCTACTTGACGAATCCTCGAGGAGTGAAGATGAAGAACTTCAGCAAGCATATCAAAAGTTGTATAAGGAGTCTTTTAACTTATTTAAATTGAATAACAAACTCATAAAGAAACTCAAAACATGTGAAAGTGAGAATGTCAAGTTAAAAAAAGAGATTTCCGAGGTTAGGAATGATGCCCTTAAAATTTCTAATGATCGACAAGTTCTTTGTGCAAAATTCTTGACTTGTGAGACAGAGATGAATGAGTTACAGCAAATCTATGCAACATATGAAGAAAAGATTGAAACTCTCAAGATGTCTCAAGTTGCTTTGGAAGAACTAATGATCAAGAAAGAGAAAGAACTCAAGTGTGCTATGGCAACCATTGGTCTTTGGAACAGAGGATCAAAGACTTTGGACAATATCATTGGGTCTCAACAAATTTGTTCTGACAAGAGTGGCATTGGCTTTGGTGATAACAAAGAGCAAAAACAGAGTGCATCTAGATCTCATGATATAAGAACTCAAGGAAAAGGAGAACAAAAAATTCAACATGAGGATGGATTTCTCAAACTTCCTAGAGTTGGTAAGGTAAAAGAAAAGAAGGTACACCCTGTACACCCTGTTTTTATTTGCCATCATTGTGGTATGCATGGTCATATTCGCCCTTATTGTTATAAGTTGCATAGAAGAGTGTATTTGCCTAGACCTAAAAATAGGAAGTTGGAAACCAAGTCGAGACGGGTTCCCATTGCAGGGGAAAGGAACCACAACGCCAAGACACCACCCAAGAACCGCAATTCTTACAACTTTGTTCATACTAAAGCGGTTTGGGTGAGAAAAATTGACTTGTGTTAATTTGTTTAGTCGTTTTAGTTTTTGGGTTTCTGTTTGTTTTTTTTAGTCTTTTAGTGTGTGCAAGTTCGTTTTATGTCTTGCTTTGTTTAGAAAAAAAAAAAATCCCAAAAAGATTTTCTTAGTATGGTTTTGCAAGCTTGAAATTTTTGAGATGTCCTTGGTGCATATTGGAATTGATAAGAATATCCATTACATGTTAATATGTGTGTGCTTTCTGTGGTCATTAATCATTTTGGAGTGTGTGTTTTTTGATTAGTATGTCTCATTCTGTACACACTCTTGGATTAGCAAATATCGGAGTCTTCTGCCTTAGTGATTATTTTTTCTCTATGGACTTCTGGCATTGTATCTTTTGCTTTTCTAGAGGAATTGACCTATACTAGTATATCATGGGTGATGTTGAGTCTCTTAATCACCTTCCATCTTTTTGCATCTCCACGGCTTTCCCCCTGTTTTTTGTAGTCCAGCCATGAGGAAAAGGCTACCTTAGAGTCACCAACCAGGCCATCTTTATTATATCGATGCTTCTCTGGTTCGGTTTCCATACTCTTGAGCGTGTCAGCCGCCAATGAGTGTGCAAAAAAAAAAAAGAAAAGATGTGCAAAAGAAAGAAAAAAAAAAATGTGCAAAAGAAAGAAAAGAAAAAGATGTGAAAAAAAAAAGGAAAAAAAATAAAGGATTCATTGATTGAGGGGGAGCCTCCGCCTTTACTCACCAAATACCCCTTGATTCCTAGTGGTTTGACTTTCCTTTGTTGTGCTTAGATTCTCTTGTCGGAGGTCCAGCTTTCATATCACTACTAGGATTGAATCTAGTGTTTGTCAAACTCCAAGAGTCACACACACACACTTTTATCATGGGATCTATGCTTTTCACATAATGCATCACTTTCTTTTATGAAGAATTTTCTAGAGGCTGTGCACATTGTGTTTTCAAGTAATTGTGCTTCTTGGATAATCTTGTGTATTTTAAGGTACAAATCTGAAATTCCCTACTTGCTCCACCATATTATTTTTGTCGGATTCTTTTTGTTCATTGTTTTCTGTACAGTGTTTGTGGTTGCTTTGAGTGAAAGAGAGATTGGCATTAGTTGGTTTGTGTGTTGCTATCCACTACTTGTTTATTGCTTACATCTCGCAGGTTATTAATTTTTCCATCATCTTGTTCCTGTTTGTGTGGTTTTTGATCTTGCTTTAGTTGATTGAGCTTCATTTGTCAATTCGTGACAATAAGGGGGAGTTAGATTGTCCGGTGCTTGTGTCTTAGGATTTCATGTATTCAAGCCACATTCATGCCATGTGTCGAGTGCATGTGTTTTAGTTTTCAGGTTTTCATGCTGCATGTTCTTAAAATCTCCAAGTCGCATATATTCATGTTTTCCATCTCATGCTTCAAATGCTTTAAGATAATCTTGTCATATGTTTATTGCTTTTTTATATATTCTTGTGGGACTAATAGTTGTTTTGGAGATTGTGGCACTAATAGTTATTTTGCAGATCATGACCTTGAGAAAGAAGTTTGCGTTTGTTGACTGTAATGGGTTGGGGTGATTAGGGTTTTATTTGTTAGGTGTGTTTTGTCACGGCATTGCCAAATGGGGAGATTGTTAGGTTTTATTCTTGGCAATCCCGGTTGACAAGGATTTCTATAAGAAGTTGATTTTCTTTCAAAACTAGGATTACTTTTGTTTTCTTTAAGTAGTTGGTTTTCTCCCAAAACTAAATTAATTCCTCCAGACCTTCTTTTTGGTTCTTAAGGTTTATATCTGGGGATATTTTGTTAGTTTTCTTTGATGTTTTATTGAGTATTCAACTCATGATTTAAAGAGAGTACATCAAAGGTTTTGTTTGTTATATACAAGAGAGAGAGAGTTGTTCTTCGGTGGATTCTGAAGAATTCGAGCCTGAAGCTTCGGTGGATTCTGGAGTGGCTCATCGTAAAGACAATTCCGAGGTGAAGACGGGGTCGGAAGAGGCACATAGAGGTTGGTTCAATTAGGGTGTGGATTCGCTATGTAATTGAGAGTATACCTGTGTAATTCCTTTATGTCTTTTTAGTGGATTGTTTTGTGGCTGTTGCCTGTGGTTTTTTAATCACAGTTGGAGGTGTCCAATTGTGGTTTTTTCACGTAAAATCATTGTGTCGATTTGTCTTTTATTGTTTGATTGGGATTGTTATATTCTGCTTAAAATTGATACATAATCACAAATCAACATCTAGGGTTTCTAGATTTTTCAAAGATAAAAAGGAATTACCATGAATGTCCTCACTTACCTAGCGAATCCACGTCTGAATTGAACCAAACCTAATGTGTCTCTTCTAACAGTGTCTTCACCATAGAACTGCTTTGCCTAACGTTGAATCCATAACGCCGATGTCGAATATATGACGATGAGCCACTTCGGAATCCACCAAAGTTTCAAGCCCAAGTTTTTCGGAATCCACCGATGAACACCGCTGTCTTTAGTTGAATAAAAGAATGAAAACAACCCTTGGTAATTGATAGTACATAATTCGTTGATCAATTGATCACCTTCTATTCATTAAGGAAACTCGTGTAAAAATACCCTCCAATATAGAACACTCTGTATTTTTCTCCTCTAAGAATCTGGACGGGTTCAACCCTAAAAGCAGCAAATGGTGAACTTTATAAAAAACGGAGTTGCGAAGACTACTCAAGTGCACACTTCAACGCTCGAGCAGTTTGAGTAAAGGCGGTGCAAAACATATAGGCTAACCACTTGAGCGGTGAAACATATTTCCCAAAAGTTTAGTTTGTAGGCAGAGATACTGAATGATGAACTTCACCGCTCGATCCTTGTACATAGTTAGCGAAGTGGCAAACAAGATACCAAATGACAATACAAACTCCTCTGCATAAGCATAATTCAGACTGGATTCGCATCTAAATACTCACAATCTCACTGAAACAAAAGAGCAAATAAAATTACAACTAAAAAAGAGTTTTGTTAAACGAGATTGCCAATTACAGAAACTTAACATCCGTAACTTAAGGTTATTTGATGATTTTGTGTTGTTGCAAGTGTTTTTAAAAAATTTGAATTCCTGCACCGAAATGATGTAATTGGGAAGTTTTTGCAAGATCTAATAGATATTTGAAGGACTTCACTTTGAGCTTAAGTGGATAGAATAAGGAAAGCACAATCCAATAGGTTTGGAGAAGAAAATATTGGATTTAATGAAATTCTACTATAGGAGTCACTCTACACAACCTCTTCACTATTTCTCTTCTTGGTTGTATCTTCCATATTTTTGGACAACTGATACAAACTTGGCAAATCTATTTAGTGCAACTGTACATTGTGTCAGATTATTGTGAATTCTTGGGTTATATCTTGGAGTCGTTTGTTATCGATAGAATTTGCACGGAATGAGCACATAACGACTTTAGGACAGTATCTTTGACGTGCCTCTCCAAATCACACAAGCTATTCTCTGAATCTTCTTTTTCAGTATTTTGATATATGTATATATATAATCTTTAAAACTGTATAAAAGCTATTTTCAGAATCTATTTTATTCAATATCATTATTCTGTAAGATTGATTTATAGTAATTATTATTCAATTCCCACAACACCAAAATTAGTAGGCAAAATAATCTATGCACCCTAATTGAAATGATGAAAGAGTTGCCGTCCAATTTAAAATGGTATATTTCTTTTTCAATGTATCATTTTGTACTTGAAAACTATTTAATTACTTATTGGATATTATTAATTGAATAAAATTGATATAGTAATAATAAAAAAAAGAACAAAATTGATAAAATTAAAATTATAATGACCAAATCAACACAAAAGAAAAATGACAAGAATCACTCACTTAATAATCCCATTACTTACGTAGACTTTTAATACAATTGTGATACATCAAAAATTGAAAAATTGTTAGACATACTAACAAAAATCTTACAACATTTTTTTTTTTAATTTGTAAATCGATAAAAGAATAATACAAATATGAGAAATATTATATCAAATTGAATAAATAAAGTCCAAACAATAGGTTGAAAGTGCGCCAAATTAGGAAAGAATTAAACAATAGTCCAACAATAGCTTGAAAGCACACGAAATTAGAAAAGAAATATAAAAAACATCTCATATTTGAGAATAAATAAATATTACAAAGGTATCAAACTTTTCTCTAGAAGAATTAAACTCTCAATCTCACACCACAAAATGGTACTAAACATCCACTCGCCCAAAGGGATTAGGCGATGCTATTGTGCTTAAAGCACAACAGTAACTGCTACACTATTATGCGGGAGGGTTTTGGTTGTTCCTTCCAATAAATATTATTATTTTAGACATTTGATCTACCAAATTATAATTCTCATATTTAAGCCAATTAATGGATAATTTTACTGTTACAAATATTTTTTTAACCCTTAACAATTTAGTGATGTGAACATTCACATTAAATAAATTTGACAGTGTGAATATTCATATCATGAAACATTCACACTGTCAATATGAAGTGTGAATGTTTACCTCATAAAACATTCACACTATAAAATGTGAATATTAATGTGTGTTTCACCCTATTATTATTAGAGGTATTTTGGTGACTATGTCACTTATAAACCTTATTAGAATATAAGAAAATAATTTGAATTCAGTGGAATATAAGTAGATGAAGAGAGATTTATAAATAAATGCCCTTTGTAACTAAGGCATCCTTTGTTTATTGAACTAAGTTAAATAGGAGCATTATTATCGTGTCATTGAGTGAGAGATTACTAGTACGGTAGTATTATATTAGAAATGTAAGATAAATTGTATATGCACTGATATAGTGAAACTAATTGGTTAGGATTAAATTTATAAAATTACGTAAAAACCCTCATTATATAGAAAGTGACTTTGTTATTTTTATAAAGTGAGTAGCAAAATAATCTTTCTACATCCAATCCCATATAATTAGATTTGAATACCACCTCTCTCAATGGGATTGCTAATTTGCTAGTCTCCTCCTTGGAGCGGTTTCACAGTCCTATGAGACTTTTACACTATGTTTGGTTAGGAGATTTAGGAAGAAATTTAGAAAGGAAAAAAGAGAAAGGGTGTTTGAAACTATGTGAAATGCAGGTATATTTTATTCATATTTCATGTACATTTTTCCTTTCCCTTTCTCTTTCGCTTTCCAAATCCCTTCTTAAATCCCCCAACTAAACACAACGTTAATCCCTTTACAATTTTTTAAAACAAATATAATTTTTGTGAGTCTCACCTCACTATCAATTCAATTACATCGTTAGGGCCGCAAATGTGCCTAAATGAGCTAATCTTTTGAGTGTTCAAACTTGTTTATAAACAATTAGTCAAGCTCAAACTCAAACTCAAACTCAAGTTGAACTTAAATAATTGAGTTTGAGCTAAAACTTAAAAAAAATTCAATTTAAATTAATTTACTTAATAAAATAAAAAATTATAAACAAAATATATAAGAATGCTTATAATAATAATAGATTTCGTCAATTAAATATTTAAATTTACTTAAATACCAAACACAAATAAAAATTAGGATAAAAGATAAATTTAATCCCTAAAGTATACGCTATTTTTTGTTTTAGCCTTTAAGTTTTAATTTATTATTTTGATTCTCAAAGTTGTCAATTTTGTCGTTAAGCCTCGTTTGGGAACAAATTTTTTTAAGTAAGTTTTTAATGTTTTGACTAAAATATGATGTAAAAAAAATTAGTATATTTGAAATTTTTTTTTTTTACCTTTTATAAAAAGATGTGAAATAAAATAATATAAATAAAATGAACATGAGTAAAATGACAATTTTGCCCTTCCGATCTGTAAGTGACTTCGCCTGACAACTGATGCAGCAGCGGTACAAGTCATTTGACCAGGCCTATCTTTATTCACTTGACCTCGAAACACCCCCCCTCTCTCTCTCTCATTTTCAATAAAAAATGACAAAACTATTTTAATTTTTTTTATTTTATTTTCATAATGTATATATATAATTTTTAACACAAAATATTATTTTATAAAATTAATATTATTAAAAATATACTTTAAAATGAGATTAATATTAAATATATTTAATAAAAAATTAAAATAAATAAAAAAAATAATTATTATGTTTAATTATATTTTTAAATTAATTTTTATATTTAAAAAATAATAATTTCAAATGACAGAGAGAAAAGTGTGTGAGGGGTGTGTGTCAGTGTGTGAGGGAGAGAGAGAGTGTCAGAGTGTGAGTGGTGTGCGTTTTGACATAAAAATTGGTTCGGACAAAAATATAATTTAAAAAAAGTTAAAAAGGAGCGGTAGAAAGGTAATTCCACCTCTGCTAAGGGCATAGATGACGTGATTGTAACATAGGATAGGTGTGTAGGATAAAATTATAATGGTGTGTTTGGTTTGTGTTTGTAAAGTAATTTTGGAGATAAAAAGTACGAAAATTTATTTGGTAATTTTTTTTCAGAAATGATTTTAGAAAATTGTTTTGGGAAGAGAGTTTTAAAAAAAGTGATTGATTTGATGTGTATGAGAGAGAGAGTGATTTTGGAAAGTAGGTAACCAAATAAAATTTTGAGATTTTTTTTGAAAAAATTTGTTTGGTTTGATTATTCTTGAAAATTTGTTTATAGAGAATTTTTTTCAAAAACTTTTCTGAAAAATAAACCAAACAAGCCCTAATTTTTTTTCATTTTTTTAATAATTTTTTAACTTTTAAACTAAAATAGACACTTGTCAAACGAGACCTTAGTCTAACGTCAATCTATATTGATAACAGGAATATGGATAAAACATAGTTGTAGTTCCTAAATTATGCATGTCTTGTCATTTTAATTACTTAAGTTTTAAATTTTATCATTTTGATTCTCAAAGTTGTCAATCTGAGTCAATTTGGTCCTAGCTCAAATTGACAATTTTGAGAATCAAAATGACAAAATTTAGAACCTAAAAGACTAAAATGACAATAAACGCATATTTTAAGGACCAAAATTGTCTTTTATCCATGGATTAAATACTTTTCTCATTATTAATGTAAATGGACTTTAGAGATATGACTAAATTGACAATTTTTATAATCAAAATGACAAAATTAAAACTTGAAAGATTAAAATTACAAAGAACGCATATTTTAAGAACTAAAATTATCTTTTATCTTAAAAATAAAATAAATTAATGAAAATTTATTTAATATGTTATTAAAAAAATATTAATTTATTTTTTTTATGTTTATAATATATCAATCTGAGTTTGAAACTAGTCGAATTTGGCACGATTAACAAATAAATCTAAAATTAAGTTTAAATTTTTTTATTTATTGGACAAATCAAATTTTTAACGAGTCAAGATCAAACTATTTATGAGCAGTTGAATTCGTTTACATGAAATGAAAGTGATGACTCACCTTTTTGACAGTGCAAGGAAACGGCCAAACGACAATGTCACTATTCCACTCCGGTTCACATCTTAAAGCCTTTTTCTTGAGAAAATTATATTGGGAGAAGAATTATCTTCGAAGGCATTCTTATCCATCCAATTTATCTTAAATGATAATGTGTGGACTAGTACGCGGTCTTTCAGGATCTTGTTTTGGAATAAGTTACTTCAATATTTTTTTAAGGACTTTTTTTTCATAAATTTTATTTGTAATTATTTTATTTCATAAAACTCAAATTATTTCTGAATATTCTATTAGATTCATTAATTGTAAAAGGACGAAATAACCCTCATCTGCCTCTCTCGCGTGTAATCGATTCTGCAAAATCCAAACCCATTCCCATTCCAACTATTCAATCCACAAAATTTCAAAAATAAAAACTGAACGTCGACTCCAGATTCACATCGCCTCACCATCATCGTCGTCGACCCCAGATTCCTCTTCATCTCACCGCTGCAAAGGTTCACATCGCCTCACCATCGTCGTCGTCGACCCCAAATTCCTCTTCATCTCACCGCTACGAAGGTTCACATCGGAAGGAGGGTGCTTCGTCGTTCAAAAATTACTGTCGTTGGATTGAGTTTATTTCCTCCATTGAGTGTGGTCCATACCTACCCACCATGAGGAACAAAAGTATGCAATACCATTCCACCTTCTGCTTTTCAATCATAATGTGATCACCGATGTATACATTTACATTGCCCTATAACTGTTGTTATTTTCGGAATTGATTTCGCAAACGTAGATGATGTGAACATTCACAATGCTGTTCATTACTGGGTAAACTGACATTAGTAGACACTGATGTGAACATTCACATCAGTGTATAATGATGTGAATGTTCACATTACTGTCACTGTTGACATTGTTGATTGTTGATGTCCATAGAACTCCCAATCTTCACTCAACAATGTGATATAATATGATGTAAAAATTTACATTGTGACATCAATGTCAGACTTGTTTGTGTTGTTGGGTGTTGTTTGGTGCTGTTGGTTCCACCCTTTTGATTTTTAGCCAATTATAACATAATGTGATCACCCATGTAAACATTTACATGCATATAAATAATATAAAAATGAAGGATTTTAATTTAAGATCCTGATATTATAATTTTATAAGATAAAAAAATAGGGCTCTTTTTTGATAAATCCTATTTGTAACTGTTTTATTCCATAAAACCCAAACTATTTTTGAATATTCCATTAGGTCCATTAATTGTAAAAGGACGAAATAACCCTCATCCGCCTTTCCCGCGTGTAATCGATTCTGCAAAACCCAAACCCATTCCCATTCCCATTCCAACTATTCAATCCACAAAATTTCAAAAACAAAAACTGAACGTCGACTCCAGATTCACATCGCCTCACCGTAACCCTAGATTCACATCGCCTCACCATCATCGTCGTCGACCCTAGATCCTCTTCATCTCACCGCTGCGAAGGTTCACATCGCCTCACCATCGTCGTCGTCGACCCCAAATTCCTCTTCATCTCACCGCTGCGAAGGTTCACATCGGAAGGATGGTGCTTCGTCGTTCGAAAATTCCTGTCGTTGGATTGAGTTTATTTCTTCCACTAAGTGTGGTCCATACCCACCCACCATGAGGAACAAAAGTAAACAATACCATTCCACCTTCTACTTTTCAATCATAATGTGATCACCGATGTATACATTTACATTGCCCTATAACTGTTGTTGTTTTCGGAGTTGAATTTGTAAACATAGATGTTTTCGGAATTGATTTCGCAAACGTAGATGATGTGAACATTCACAATGTTGTTCATTACTGGGTAAACTGACATTAGTAGACACTGATGTGAACATTCACATCAGTGTATAATGATGTAAATGTTCACATTACTGTCACTGTTGACATTGTTGATTGTTGATGTCCATAGAACCCCCAATCTTCACTCAACAATGTGATGGAATATGATGTAAAAATTCACATTGTGACATCAATGTCAGACTTGTTTGTGTTGTTGGGGTGTTTGGTGCTGTTGGTTCCACCCTTTGATTTTTAGCCAATTATAACATAATGTGATCACCCATGTAAACATTTACATTGCCCTATAACTGTTGTTGTTTTCGGAATTGATTTTGAAAATAGAGATGATGTGAACATTCACATTACAATACTGGGTAAACTGACATTAGTAGACACTGATGTGAACATTCACATCAGTGTATAATGATGTGAATGTTCACATTCTGTCACTGTTGATTGTTGATTGTTGATGTCCATAGAACCCCAATCTTCACTCAACAATGTGATGGAATATGATGTAAATATTCACATTGTGACATCAATGTCAGACTTGTTTGTGTTGTTGGGTGTTGTTTGGTCCTGTTGGTTCTACCCTTTGATTTTTAGCCAATTATAACATAATGTGATCACCTATGTAAACATTTACATCGCCCTATAACTGTTGTTATTTTTGGAATTGATTTTGCAAACATAGATGATATGAACATTCACATTACAATACTGGGTAAACTAACATTAGTATACACTGATGTGAACATTCATCACATCAGCGTACAATGATGTGAATGTTCACATTACTGTCACTATTAATTGTTGAATGTTGTTTGGTGCTTTTGGTTCCATCATCTGTTTTTCAGCCAATTATATGTTCTTATTTGAACACCCAGGTCTTCCCTGTAGATTTGATGGCAAGCGAAAGAGAGGGGAATCCCGTGCCAAAGCCAAACCTGATCAAACAGCTGTTCCTGAAGAAAGTGAACATGAAAAAAGTTAACTACCGGTCAAATATAACTGGATTGGTCAAACTGTTAAAGGATACAAAATTTACAAGTGGTTAATTGAAGTGCCTTAGAAAAACACCGTTTTAGCCCTTATCTGATTGCTTGATCAGTAATGAAGTCGACCTCAACCACTGCATGAAATATGATGATGTCATTGTACGTATAGTGCCGACATTCAAGCCATCTAGTGGGAGGTTTTACATTGGGGATAAGAACATCCAGATTTTTAGAAGCGATGTATCACTGATTTTTGGGGTGGACTGCGGCACCAAGTCGATGGACCTCTCTTATGGTGCAAAACCAACAACCGGCATCATACACCGAATGTGCAAGGATGTTAGTCGGTTAAGTGCTGCCAAAATACGAGAAATTCTGAGCGAAGCATTAAAGGGCACAAAGAAACAAGACAATGAAGAGGTCGCAAGATTAGTTTGCATGTATGCATGCGTCAAGCTGTCTTTTCTACGTTCCGGAGAAACAATTGGATGGGCTTTCTACTCATACATGGACCCATTAGACAACATGATCGAGTATGACTGGGCTGAGAGCATCCGGGCAACCCTGATGGGTTCATTGGGCCAAAACTGTGGAAAACCAGGACGAGTCACCGGATGTGTGATGTTGTTAATGGTAAATCTCATAAAACTTATTCTATGTTTAATATGAACATTTACGGGGTCTGCCCACTCTGATGTGAATGTTCACATTACTGGGCAATGGTGTGGAAGTTGACATCAGTGATGTAAACATTCACATTACTGTTCAGTAATGTACAAACACACATTAGTAGACACTGGTGTAAACATTCACATCAGTGTAGATTGATGTGATGTTAGCACCAAAACAAATGTGGAACATTCACATTACTGATGTGAATGTTCACATTACTGGGCAATGGTGTGGAAGTTGACATCAATGATGTAAACATTCACATTACTGTTCAGTAATGTACAAACACACATTAGTAGACACTGCTGTAAACATTCACATCAGTGTAGATTGATGTGATGGTAGCACCAAAACAAATTTGGAACATTCACATAACTGATGTGAACATTTACATTACTAGGCAATGGTGTGGAAGTTGACATCAATAATGTGAACATTCACATTACTGTTCAGTAATGTATAAACACACATTATTAGCCACTGGTGTAAACATTCACATCAGTGTTAATTGATGTAAACATTCACATTACTGGCCACTGGTGTACATTCACATCAGTGTTAATTGATGTGAACATCACATTACTGTATGTGAACATTCACATTACTGATATTTGTTATTTGTTCAGTACTGGTTGTGTGAGCATACAACAATCTTACAACCCCGCAACCCCAATGCCATTCCGCGATGTGTAAAGTGGACCTCACAGCCTTACATACCAACATGAAGTCCATATCTTTGGCTAAGCTTGGTTTAAATGAGGTAGAAGTACAACCAAAAATATTGTGCCCATTCACATAGTGAGACAAGGAACTATCTAACTAACATAATGTCTCCAACTGCAGGTATATGGCGGCGAGCTAATGGCATCCCCAACTGAAGCGAAGATGTACCATCATACAAAATTGAATGTGGAGCCCAAACCTGAGGTTTTGTCAAGTGCACCAGCAAAGAAAGATGAAAGCAATGATGATGAAAGCAAAGACAGTCAACGCAGTGACGACAGGGATGGATTTTCTGTCGATGCAATGGACCTAAATGATGTTGGACATGACATCAACCCCAGCTTTAACACCCCCAATGCTGAGAGAGGTATCATCATAGCACAACCAACTGAGCCGGACATTGTGGATGTACTTATAAAAGAAAACCAAAAAGCTTGGGGTCTTGTACGACAATGGGAAGCGAAATACAAACAGTTGGAAGAATCATGGGAGTTGAGGGCAAGGGTGATTGCTGCCCTTGAAGCCAAACTATTTGACCAATCGGGCCCATCCAATATGGACATGGACATCAAGAATTGCATGGAGTGGGAAAGATACAAAATTCAGCGGTTGACAAAGTTGGTCATCAACTTGGAATGTGAAAAAATAATTCTTCAAGACCTTTTTGACGATCAGTCCGTCCACATTATCACTCAAGTTGAAGCACAAAAGGCTCATGACAGCCTTAAGAAGCATCCCACTGCAGCATTGGAACACATTATCAGCCCACCATCGAGGGTAAAGCGCATCAAGCAGAAGGTAAGGAAAGAGCACCGGTTGGATGAGTTTGAATACCCCAACTTGCCTGGTCAAAAGAAAGGGAAAGAGGGAGCCGAAGAGCAATCCCATGCAGTCCAAATTGCACAAGATTTAGACAAGCATCCACAAAAAAAGCACCCAACAAAGTACAAGAAGTTAACCTTGAACAACAAACTGAAGGTTTGGGCCAACATGAGCAAACTCAACAAGCAGAAGGTCCAAAATTTGCACAAGAACGGCGGTGATGAGTAAGTGATCTTACATATCCCCAACTGAATTTTTTTTTTTTGCTCATGTTCAGTTCACATACATACTTAATAAATTAGATCATTTCATAAATGTGCAATGTTGACATTAACGTTTTCTGTAATCACAATGCACAGGTTGCTAGTGTGGCGAGGGGACTCAAAGACTAAAGATGTGTATTTTGATGACATCATACACATCATCAAGGAAGAATCAATAACCAACAACGTATGGCAATTGTAAATGTGTACAAAACACACACACACACACACACTATAAAGACACTGCAAATAATGTACTGCCACCGATTTGTTTTTGCAGGTGATAGATGCATATGGTGAAATTCTACTTGAACTACAAGGGCTAGTCAACCCAAGTTTGGAGGATTCAGCATTCATCTTTACAAGCACATGTTTGGTAACCACTAGACTTTTGGTTTGTTTATGTTTCAATAGATATCAATGTTCATCTCAACATTATATGCTTATATTGCTAAATTAAATGATAGGCAGATGTGAATGTTAACAACAACATAAAATGACAGATGAGAATATTCACATTGACAGATGTGAACATTAACATCATTCGCAGTGAACATTATATGCTTATTATGTTGTTAACTTAAATGATACACAGATGTGAATGTTAACAACAACATAATATAACAGGTGTGAACATTCACAGCTATAATACATTGCATGACTGTTTCACAAATTAATAAATGTAAACATTCACATCATTTACATCACTAATCATTAACAGATGTGAACATTCACATCATTCACATCACTCACCATTAGCAGATATGAACATTCACATCATTCACATTGAATATTGATATAAATACTTGGTACATCATTGTATGCCCTTTGTGTGCAGAAAATCATACAAGAGTACCCCCCATAAGAGAAATAAACTGATTGATGTACATATCAAGGAGTATCAAGGCCAGAGATTCTTAATCTTCCCAATACACGACAACTTCCACTGGACAATTGTTGTGTACGACGTGAAAGAGAATGTATGGAGGCATTATAACTCGCTACGCCCAAGAGAAGGCATACATGACTCATATATTGACAAAGCACAAATAGTGGTAAGTGGCTGACACATATAATACTTGTCATGATGTGTAATATTTGAACTTGGACGTATGTACTATGTTGGTTGGTGCCTAATATGAAATTTCATTGTTGGCAGAGGGACTACATCGAGGCTTTGGTGCACAACATTAGACCATCATCACCATTATGGACCAAATTATCAAGCCAAAATACTTCGCAAACAATCATATCAGTAGACATCTGTCCTCAGCAAGCATCAAATTCGTAAGCCTAAAATTGATTTGTACACATGTTCCACAACCATTACCCACCTAATTTTCAAAATCTAACAAGAAATTTTCATTTTCAGGGTGGATTGCGGACCTGCAGTTTGTTACATCATGAGGGCACATGTATACCTTTAAGACATTGTTGCCAGCCTAGATCACTTTGAATGGTGTCAAATAAGAGACTCATTACACCTTTTCCTGAACCACAGAAAGACAGTGCAATGTGAAAACCTATAGGTGGGGGGTGTCCACCTATCATTACCCAAATCTGTTATCCACATTTAAGACAATTTAGTGTCAATAGGTTTTACATATTGGAGCAGACTAGCTTAATTGTAAATCAAGTCTATATCACTGCTTGTACAGATATTTTTCAGTCAATATATGTATATGCATTTTTGAGGCCTATTTTGTGTTGGTCATGCACATTGAGATTGTATTTCTTTTTTTTTTTTTGACACATGACATGATGTGAATTTTCACATCACAGAATGATCATACACTTTCTTATGTTTTAAAGCCATACTACATGGATGTGAATATTGCTTAAAGTGTTAATATAACACAATATGACAGGTGTGAATATCATATTTTTTAACACAAGTCAATATTCACATATAATAATTTGATGATGTGAATATTCACATCATAACTTCTGATTATTTGAATGGCAGCAACGATGTCATGAATATTCACATCTTATGAGTTGATGATGTGAATGGTTACATTGATGTAAACGTTCATGTCATCTACTTTGATGCTGTTAACAGTAATAAGAATGTGAACATTCACACCACAAAAAAATGTTTAAAAGTTCAACCCATGTGCAATTATTCACATAATGTGATTATATTACACAAGTGTGAATGTTAACATCACGTATTCATCGAAAACACAACAACATAAATGTCAGATTGGTACCTTAAAAAATTAAAATAAAACACAAATCAAATACTAATGCATTATTATGTTGCCAACGCAACGTAATCTTATTGCAACACAATGTTTGCCAACACAACACAATCTTATTTCAAAAATGAATATAAGAATCAATGTAAAACACAATGTTGAAATGAAAAATGTACATCCTATATCGGTCCTGCATGATTTCGATTATGGCTCCCCAACTTATCACATCTCCCGCACCTTATTTGCTTCAGTTTCTCACCCCTTGATGGGATCCTATTCTTTTTCGGCCTTCCGGGTGGTCTTTTCACAGTTGGCGGGTATATAGTGAAATCCGTGGGATCAAAAGGCGGCTTCTCCACCGATGGTATAGGGAATATGGCACCCGAATAGGCTGCACGATATGTCTCTACATGAAAGTAATGTTCCACACAATCATTGAGATTGTAGCGACTCTTCTAAATAGCAATAACAACATGGTCACATGGGAATCCGTTGATTTGCCATTTGAAGCAAGAACATGTACGCCTCGCAACATCAACTGTAACAGATAGTATCGAATGAACTTCAAACACATCCTCATTCGCTTTGCTAACTTGCTAAGACCTGCTGTCATTGAACGAATCCATAAGCCTTGTTTCAAATGTAGGACAAATAAGCTCATTTCATTTGTTTGCTTGGTCACGCCGTGCAGACATTTGCCGCATCAACTGAGTACGAATTGTGTCCACCATTTGAGTGATAGGAAGATTACGTGCTTCTTTAATCCAGTTATTAAATGACTCCGCCGCATTGGATGTCATCTCCCCATAACGCATGCCCCTGCACAATATCACAAACATTGTACAATACGCAATTTAACAGGTCTGAACATTCACGTTGACAGATGTGAACATTAACATCATTCGCAGTGAACATTATATGCTTATTATGTTGTCAACTTAAATGATAGACAGATGTGAATGTTAACAACAACAAAATATGACAGGTGTCAACATTCAAATCTGTAATACATTGCATGACTGTTTGACAAATTAACAGATGTGAACATTCACATCATTCACATCAGTCATCATTAGCAGATGTGAACATTCACATCATTTACATTGAACATGAAACACAATTGGAAGATTGTTACCATTCTAAACTGAAAATTCACATCGCTACCATTCTAAACTTGACAAATGGAACACCTTAGGAAACTATTATTACCTGAAGTATGAATTTGCCCAGTGCTCAGGTGCCAAGTCCTTGAAAAAATTATGAGCTCGTTGTTTACCCTCCTCTTTTAATTTTGCAAGCTTTTCATGGAACCCTACCACAGTTGGCTCGTAAGCACAGTCACCCAAACTACTTACTAGGTGATCCCTGAATCCATTATCAATTCCTTTCATCCGGTCTCTTAAATTGCTCTTCAAGTGTTGTAAGCAATAACCGTGATGAGCCGATGGGAACACCTTTGGCATAGCTTCTAACAGACCAAGATTACGATCCGAAATAAAAGTAATCTGGCGCTTACCATCAACAACCTTCCCAAGTTCATGCAAGAACCACGACCAATTGGCCGTGGTCTCTGAATCAACAATCGCAAATGCAACAGGAAACAGACCTACAACACAACACCAATACACAACTGTTCACAATATTCCAAAGTGAATAGAAAACAGTATAAACGAAACAGGTCATGTGAATGTTTATATCTACATTGCCCTATTACTATTGTTATTTTTGGATTCGGGTTCGTAAACATCAACGATGTGAACATTCACATTAACGACCATTAATAATTCATTGTTGATTGTTGAGTCATTGATAATGTGAACATTCACAGTACTGTTCATTAATGGATCAACTGACATTAGTATACACTGATGTGAACATTCACATCAGTGTATAATAATGTGAATGTTCACATTACTGTCATTAGCAGACACAGATGTGAACATTCACATCAGTGCATACTAATGTCAATGTTCACATTACTTATAATTTCTCAATCACTCATTTGTCCAGACTATGCTGCTTAGAGTGAATATTGACATGAATAGACAGCTAAAAAAAAATACTAACCATTGTTTCCGTCTTTCGCCGTTGCCGCAAGTAGCTGACCTTTGTACTTTTCTTTGAGGAATGTTCCATCCAGGAATAATAAAGGCTGACAAGAATTGAACCCAGAAATACACGCAGCGAATGACACAAAGAAACGACAAAACTGTTGACTACTCGCATCATAGTCAATATTGACATAACTCCCCGGATTGTACCGCATCACAGCATCCGAATACCACCGCAGCTGGTCAAACGATAATGAGTGATCTCCATGAATACCAGCCTTTGCTTTCTCCACACCCAACCATACGACATGGTAACTCACATCTAGCCCATAATCCCTCTTCAAAATAGTCACCACCTCACACGGCCGAGTCAACGGCTTGTCCCTCACAATTTCAGATATGGTACTCGACACCAAATCCGAACTAACTCGCGGATTCTTCGATGTTCGGACATCCGTACCACAACTATGCACATCACTAAACCTCTTGATGTAGAAAAAACCATTTGCTCGTTGTGCTCTACAATGTATAGCCCACAAGCAGCCTCTCTCCTCACGCATCGCACACACAGCAGTAACTCTTGTTGTCTCGTTCTTGACATACGTAAACTGAAACCCACATTGGATGGCATACTTACATAAAACATCACGAAATTCTTGTGCACCTCCAACAAACCATGTCCCACATGCGTAATACCATTTGCCCAAGGGGCTGACAACAACACCTTCTCCTTATGGTGGCAAAATCTCCGTAGTGCATCAATATCTTCCTCAACCCCCCACGCAGCGATCCCAAGCAACTTGACTGACCAATATCACTTTTCAACTCAACCACAACTTCTACATGTTGTACCCCCATTGATTTAGCAAGCAGTAACATGTTCTGAAATTCTTCTTCATTGTCTAAATCACACCTATTAATCCCAAGTAACCGACAGAACAATGAAATAGAACCAGCAGACAACTCTCCCCATTTTCCACACAAACAGTCCACCAAACGCGAATAACACAATGCGCAGGCAACATTTATTACAGTTGTACTGCAACCATATGTACACACCAACATCATAAAGGTATCCATCTCCTGAAAAATAACAACAATATAACAAAACAATAATCCAAACCAATATGAAAAATTCACATTGTGCAAAAATTAGATGACAAGTGTAAGTTCAAGTGTTAAATCCATTATATCACCCACACAGAGCCTCATTAAGCAAACATCAAAGTAAAGTGAGAACATCCACATTCTTCACATAATATTAACACGATGTAAACATTTACATTGACACATATACTCTGAATTATATCACCCACACAGAGCCTCATTAAGCAAACATCAAAGTAAAATGCAAACATCCACATTCTTCACATAATACTAACACGATGTAAACATTCACATTGTTCCATATACTCTGAATTATAGACGATCCATATTCATCACTAATCTGATGACCTCCTCTCCACAGGACCACGATGTAAACATTCACATTGATCCATATACTCTGAATTATATCACTCACATAAAGCCTCATTAAGCAAACGTCAAAGTAAAATGTAAACATCCACATTCTTCACATAATACTAACACGATGTAAATATTCACATTGTTCCACATACTCTGAATTATAGAAGATCCACATTCATCACTAATCTGATGACCTCCCCTCCATAGGACCACGATGTAAACATTCACATTGATCCATATACTCTGAATTATATCACGTATGATGCATATAATTGAAAAAACAGAGCATCCGATCCATATCAATCAAAAAACAGAGCATCTGATCCATCATACAAATCAAAACATAAAGTGAACATGTATTCATAACCAAAATGATACTAACATTAATCATGCAATCCTACAATCGTCCAGAAACTCGAAAACAACTGCTTTGAAGTAGTTATACTCCAGAAAATCTGAGAACCGAACACCTTCAAATTCGTCGTCTTCACTTGAAAATCACCGAACCAGACTACAACAGCAACAATGAAACCCTAGCACATCAAAGCCTCAGAACGAGCATGCAAGATAGAAACGTATCCATTTGAATTAAAATGATAGAAACTGCCAAAACTGAATCCACAAAATCACAAGGAACGTGTTATGTATTAACACAGTATATATATATATATATGGGCATAATAGTCCAGGTAAAAATATAAAATTAGAAAAATAGACTTTATGGAATAAAAAGAAAAGTATATGGGACTAATCAAGTTATAACATTCCTTTGTGGACTTAATGGGTTATAACAACTCTAAGATGGATTTATCAATAAAAATTCATTTTTTTAATTGTTTATAAAAAAAATATGTAAAAAAATAAAAAGAGTAATATAATAATTTATAAAAAGAGTGATTTAATAAATTATAGTGACTTTTTAAATTTTTAACTAAAACTATTCCCCAAACGAGGCCTACGTTGTAAATTAATTTTAATAATATGTTAGTATTTTATTTTTGAAAAAAAATAATAATATGTGATTAGAATTGAATTTATATAATACAAAATTTATGTATAGAATAAATATGAATTACAAGACGATAATTTTTGGATAGTTAAATATGGATTTGTAGTGTTATTGTTGGGAGATAAAAAATAATTTTGAAATAATGGAGTTATAAGTGATTTATTTATTAAATTATGCAACTAAATCTTGTACCTCTATTATTTTTTTACTTTTTACTTTTTGAAATTCTCCTAATTATATTTCAATGATAAAAATAAAAAATTATATTTTCATAGTAATACAACTCTTCTGTATGCATAGTACAAATTCATTCATATTTTTTCACATTTTACTTTTTTTAAAATTCTTCCAATTATATTTCAATGATAAAAAATAAAAATAAAAAATTAGTTCTACCCTTTGTTCTGAACGTGGTGTTTGTGTACAGTTTTCAAAAATTTATTCCATACTCACTTTTGAAAACTCTATCCAAGGCAGTAAAATTTGAGCTAACCGGTCGTCTCCCCGGCCGTTCGGTCGGTTGTTCCCTTGGAACAGTGCACAATTTTTATTTATTTATATTTATTTATTTTTATAATTGCCACCTGTTATTTTTTATATTTTAAATAAAAAAATTCGGAATTTTTAAATTTTTTTTTATGAGATTTGAATAGAATTTTGAGCTGTGTATTTGGTTATGAGCTGTAAGTTTTTGTATCAAATGTCATATGTCACATCAAAAATTTCCTACTTAATTTAAAACGCTTTTCAAAACTCATTCACCAAATAAATTTTTTATACTAAAATCATAATTTTAAAACTCACAAATTCAAAATATAACTCTATTCTTAAATCATATTTAGAAAACTCTACCAAACGCTACCTACATTTTCATAGTATTACAACTCTTCTGCGTGCATAGTACAGATTCATTCCTAAACTTGTTGCAACTTTTTTGGTGTGTCAGAATTACACACAAAAAAAAAAATCATTTATAATATAATTATTTTATGGAGAATAACAACATTGTGTATCAGTAAAAAAAAATAAAAAAAAAATAAATAAATTTACATATCAATAATAAAGTTTACAATTTCTAATAATTAAATATTTTACTTTTTTTTTACAATTTTGTAATTTCTTTTCTGTTATCATTGTCATTTCCTCATTATTTTATGATTATTACATCTTAAAAGGGGAGTGTTTTGGTGTGCAAGGTATATATCATATAAACTTGTATAAGTTTTCACAAATATACATAAGTTACCTCATAAAATCGCATAAATTCTTAAAAATAGATGTAAATTGTGATTTCTTAAATTTTTATAAATTAATTTACACATATTTATGAAAATTTAAATAATTTTATGAAATAAATTATGTATATTTATAAAAATTTACACAAATATATAAATATAGGGTAAATTACACTGACCTCCCCTGAGATTTCTGACAAATACAGGGACCTCCCTCGTGGTTTCAATAATTACAGTAACCTCCCTTACTTTACCTGACATTATCCAGATTCCCTCATTTTGTCAAATTGGAACAAATGGTGTTATTTTCCTATAGTAAATGACCTTATCACCCTGCCTTTTAACCACAAAAAGACGTCCCCCCCTGTTTACGTCAGACAGTAATTAAATTATGAATTATTTTTAGGATTTATTACTCTTATTACCCTTGTTTTTTGGATTTATTTTTTTAAATGTTAAAAAATGTTTAAGAAAATTTTGTTTTTTTTACTTTAAATATATAATTTTTATTTAAATATTTTATTTTATTTTATAAATATCTTAATTTTTTTAATTTTAAAATTTTAAATTCAAAACACAACTCCACATTCAAATCGTAACCAAACACATAATTCAAAACTCAATTCAAAAATTATTTTCAAACCTTAAAACCAAACACATAACTCCAAACTCCACACTACTTTCAAAACTCTATACTCAAATCGTAACCAAACATATAACAAAAAATTAAAATATTTAAAAATATATTTATAAAATAAAATAAAATATTTAAAATAAAATTTATACATTTAAAATAAAAAAAATAATTTTTTTTAAAAATTTTTAATATTTAAAAAATATTTTAAAAATATTTTAAAAAGTACAACACATAAATATATGAAATATAGTGCACCTTAAAATAACTAAATAAATATTTAAAATAATTCTTCTTTGGTATCAGAAGAAAGTTGATTATTGTTATTTCTGATTTGGTCGCCTCTAATCTATCTTCGTAATTGATTCCAGTCATCTTTATTTTGTTTAACCTTATCATCTCTTTTCCACTCTGTCAGTAGCCGCCTTTTGTCCCGCATCCTGTGTAAGTCCTTAGGTTTAGGCAGTTAACGGAAATAGGGATTCTCGGAAAGGGTATGAGTGAACACATTGCATGTGAAAATATGATAAGTTAACCCAGAATTCAGATTTCTAACAATCTTTTATAAATATAGAAATATGAGTCAATTATTCAAAAGCAACTCTTCAGTTAGCTCTAGATCTATAACATTAGCTCTGATACCAAAGAGGCAGAAGCAACACATAAATAAAAACCAGTTAAAACAATCAAAACAAGTTAAAACAACTAAATTCAATACAAAATAAACTTACAATCGTTTATTGGAAGTAATGAAAAATACAGAATTGTTTACTGGAAGTAATTAGAAAATACAGCTTCACATAAATAAAAACTAGTTAAAACAATAAAAACAAGTTAAAACAAGTTAAATAAACTAAATTAAAATAAGTTAAAACAACTAAATTCAATACAAAATAAACTTACAATCATTTACTTTATTTACTGGATGTAACTGGAAAATACAGCTTCAACATGCATCTTTAAAAACTGAATTTTAAGACAACAAACTAGAAATTTTACAGAAACTGAGAGAAACTGCGAAAGAAAATTTTAACTCTTTCTAACTCTGAGTTTGCCTTGACTGAGGAGCTTCTTTTATAAGCAAATTGGATAACTATTGGGCTTGTGAACTGAGAACTGTGAGGCCTGTGATTGGGGTTGTGAGGCTTGTGATTTCAAAAGCTGGAAAATACTGTGAAACTTGTGACTTCAAAAGCTGGAGAATAAGGGGCACATGGGTGCTGAGGGCATCTTTTTGTGACCGAGAACTTTTTTACTCTTTTTTTATTTTATTTTTTACTTACAGTAAGGAAACGTGACTGCATAGTTGACTGATGGGGAATCAATAGATATATATCAGCAGCTTTTCTCAAAATAAGAGTAGTGACTGAAGCTAATGTATATATATGGAATCCAATGACTTTTTTAGGCATATGGTCCTGAGCATCTTGGAATTGTGGACCGTATGGATCATGACAAGTTGAGGCTTCATTCGAGGCTGAATCATCCGAGGCTTCATCTTCAATTTGTGAATTTGCTTGGGCTATCAATAATTTGGCCATTTGGATCAATTCATCACTAGGGGTTGACTTGGGCTTTGCTTTGGGCTTGGCCATGGAAGACTTGGATTTGGAAGGTTCAATGTTGGTTGATGGGCTTCCAAGTCTGACTGTAGTGAGAGAAAGTGGGCTTCCTTGTGTGCCTGAAGCATTTGGGTTTTGCTGAGATTTGACCATTGCAGGAGTTGGGGCATGCATGTTAACTGGAAATTCTTGCTGGACTTGTTCAATAATATGATGGGCTTTGAATGCATCCCACCATTTAACAAAATGTTGACGACTGACTATGTTATTGGATAGACTGTATTGCCATTTAAAAATCGAAGGGACTTTATATTTGGACATAAAATGGAGTAACCAAGGAAACTGACTTTTATGCTGGCTGAGCTTGTAAATTGAAGAGAAGTAATTGACTTGTTCTATTAACTCAGAAGAAATGATGTCTGGGATAACACCATGCTATGACCACCATCTTAGGAACCAAGAAGGGAATTCTGATTTGAATTTGTAGTCAAATGAGAAAAGCCAAGAATGACAATATGACTCATTTTGATGTAGGAGGATTTTGAATTAAGCATCAATATAATCATAGTAACTATATTGTATATCATGGTTGGGAAGGTCTCGTAGAAGAAAAGGGAGACCCCATTCTTCCATGGAAACAATATTATGAATGTATAAGGAATGATAAATAATTTTACTGGTCTGGACTCGATCATAGATAGGTTTAATGACTATTGACTTATGGTGGAAAAGAATATCCTTATAAAAGGTTATTGACTTATCGGGATGGGAAGGAATGAAATGCCATCCATTAGGGAAATAAGATTTGACTAATTCAAGAAGATTGTGGATATTTTTATGGACTGGTTCTTTGTAAAAAAAAGGTTGAATGATTGTTTAAGAACATAATCTGTTCTTGGGGTAGACTTGTTAGGAGGCATTGGCGTAATTGACTGGTAGGCAAAAGGGTTTGAAGCCAGAGCTGAAGTGTAACTAGGTTTAGGAATATTACCAAGAATTTAGTATCGGTTAACTAGATCAATTGGAGGTGCAACAATGGATTGACTGGTTGGCATAATGGCAAGAGGTTTTGTAGTAGGTTTGTGGCTTGACATCTGTAATAAAAATGACAGAAGTAGATTAGCATCCACTAAGGACATCTAATCTATCCATATGAAAGTTAACTAGATTAGTGTAATGAGCAATGAAATTGCGATAACTTCTAATCTGATTGAATTGAAGGTAAGGGTCTTGATGAAGGTAAGGGTCATTTTGTAGTGACTTTAAATAGGATATTTTAAACTTATAATAGTGAATGGTTTTGCGGTATCTTGTGACTTGTAATATATTTGTAGAACAATAAGGAGTAGGCATGATGCACTATCTTCCTTGTAAAAATTCTCGGGTAAGGAAATAAGGGATAGAATTTTGACTACCAGGAAATATTCAATATCAAAATCAAAAATACTTAAAATGGATTGCCATTGAGCAAAAATATGTTTACTAGCAATATTTTGAACATCTTTTTCCAAAATATATTTAGCACTTTTGCAATTAACACGTAACATAAATTTTTGATTTGAAATGTCATCTTCAAATTTACTAATACATAAAAAATAGATAAAATTTCTTTTTTAGTAGTACTATAATATTTTTGTGCTCTGTTCCAAACACCAAAATGAAAACAAACAATTTGTTCAGATGACTGGAGAGTGATTTTCTGAAGGTGAATGCTATCATAACCAACATCAGAAGCATTAGTTTGAATAATTTTGAATGAATTTTCAGTAGGAATGCCAAGACAAGGTAAGGTCTTGACATATTTTTTGACTTGTTGAACAATAGTAGTATGAGTAGAAGACCAAGGAGGAGGATTATCTTTCAACCTATCAAAAAGGGGTTGACAAGTTTTCCTAAGATCTTTATAAAATTTAGCAATGTAATTTAAGGAACTTAAAAACTGTTGCAATTGGGTTTTGTTTAAGATTTCATCAAGGAACTTAGAAGCAAACTCAATAGATCGACTGATAGAAAGAACAGTACTTCGGTGGATATCATAACCTAAGAATCTAACTTTAGTTTGGAATAGCTTAATCTTAGGAGAAGAAATTACTAGACCATTATTTTGATAATATAGAGAAAGGAATTAAGATGTTTCCAATGTTCATCGATTGACTTAGAGAAAATGAGGATATCATCTATGTAGACAATAGAAAAATGACTAAAGGGATTAAAAATTTCGTTCATAATGTTTTGAAATTCACTAGGAGCATTTTTTAATCTAAAGGGCATGATATTCCATTCGTAATGGCCAAAAGGTGTAGTAAAGGCAGTTTTATAGCGGTCATCAGTATGAATTTGTATTTGCCAAAATCCACTTTTAAGATCAAATTTACTAAAGATGATAGCTTGACTAAGTCTTTTAATGAGACCTTTTTTTATTAAGGATTGGATAGTATATCCATTCTAAAACTTTGTTTAACGGTTTATAATTAATGACTAATCGTGGAGCACCACGTTCAAGTTCAACATTTTTATTAACATAAAAAGCAAGGCAAGACCAATGTGACTTACTATTACTAATGATGTTATTTGTTAATAATTCATTAATCTATTTTTTGTACATTTCCACTAATTCATGATTCATTTGAATAGGTCGAGACTTAGTAGGAATTTGTCTTTCATTAAAATTTTTAATATAAAGGAGTGTAACTACATGTTTTTTCCTATGCCAGAAAGCAGTGGGTAAAGTGGAACAAACAACATTTTCTAATTGGTTTTTAAATTTATCAATTTTGGATATAAGAATTGAATTAGTCAATTGAGTTTCAATTCTTTTGTATTTTACTTCTTCTTTGAGAAATTTGAGTTGTTTAGTTAATCGATTAATAGATTGGGATATAGAATATTCTTTTAATTGATTTAATTCTTTGATTTCAGGAGGAGACAAGAATTTAAAAGTCACTGTTTGACCAAAAGCTTGTGTGGTTATTTCATGGTTAGTAGTGGTAAATGGATATAGTAAAAAGATAAACGGAGTTCCTAGGATGACTTTGTCGGTTATATTTCTGACTAGAACAAAAGATATTTTAAAACAAACATTATTTTGACAAATATGTACTTTGCGTAATTTATATTTAATATGCATTTAACTTCCATTAGCAGAACTTAATTGTTCACTAGTTTTATGATAATATTTTGTGGGGATTAAACTTTCTTGAATACAATTTAAATCAGCACCGGTATCAATGAGGGCTATGACTTCTATTTTAAAATCATTAATAACTAGTTTAACTTTCAAATGCCATTTTTGAATATGAATTCTATTAATAATATTTAAACAATGACTATCATTGTGATTATCACTACTATTAGATTTAGTTGATCGATTATCAAAGATGACGTGGCTAGGTTCAGGACTAGAACTAGATTCGTCAGAGGAAGTATCATTATTATTTTGGAAATCATTAAGATTTTTATTGATTTTTAATATTGCAATTTCTTCTTCTAATGATTTGTCTTTAGCTTTTAACTCTTGAATGGTTAGTTTAATTTGATTAATCTTATTTTGTAAATTTTGTAAAGTGATTTCTGTATGTTTATTTTTTCAGAATCTTTCTAAAGTAATTGTGAGATGAATAATTGGTTTATCTTGATGAGGTTTTTTGTCTTTATTTATTAGTAAAGATTTTAACTTATTTGTGTATTTTCTTTTTAATTCAGGATTTTCTAATTTACTAATTAATTCTATTAAAGAATCTTCTTCTTGTTGTGATCTACTAAGAATATTGATTTGTTTACAACAAGTATCATTACATCCTAATTCAATCTCTCTGTCAGTATTCTTACTAGGAGAGACTATAAGTATCACTTAAGAAAGTGGTGTCACTGGATGATGGACTAGAATGAACAGGAGATTGATTTGGGATATTAGTCAGTTGAAATATGTAGAATATTTGATTTTGATGTTCTTCAGTAATTTGTAGTTGATTAAGCTTATTCTTAAGTTTTTCTTTAAGTTTACATTTATTAGAATAATGACACTTTTTTCCACAATTGTAACAAGTAACATCTTGGGTAGATTTTGACTTCTTCTTAAAGTGATTAGTTTGCTTGTGATATGTCTTTTTTGGTTTAGTATAATACTTATCAGGTGATTTGGTAGGTGAATATTTCTTCTTATATTTAGCAGGGTGTTTGTGTGAAGATCTTTTGTTATTATGTTTGCGTTGTGATGGTGCAACAGGAGGTAGACCATATTGTTCGTAGAAATTTCCTAATTCGTATTTAGCTTTGTGTTTATCCTTAGCAACTTTTTGACTAAGTTTCATGTCTATGCACATTTTTAATTTTTCTTTTTGAATGGTACTAATTATAGCACCATAAGTTAAATTATCATATTCTATAATACTAGTAGGTTGACTAAAAACATCTCAAATTTTATGGGCAAAAAGATTGGTTAATCCATTAATGAATTTTTCTTTTCAAAATGACTTAGTACAATCATCTCGAAGCATGACTCTAGAGATAAAAATATCTTTATACCATCGAAAATCGCTTAAAGTAGGGCAAGTTAAATTACTAAGCTGATCATGGATGCGAGAATGGACATTAGAAGGTGTGCCAATAAAATGTTTGACTATAGTAAATATTAAAGTATTAATACCATCTGGTTTACTTGTTTATATATCTTCATCAGAGACTGGGATATCATTTTCATCTAATTGGACTGCATATTGTATAGATTCACGTAAATCTGAAGTGAGATATTTATCCCACCAAGATTTGAGCATACTAGTAAAACCAGAGGTAAGTAAAGAGACTATTTCATGTTGAGTGTAATTAGGATAATTACTAAGGTAACTATTTACAACCATAGACATATGATTTAATTTTTAAAGAATTTGATTTTCACTAAGACCATTTATATTCCATTCATATAATTTTTTAGCGGAAATAAAAAATTGATTATTAATATTGGTTTCTTCGAATTGAAGATCGGGAGGCATATGTTTAGGATACCATTTTTTGGTAAAGAGTAGAAGGATTAACTTTGGGATGTGTGATTCGGTTAAGATTAGTAGTCTGGAATTGTTGGGTTAATTGACCAATTTCATTTGTGGATGTGTCGGAGTTACTACTAAATTCAACAGGTGGTTGTTGCGTTAGGACAGTAATTCCTTTTTCGTTAGATGTAGTAGATATCTTAGTAAATAATTGTTCAATAGCTTCAACAGTATTAGTGTCTTGGGTAACTAGGCTTAACCGTTTTCTAGTGCTAGGAAGATTAATAAGAGGTTTGTCTAAAGGTTTACTAGAGGATGTATGACTAGTGGAGTAATCCTCAAAAGAAGTTTCTATTTTATCTAATTGTTTACCAATAGTTTTTAAATATTGATTGGTATAATTATTTGTTCAATTACTTTTCTGATTTCAGATTCATCACCAGGAAGTTTAAAGAGAGAAGCATGTACAATAGCACATTTATGTTCAATGAGAATAGTTTCTAGAGGGGGATAACTGGAAGAAACAAAAGTATTAGGGGAAGTTTTCCATTTAGTTTTTGTAATAGTATTTATCTTTTGATAATAATTTTTAAGATAGTTAAAGAAGTGAATTTCAGTATTTACTTCGTTCATAAATTTATACCATTTTTTGGTAATTTTGGATTGTTGGTGTTCATTATAATTATTTCTATAGGTTTGTCGTTTAAACTTATTTGCTTTAGATTTAAATTCAGCATGCTGTTTATTAAGATCTAGAGTAAAAGGTTTACTTAGGCCTCATTTGGGAACAGGCTAATTTAGTAACTTTTTGGCTATTTGGCTAAAATATGAGCTAAAAAAAACTAGTATGTTTGGGATGACTTTTTGGCTTTTTACGAAAAGATGTGCAAAAAGTAGAGAGAAAAGAGAATCTTTGACTTTTTGGTATGGGTTGTTGGCTTTTTAGCTAATTTAGTAACTTTTTGACTTTTTGGCTAAAAATGAAGATTCCCAAACGAGGCGTAAGAGTTAATAATTGTGGGTTAACAGGAGGAACGACTTCAAAATCAGTATGGGTAGGTGAATCATGAGATGTGGTTTCATTTTCATAGAGATGTGTGTGAGTTGAATAAATTGGTTTACTAATTTGGGAAGTAGAAGAATTATCTATTTCTTTTAATTTACTATCTGAATGTTCACAAAGATGAAGTTTCCTATCTTTGCGAGTAAATAGAGGTGTATTAAATATTTCATCATCTTCTAAGTCGGTGGGGATACTAGAAGTACTATGATGGGATGAGTGACTAGGAAGACGATTAAAGCGTATATGAACTGAACCATCCTTAAATTGTTGAATAGTTTGAATATCTTGACTAGTAAAAGATTGTTGACTTTGGAAATAATTTTCATTGACTGTACCCTAGTCTTCAGGAGAGTAATATCATTCCAACAAATCATTTTGGGGACTGAAGTATTAGTTTCATGTGTACTACCTTGAATAAGTAATGTTTTATCTATTGGACTTTTATTTAAAGCTTGAACATTGAGATTAGTTTTAATACATTTATAATAAATGCGATAAATCAAAGCAATATTATGAACATTAGCTAACATATTAGTGAATGCACTAGACAATTGAATATTTAATGTTAATGCTTTTAATATATGAGGATCTCTAATACTTAAAGTAAAATTGGGAAAACAATTAGGTCCATTATGAAGGCCTGATTCCATCATACCCATTAGGCTATCATGATAACTAATAAATCGTGTATCTTTTAAGTATAAAAGAACAGAAGTATTTTTACCTTGTTGAGTTAATAGTTGGATTCCAACTTGAATTAATCCTAGATGAATAAAGTTATGGCCATTTTGATATGTTTTTTAATTGACTCTTTTGATAATAATTGGCAAGTTTCTCTAATTTTAGTTAAAGTATAAATTTGTTCAACAGTTTTGACCTGTAAATCTACATTAAAGGTTGATTGTAAAAAACTAGCTTTGTAGATTTCTTTAATCCTTACTTTAGGGATATTCCAACTTAAATCAAGTTTAACATCTTGAAATTCATGTTCATCGTCGTTAATAAGTAAGTCATTATCAAGAATAGGAGCTATTATTGTAGATCTAGAGTTAACTGAAGAGTTTCTTTTGAATAATCGACTCATATTTCTATATTTATAAAAGATTGTTAGAAATCTGAATTTTGGGTTAACTTATCATATTTTGTGTTCACTCATACCCTTTTTGAGAACCCCTATTTCCGTTAACTGCCTAAACCTAAGGACTTACACAGGATGTGAGACGAAAGGTGGGTGGCTACTGACAGAGTGGAAAATAGATGATAAGGTTAAACAGAATAAAGATGACTGGAATCAATTAGGAAGATAGATTAGAGGTGATCGAATCAGAAATAACAATAATCAACTTGGCTTTGATACCAAAGAAATCCAAAAAAATATTTATCCTAAAAAAATAAATCCAAAAAATTTCAAAGTATAACTCAAAACTCTTTTCAAAACTTATAACCAATTTTTTTTTTTCAAAACTCATAATGTAACGCCCCAAATTTAAAACATCATAAAGGTACATCAATCAACTTTCATTATAAGAAAAGTAACAATTCTCCAACCTTTACATTACTTGATTTATGAGATTAGTACAAAATAGTCCCACATGCGAGTGTACATTCAATGATTCCTAGCACCTGAATCTATAGCATGTAGAACATTTAGTCAAAATAAATAGATGCCCTCAAGGGCTTACAAGTTTCAAGGCTGAAGCCTGGTCACACAAAAGATGGTTTTTCAAACCCATACAAGAATAGCCATTGGCTTACAAAAATACAAACACAACAAAATGGAGCCTTGTGCTCTCGATACATACATCCACGCCCTAGTTTGGCGGGTTCACCACGTCTTTTCCTGCATCAAAATCCCATAGGGGTAAGCATAAAGCCCAGTAGAGAATTCTTAACAAAGTATATACATTTTATATAAGCTTCACAAAATGAAATGCACATGCTATATTATGTCTTTATACATTTTATATAAGCTTCAAAAAATGAAATGCACATGCTACATTATGCCTTTTGAAAGAAGATCACATTTACATTCTTATTTGAAAACTATCACACTCAATGATAACTTGAAATCTCAACAATTTAGAAATTTTCAATTTAGTTCAAGGAGCGGTAAATACAACTTAGATAATCCCTAGGTTGGTGTCTGCAAGTAGGCATAACTAGCACTACCAAAAACTCCACTTTATCGGTTGCTAATTGGAAGGGAAGTGGTACCTCCTCCGCGCATGTTTTCTGTCATTCACCCTGGACACTCAGGCCAACTTAATCAATTTCATCTACACCCCCTATTCGGACTTACTAACATATTTACCCCAAAGCAATTCCATGAAAATTTATTTATAAACTTTTTTTTCTCAATGCAAAGTTTCCAAACTCAAATCAAAACATGTGATAACCAATTGAATGGGTATGCAATGCAACAATTACCAATGCTACAATATATATTTCTCCACGTTCAAGTATCTCAACAATAATCCCATAAGAATCATAGTTTCCTTTTCTCCTTTCAATGCCATTTCACAAAATAGCCACATATTCATTTAATTCTATCAATAAATAGCAACATTTCCTTATCTCGTACCTCCTTCAACAATTTAGTCATCACAAGACTATATCAACATTTGAACAACAATTTACAATATCAACAATCCTCATGTCTCATGAAAATCTTCATTTCTATATGTAAAAAAAAAAAAAAAAGAATGTTCTTATCCATTACTCATTTTGGCCCACAAAACAATATATTAACAAGTCAACCACATGCTCTCTACATCTTTTGAAAACCCCCAATTTTGTAGGTTTTTCCTACCACAACAACAACACACCGCCACGTCATTTGAAAGGATTTCTTTAAAACAACTTTCCTCCATCAATGTAGTTCAAAACCCTTAAGAAATATTTCAAATGAAACAAGGAGCCATTCCACTCTCAGACTACCCACATTGTTGAATCAACCATCGTGTTTCAATATAAACAAGAGAAATTTCGAAAATCAACAAGATCTTGCAAATATATATATATATATATATGACTCTAAGAAAATCTCTACCTCAAGTTTGGAGAAGAAAATGAGAAGAAACCCTTCAAATCAACGGTGTTGAAACATGATCTCCACCGTACACAACGAAGCCCTCGAGGAATTATCCAATTTTAATGAAGGAATAAGGATCAAAATCCCAATGGATTTCAAGAAATCAAGGTTTTAAGATGTTTGCTGGAGGTTTTTAGAGAGAAGGAGGAGCAAAAATGATTTTAGAGTAAGAGAGAAGTATATAAAAGTGATATACACTTAGTCCAAAAAGAAAGAAAAAACAAAGATTCGGACTCAGATCGTCCCGCATGTGAGGCGTCCATTCCCGCACGTGCGGAGCATGCTTCCTGCACGTGCAACCCTCATCTCCGCATGTGCGGCTCTCCCATGCCGCACCTCCTCCCGCACCTACATATAATGCAGTGAGCAAACCCAGAAATCCCCTGTTTACTGGACGTGCGCTTGCACTCCCCGCACGTGCGGCTCTGCCTTCAGCCCAAAAAATTTTCTAGCTCTAATTCAAAACCCCCGGATTCAGCTTCAAGCCTCATCGAAACAAGCAAAACTCAGATTTGAAATAATAGGGCTGGAAATTTTTGAGAAAGTGATTTCAAAAGTGATGAACCCAATCAGTTGATAAAACCTCAAGCTAGACCCCTACACATTAACACGACAAACTCCAACATGCACATTAGAAAAGTAAGACGGGTTACGTACCCGGTCATCACACATAACTCAAAATATGACTCCACACTCAAATTATGATTCTAAAAATAATTTTAAAAAATAAAATAAAAAATATTTTAAAAATTCTTTCTTTTAAAATACAATTTTAGAAAAAGTTTGGTTTTAAGTTTTGAAAAGAGTTTTGAATTGAGTTTTAAATTGTGTATTTAGTTATGAGTTTTGAAAATAATTTTTGAATAGTTTTGAGTTGTGTATTTGGTTATGAGTTTTGAAAAGATTTTTTTAAATTTCTAATTGGAATTGTGATTCTAAAAGAGAACCAAACATGTTTACGGTGAGGTGGCATAAACAATTATTTAGCCAAATAATAACAAAGAAACATGCTTGGTTCTTTTTTAGAATCACAATTCCAATTGGAAATTTAAAAAAATCTTTTCAAAACTCATAACCAAATACACAACTCAAAACTATTCAAAATTCAATTCAAAAATTATTTTCAAAACTCATAACCAAACACATAATTTAAAACTCAATTCAAAACTTAAAATCAAACATTTTCCAAAATTCTATTTTAAAAGAAAAAAAAATTAAAAAAAAATTATTTTATTTTATTTTTTAAAATTATTTTTAGAATCATGATTTGAGTGTGGAGTTGTATTTTAAGTTATGGGTTTTGAAATTTTTTGAATTTATTTTTTTAGGGTAAATATTTTATATTTTAAATATTTATTTATTTATTTTAATGTGCACTATATTTCATATATTTATGTGCTGCATTTTTTTATAAATATTTTAAATATTTTTTTTGAAAATTAAATTTTTTTAAAAAATTTACTTTTTTTATTTTAAATGTATAAATTTTATTTTTAATATTTTTTATTTTTAATATTTATTTTATTTTGTAAATATATTTTTAATATTTTAATTTTTTTTGTTATGTGTTTGGTTACGATTTGAGTGTAGAGTTTTGAAAGTAGTGTGGAGTTTGGAGTTATGTGTTTGATTATAAGGTTTGAAAATAATTTTTAAATTGAGTTTTGAATTATGTGTTTAGTTATGATTTAAGTGTGGAGTTGAGTTTTGAGTTTAAAATATTAAAATTAAAAAAATTAAAATATTTACAAAATAAAATAAAATATTCAAAATAAAAAAATTTGAAAATATTTAAATAAAAATTATATATTTAAAATTAAAAAATTCTTAAATATTTTTTAATATTTAAAAAAAATAAATCTAAAAAAGCAAGGGTGATAAGAGTAATAAATCCTAAAAATAATTCATAATTTAATTACTGTTTGATGTAAACAGAGGGGATTTCTTTTTGTACTTAAAAAGAAAGGTAATAAAATCATTTACTATAAGAAAGTAACACTGTTTGTTCTAATTTATCAAAATGAGAAAATCTGAATAATATCAGACCAAGTAAAAAAAGTTACTATAATTATTAAAATCGCAAAAGAAATTCTTATATTTATCGGAAACCTCAAGGAGGTTAGTGTAATTTACCCTTAAATATATGATATGCAAATACACTTAGGGCACTTTTGTTTGGCCGCATGAAGGAAGGGATTGGATTGTGTATGAGGTGGTGTCCACCAATGGCATATTTGGTTGGAATTGGGGTTGCTGCTGCGTAGCCCGCGCAGCAGCAACTGTTGTGCATTGAAATGGGCCTATTTCAAGGCCCATTTTCATAATCCGAACCGTTCATATTTTAAAATACATCAAGTAAAATATACCTGTAAAAAATTAAGTTAATCGGATATCGTTTATTTATTTATCCACTCATATTTATATTCATTTTAATACTTTAAATTATAATTATTATTTATTTTTGTAAATATAAATTTGAGTGGATGAATGTGTAAACGATATCTGATTAACTTGATTTCCTGTAGGTATATTCTACTTGATGTATTCTAAAATATGAACGATTCGAATTATCAAAATGGACCTCGAATTGAGCCCATTTTGACGCGTAACGGTTGCTGCTACGTGGGTTGTGCAGCAGCAACCCCAATTCCTGTTTGGTTTGGGCATACACTGGAGGATTAAGACTCCAGGTAGACTACTAATCCCCCTATGTGGCTGGATTAAGTTGGTTGGATTTTGGATGAGATGAGAAAAATAGTAAGTAGATTGAGTTTATTTTATATAAAAATATATATTTTTAATTTTATTTCTTTTAATCAAATGCACCTGTTTATTTTATTTTTGTTGTAATTTTTTTAATCTATAAATAATTTATTTATTTATTTATTTTATATAAAAATAATTTAACAATTTCATCACTAATCATCTCCAATACTATTGGCAAAACAAAAATATTTTTACTTAATTCCCTCACTAACAATTCTTACTTTAACAATCTCTTCAATAACTATCCTCTCACTAATAATTTTATCTAACCTAATCTGCTAAATAAGAGCAATGCTAGGTATCATAAAAAATCTTTCATGAAAATGGTCATGAAAGATTTATGACCTTTGAATTACACTTACAATAAAATACCACACACTAATCAAGATAATTTAAAAATCATAAATTTTTCATGATCATTTTCATAAAAAAAATTTCATAATCCTTAACATTTCTCGCTAAATAAACATACCCTTAAACACTTCACAGTTGTCAATGTACAATGCGTTTATTTTCAACAACCCAATTTGGCACAAGAATTGAAACGGGGCCTGACTTGACTAGCTTTGTTAGTCGCCGCCGTTGACCCATGGCAGTCTTGGGCCCCATTTGATTTGGATTTTGCAAAAAGATCTTTTGGAGTATAAAATTGAAAACTCATTTATTTATTTCTATTTTTAAAATTATTTTAAATTTATCTCTATTCCCACTGTCACTATGTTCCTCACAATTTCTCTACACCTAATTTTATTTGGGTTAGATACATAGATGTCAAATTTTATAGGGAAAATTGCATTTAATTTTAGAGCCACTTACTAATTAATCTTATTAATTAAATTTATTTATTTACGGGTCTTAATTAATAAATTTATTATTATAAATTTATTCATAAAAATAAGAAAGATTAATAAATTTATCAATAAAATTTAATGGGTAATAAGTCCCCAAAATAAAATTTACTCTAAATTTTATTGAGCTTCAGATAAAATAAAATCAAGTTTTACAATTTTAATAAAATTATATTAATTTTTTTAAATATAATTAAATATATTTGAATTAATGTTGATACATGTACAATAAGTTACTATATGGGTTTGGTAGATCAACTCATATAGCCCATGGCCCAACCAAATTGAGGCCTATACCATCAACCCTAAACTCTCCATCTCTAATATCTCTCTACTTCTCTCTCTACATCTACATATCTAACAAAGGCATTGGAAGGTCTTTGAACAGTACCACAACGATGCTCCAAAGACTCATCTTATCTTCTATTGTAGGTCATCGGATCAGATCGGATCGAAATCATGCAAATTTGACTATAATTAAATGTAAATGGTGTGAAAATATAAAAATAATTAAGAAAAAGTATACATTCTAGTGTAAAACAGATAACAACTATTTTTATCTATTTGATTAATGTCTTGTTGATGAAAAATTAAAATTTTAAAAAAGATCAATATAATTATGTCGAAAATTATGAGACCTACAATATTTTTTTCAAACTTAAAGAAAGATTAGTGTAATTTTCCCCGTTTTATTACCACCCTAAGGGGATTATTTTTTACATTTAAAAATAAACACATAGTTTTATGTAATTGTAAGGTATATTGTTTATATTGTTAACAACTAAACTAAAAATATTCAAATATTTTTTTTTTTTACATAAGTTCCGTTTTTGTATAAACCCCGGGTATTTTTTATTTTTATTTTCTTACCACACAAAATAAACTTGGAAAAAATATCAATAAGTTCTATTTTGCTGTCAAGATTACTATTGAGTTTTATTAAATTTTAATATGGACAACCAAATCCTATTTTCATAAAATGTTTCAAAAAGTTCATTCCTCCATAATGATATTTTTTATCTCAATTTTGCCCTTCTCATTTAATATGAACAATACTTTTATAAACAATTTTAACTTAATTAAAATTAAAAATTTTAATTGTAAAAATTATTATTATTATTATTATTATTATATTAAAAAATCATAAATAACAATTGAATCGAAACAACTATAATATAAAATGCATCATTTTTTGTTATTTCAAATTATGATTTTTTTTTTATTTTTTAGTGTAAACAATCTAAAAGGGCTAAACTCTATTAAAATTCCAAAGATCTGTGAAAATAATACTATGGCATATTTATATATTTTTCAATACATGAAATAGTTGATGAATCTTTTATATATTTATGCTTTTGTTTATGAAAATTTATTTAATTTCAAACAATTAAAAATAGTTTTATTATAAAATTCTAAATAAAATAAAATTTTTATGAAATTTTTTATTCATATTTTAATGAGAAAAATAAAAATAAAGTAGAATATACTCTTATGAATAATTAAAATTTATACTAAAATTTAATATAACACAATAGTAATTTTTCAAAACAAAATAGAACTTACTAGTAATTTTTATAGTGTGATTTATGAATTTTTTTAATAGAACATAATAATTTATACAATTAAAAAATATAATTTTACTTCAAATAAAAATATTTATAAAGTCATTGTTCATATTAAATGAGATGTAAAAGTGGGATAAGATATATCATTATAGATGATTGAATCTTTTGAAAATATTTTATGACAAATAAGATTTAGATGTCCATAATGAAACTTGATAAGATTCCATAATAATATTAAAAGAAAAATAGAACTTATCAGTAATTTTTTCAATAAACTTTATTCTCTCATATTTTAATCCACATACGATTTATCCGATGATATTGACGTATAAATACTTAAATCGTTTTATGTCAAGGCACATTTTTCACAAAAAATGAATTTTGGGCGATATAATTTAATTTAGAAATTATAAGAATTATATGTTAATTATGAAATAAGAATGGTAGAAATTCATAATTTATAACTTATGACTCACCCATAATAACATGGTTACATGGTAATGAAGTTAACCCTTACATGATTAATTTGTTATGAATCAAAAGGTGACACAAAACTTACAATGTAATTATAAAGGGTAAATTATATTCTGCTCCTTTTATATTTAGTCACTTTTTTATTTTGACACTTAAAATTTATTTTTTCTCACTTTGGTCCTTCATCTTTAAATTTTTTTTAGTTTACTTTTAAAGTTAATTTCTGTTAAAAATTAGACAAAAAATAACACATTGACAATCACATGACATAATTTTTTTTATTATATATGATTCACACTCTGACATGAACTTAAAATCTAATATAATATATATTTTTTATGTTATATGACTGTTATTATGATATTTTCTATTTAATTTTGAACATAATTTAACTTTAGGAGTAAATTGGGAAAAACTTGAAATATGAAAGGTCAAAGTGAGAAAAAATAAACTTTACGAGCCAAAGTAGGAAAGTGGCCAAACATAGGAGGGAAAGTGCAATTTACCCAGTTATAAATAAAATTAAGACAAACTTAAATGAGTGAATTTTTTTTAGGATCAATTATACATTTTACTACTATAGTGTAACTTAAATTTCAAATTGGTCCATATAGCGAGTCCTCGGGCTTTTGGTTTCTGAACGTTGTTCATTGTCGTTTTCCTCTTATTCTCCCTCAAATTTGGTTAATAGGTTGTATTGGTCTTGTTTGGAACAAGTTGGTTGCTTGATTTTTGAACCTTTGTTGCCCAAATTCTTTCCCCTCTATTCGAGCGGGCTTTGCAAACTCTCAGTATTTTGTAGACCTGCAAAATATTGGACGAGTGTATTCTACGCTCGAGCGGTGTTTCCTATGCTCGAGCGGGTGGGAGCTCCAGCGGCTAATCTTGAGCTCAAGTGATGTCTTTCGTCTGCAAAACTTTTAGAAGTGTGCATTCTACGCTCGAGCGGAATAATGTGTCTGACGCTCGAGCGTCACTTCTCATGCTCGAGCGGACTGCGTGTATATCAGTTCGCGAGGATGACTTTTTAGTTCACTTTTTCATTCTTTTCTCTCTCTAAAACTTTTCAAAAACCTAAATTTTGAGTTTCTCTCTCTAAAAACTCATCTTCTCTCTACTATTTCACCTTGATCCATAGGGATCCTCACCCTAGTGCCTTTGAGAAAAAAGTAGAGCGCCTTAAGAGCTCCGTTTTGATCCGAGTAGAAGTTGGTTTCGGTGTTTTTGGAGTTTCTCCTTGGTTGCTTTGGTCTTCTAAGCTTGAGGTAGGGATTCTCTATACCTTCATATGGTTTTTAACCTAGTTATTTATTGTTGTGTAACAATTGTGGGATTTGGGAGAAGTTATGGACAAACCTAGGGTTTGGGATGTACAATCAAAAGAGGGGTTTTGAGAGAATGAAATATAAATGGTCATGGGGTTTGAAAAGGGGGTTATAGTATGTCACAATAGTTGATTTTGGCTTTTGGGTTGATATTTGGGAAAATGAAGTTTGCCCTAAAATGGTTTAAATATTTATTTTGTACAAATAAATGAAATTGGTGTTGTAAATATGTAATCGAATGAATATTGGTATAAATGGTGGAATTGGATAGGTATTATCTCATGTCTATGAAAATTTGAATAAATTATCTGTCTTGAGATTGAATATCTGTTTAGAAATAACTGTATTGGGCTATCGGTGGAGGATAGCTATAATTGTTGTAGAAATTGCATGAGAATTAGGTAAATTAAAACTAATCTTTTGTTGGTTGTCATTGAGTATGACTGTGCTTTTAAATACATTGTATATGTATGATGTTTGAGAGGAGATAGGGGATGGACTCCATTGAAATTAAGTTGGCCGGAGTGTCCAGGGTGATAGTTCCAAAATCTTGTATATGCATACGTGTCGATTCCTGCGGACGAAATTTCTGTAAAATGGCAATTTGAAGTGTATATTGTGTTAGTCGTATTGATTGGAGAACCACTGAGTTATAGTCTCGGTTGGGTTGTTGAAAGATAATGAAATTGACTCATGAATTGAGATGATATGAATCAAATGGAAATGAAATAAAAGAAAACGGATTGAAATATGAATTTTGGTACTTTATGATCGTGTATAATATGGATGTTTTGGCATAGGCATTGTATATGCACATCATACATATATCTTTGTTAAATCTCATATATTGTGTTAGATTGTTTCTACTGGACTTTGGCTCATCCTATTTGGGAAAAATCATTTTAGGTGTTGGTGATATGCCTCCGCTAAGGCAATAGCTTGGAGGGATTTTTGGAAGCAAAAGCTTCTTTATTTTGTTATGTTTTTATATAGCCAAGGGCTTTAGATTGTAATGAGCTAGGCTCACATTTGTGTAACCAAGTAATGACTTGGAAAGATGTAAGCCTATAGGGCATATGACTATTTATTTAATTTCAATTCTTTTATCGTTGTAACACATGTTATAGATTCAGGATGAACATTTGTGAATATATATCGTATGTGTTAACTTTTGTAAACAAATTCTAATGAATGAAAGTATTTTATTTCTATTACTCTTCTGCTTATGTGTTAGATTTATCATATAATTTTAGGGGCATTACAACTTGGTATCAGAGCGTACTGGGTTTGAATACTTTGGGTACGTGGGAAGTAGTTATTACCACAGTGGTTTTGTCTCGCTTAGCTGAGACGTTAGTATGTGTTGCATGCTTATGTGATAACATGCTTATATGATTATATGGGTATGAGATTATTTTCTAAGATATTGATTGGGTCTACGGGTTTCTAGAAATCCTATTAGAAGAGCACTTGATCGCTGCTATTTGTAATTGGAACTCTAGCAACGCTGCGGGACGGTCATTATCTAGGAAGGAAATTCGCATGTTTTTATGTGATTACGTGCTTAGATGGAGTGATTTACTGTTGTCCATCGCATTAGGACGCTAGTGAGTTAGCTTCGACACATTTGTAAATATGCTAATCTCTTTTGTTACCTTCATTAGGATGTTAGGACGTGGACGTAGTGGTGGTAGGCCTAGAAGGTATGAGATGCCTCTACCGGATGATGTTCCGGCGCAGGAGGAAGGGGTTGGTTAAGCCAATGTGGCCGAACCGGTTGGTCAGCAGGCCATGGGCGCTTTAGCCTGCAAAATGGCCAGAGCTTTGCGGGAATCCATGGACATTCTTAGGGATGAGAATCAAGTCTAGGCCCCAGTAGCTGAAGTAGGGCCGTCTTTTATGAAGAGAGAGTTTTTCCAGTCGAATTCGAACGAGTATTTGGGTAATCCCAAGGAGCCACTGAAGGCAGATGAGTGGCTAAAGAAAATAGTGAAGAGGTTCGAGATGCTTGGCATCAAGGACGAGCTGTTGAGGGTGACCTTGGCGTCTTTCTAGCTGAAAGGGGATGCGGGTTAGTGGTGGAAGTATGCGCGAGGGTGTATTGGGGTAACTTGGGAGGCATTCGTCAACGCTTTCTAGGACAAGTTTTTGCCTCCCATTGTTAGAGAGAAGTTGAGAGACCAGTTCTCTAAGTTAGTGTAGTTAAACACACCGGTGGTTGAGTTTGAGGCCACATTCACTAGCTTGTCGAGGTTTGCACCCGAGCTTGTGGCGACTGAAGAACGCCGTTGTTTGGAGTTTGAGAAGTGGTTGAGGATCAAGCTCATGTTTAGAGTGGCCGGATCCATGATTAGAGATTATGGGCGCCTGGTGGAGGTGGCGGCTCATCTTGAGACTATTAAGCAGATGGAGGCAGAGAGAATAAAGGGCTCCAGGAGGAGTCAGGATATGCAGGGGGATAATAAGAGGCTGAGGGTTCTGACCCTCAATCATCCCAAGGAGCTCAGTCGAGGTCCACTTTTCCAGCACCGAGTTCGGGGTTTGGGAGAGGTGGTCAGGGAGACATCATTTGTTTCAAATGTGGTCAGTTAGGCCACAAGTCTCCAGCTTGCTTGCAGAGAGGAGGAGGACAGCGGACAGCATTGTCTTCAGCTCGTTCTCAGAGCTAGAGTCAGGGGAGAGGACAGCCACTCACTTGTTATCAGTGTGGGCAGATGGGGCATAGAAAGAGATTTTGCCCATAGTTGGGTGGCACATCTGGTGCGTCTAGTTCAAGGCAGACATAGAGCCACCGGCCTGCATAGTTAGCACAGGCCTCGAGGGCCAATCAAGGAGCCTCTTCGGCTCAATCAGTGCATCAGTCCTACGCTCCGAGGGGTGAGCAGATAGATCAGAGGCCTACATGGTGTGTGTATGCTGTTACCGCGCTAGATCTAATACCAGCACCTTTAGTAGTGAGAGGAACCTTCTTGTTTTGTAATTTAGTTGCTAATGTGTTGATTGATATGGGTGCATTCCATTCATTTATTTTGTCTGCATTTGCATCAGTTTTGGAGTTAGAGTTGGCTCAGTTAGCCCCTCCCATCTGTGTACAATCGCCTATTAGTGGTGAAATGATTTTGAAGCAGGGGTGTCGGGGTTGTGATATAAGGGTTGCCGATCGCCGACTTCCTTTTTCATTTGTGTTGATTGATATGTCCAGTTTTGATATTATTTTAGGTATGGACTGATTATCGCAATACCAGGTTGTCATAGATTGCTACCGTCAGAGGGTTACTGTATATACCTTGAGCAGTGATTGTTTTTATTTCTTGGGGGACCGGGTTGGTGGAGTCTTATCATCGGTGTATGATCCGCGTGGGCGAAGTGAACTTAGTTATCTTCTTGCTAGCTTCTTGAGTAGTGAGTGTGAAGAAGTCCGAGTTGAGTTGCCAAGAGTGGTTTGTGAATACTCGGATGTCTTTCCCAAGGATCTTACTAGTTTACCACCTCACCGAGAGATCGAGTTCTCTATTGATTTAGTGCCTGGCACAACACCGATTTTGTAATAACCCTATCGTGTAATACTTTATATTAAATTAATGATGGAGATTTGAATTTTTTAATTGTCTACTATTCTGATTTAATTTGAAAACTATGAAAATTATTGAAACTGATTCGTATATGTTTCCATTAAAGATTTATTTGGAATTAGAAATTGAAAGCTTGATTGGCTTAAGAAAGGATAAGTAGCGAGTTGAATTATCATGGAGTAAATGGAACATCGACATGTCTCCATCTCTCCTTGGGCCCAATTCATGTATGTATGGACCCAAGAGGTGACTCGTACGAATTCTAGAGGTGACTCATATTGTAGCACTTAGTTCCGTACAGCACTTTGTTCTATACCAGCAATCAATAGGTCTTCAAGGCCGAATAATTCATATCATGTCACAACATAAACGGAACAGCCTTGGGCCTACCATATCATATTACCATCAATTTACATTTCATATCCATATTCCATATCACAGTTCTTGTGACTCATTCATTCGCATAAAACATAATTCCAGAACATCACAACATTCGTGTATCAAAATAAATATAAATGAACATATCTTTACAATATTATTACTCACATTGATGGGCTTCTGGTAGCAGTTGGCGATGTCCTTGTCTTGACCTACAAACACAATTACATAGCACAACATATCGAACATAGAATTACTCTCTTGATCAAAGTTACTTCTCTTAATCTTTTCTTAATCAAATAAATAGCTCCCTTACTGTGCTCTTTAGCCAATTAGTTATGTTGGTGTAGACCGCCCGAAACTCTCTCTGCGCGGCCCCCTCTTCCGGAGAGGGCACGAATTGGGTTCTTAGCTACTACAGTTCGAACTCCTGTTACGGTTCTGAATCTAATCTCACAAAGTGCAATGTAAGACTGATAAATCACCAAAGAGTCCAAATCCGGCAAATCGTTTTGGAAAATCGATTTTTATCAAAAAGCGCCAAACATGGACTGCTTTGCCAGATTTCAGAGTCGCCACCTAAATATTTTATTTTGGGGAAATTTAGGAAACCCTGACTTGTGCCAAAGGCCACGTGTCCGTCATCACCAAAGTTGTCTCGGCTCGGGAACTTGGGTACGAGAGGGGAAGGTCCTGAAATGAGCACCTCCGCTCGCCCGATCAAAGATCGGCCTGTACTAATATGATATGTTGTTTTTGAAAACACATGCGTTCTTATTCCGGTTTATTAGCTAACCTTACTATGTGATGCGCACATCATACAAGTATAGACTCAATCGCTCAAGTTGGAACAAAACATCTCATGTTTGTTTTTCGAAAGATGGTTTGAAAGTGCTACTCACAAGTAGGCTAAAGCGCGGACTTGCCACCCTCAAGTGGGCTTAAAACAACATGATTTGCCACTTCAAGTGGGCTTAAAACTCTCGTTTCAATGAATTGTTCCAATTCAAGCAATGAAGCCTTCATCCACAGGCATTCTTGTAGTTAAACATTTAAGCAAATAGCCTCATGGCAAACATGCTATACATGACAGCATTTACACACATGCAAGATGCTAAAGCATAAACACTTACAGTGTACTCCGAGCCAAAACAAAAGCTAGTTAGAAATATGCATGATCCTAACTATGTCAACAATGCCTAATGCAACTCATGCAAAATGTAACTAAATAGGCTCGGCTATATAATATGGCATATGATTGCTATAATTCGATACATGTATTCAAATAGGTATTGAAATACAATGCGGTTTGAATGATGCGTCGAGCCCGGTGCATGCAAGACAAATGAATGATGCAAACATGCAAGCATAAGGTATGCTAATCGAAATATGCCCTAAAATAACTATCAAAAGCTAATAAGTAAAAAGGAGAAAGACGTGGGGTTGGAAGACATTCACACACGCACGCACCCTTATTACAACATTTGCCCTCTCGACGGAGGGTCCGAATGAACAAGCTAAGCTAATCTAAGCTAAGCTAATCAACTAATCTAATTAAGCTAATTAGATTAATTCTTACAAACCAATAAAGAAATAGCTAAACTAAGCTACTTAATTATTACAACACTTAATTAATTAACAAATTAATTAAATTACAAATTGCAATGCTAACTAACAAGTAAAGCACTACAATATACTGCTTCAGCTCTGTTTGAAGAGGTTGAACATGCATGCACGCATTCGGTTTCTCGCCCCGAAAAGCTCTCCAGTTTGCTCTTTAAAGGCTCTGCTTGCAGGGTGTCTTTGAGAGTTTGTTGCTGAAACTTACCAAAGCAAAGCTGGGGAGTGCACCAGTGGCCTGTCGGCCATGAGGAGCTATTGCTGGCCACCTGCCGGCCAAAGATGGGCCTCTGCCGGCCAAGGATGTAGCAGTGCCGGCCATCAATGTGGCACTGCCGGCCACTGGTGTGCTGTGACACCAAACTGCAACAAAGCACAAAACAGAGGAAAGGGAGGGTCTCCCTAGGAACATGTGTGTACTATGCCACTCCATATCACTTCAAAACATCAATGGAGGGGGCACCATTGGATCCAAAATCATCAATCAAGCATCTCAATGCATGATGGCCAAGGATCCAACTTGCACAAATTCAATGAATGCACAACAAACAAGACACTAAGAGCACGACCTTATCATGAGTGATCAAAGGCAATGGAGACAAAGGGGATTGGCTCATTTTCATCACTTTGAATATGAAGTGGACCAATCCACCTTGTGTTCAACATAACGTCCGGTTGAACACGATGCAATGCAAATATGTGACATACTCAACTTGGCATGAAATGCAAGACTCTAACATGCAAACAACGCATGCACAACATGTTAAGAGACTTAAGCATTGAAATTAGTGAAGGACACAACACTAGGACCATGCAATACAATGCTCAATGGACTAAACCAACCCCAAACAGAACTCTTGCATGCCAAAATAGTGGCCAAAATGATCTGAAATGCTAGCATGAAAGGCAAGAGAATGATGTTCATGTATTGGCTAGCAAGCAAGGCAAAATGCTCAACCCTCAAACTCAATGAAAGAGTGGTAAACATGAGAGTATAACAAAGCCATATGCTCTGAAATCATGTGAGAAATGAGGCTAAGGCATGCAATCATCACATTCAAAGCATGCTAGGGACCTCAAACACAAGGCTAGTCAAGGCCCTTTACACTACAACCATACTAAGCAATGCTCAAATGACCCTAACCATTCAAAATAGATCTAAGGCAGGTCAAAACAGTAGCAAAAACATGCTAGCCTTGTAGCATAGATGGCAAGAACAATAAGCTCATGTATTGGCTCACAAACAAGGCATAATGCTCAACCTCCCAAAAGCATTGAAAGAGTGATTTGAGTGGAAGTATGGCAAAGATATAAGCTCTGAAATCATATACCAAATGATGCTATATCATGTAAACATCACAACTATAGCATGCTGGGGGTCTCAAAACACAAGACTAGCAAATCCAATTACACTATAGCCCTACAAGGCAAGCCATACATGACCAAGACCACTTGGAATAGAGTTTAACCATGCTAAATCAGTGGCAAAAATGTCCTAGAGCAAAGCTAACACATGCTAGAATGATGAATTAAAGCATGAAGCATGTTAGGCCAACAAGCATGATTGCACTACAAGTACCAAAAGCATGCAAGAGGTGACCAAACCAGCCAAAAACAGAGTTATGGAAGGTCCAAAAAGTCACAAAAAAGTGCTTGAACAAAGCCACAAAGAAGTAAAAACACATGCTCATTTGGTAGGCCATCAACACAAGCAAACAAGGTACAAGGAGAGGGGACCACCCCCTCCTATTTGGGACCTTAAAACCACCTTCCCACCACTAAAATTCCTCTGGAATTTAGTGGTTAAAGGGCCAAAAGGAGATGGTTTGAAAGGTGATGAAAGATGGCACAAAAGCTATACAAGCTAAGGAACAAAAGGAAGAGCCAACCCCCTAACACAAAACAGGCCTAAACCATCATTTTCAGGATTGAAAAACAGAGTTTTCTTCAGTTCAAAACCAAGCCAAAAACAGTTTGCAAAGGTGGTAAAACAAGCATGCAAAACAAAGCTTTAGAGGGACAAGTGCTTACCCTTGAAGCCAAGCACACTTTAGGCCATAAAACCAAGTCAAAACCACCTTAAGGAGCTCCAAGAAAACCTTTTAGCAGCCTCATCCCAAGGATGATCCACTCTTGTTAAGGCTTGATAGGTTGAAGATGATTGTATGCAAGCCTTCAAGAACAAAACCTTTAGAGAGAGTGAAATCTAGAGAGAGGATTTAGAGAGAGAGGCTCCCAAACTTCTTCCTCAGTTGTTCTCAAAATGTTCTAACCCTTGAATATGAGATATAAGGCCCTCATATATAGCAAAACATCAAGTTTTGGTAGAAAATATCAAGCCAAAGACAGTTGGAACAGCTGCACAACAAATATTTGCCCAAAACTACTTTCTGCCATTTGTGGCTGGCAGTTTACCACTGTTGGCCGGCATTTTACCATGGTTGGTCGGCAGCAAACTCCCTTGGACGGCAGGGGGCCGACATTGGCCATTCATGGCCGGCACGTGGCCCAAAAATCCCATTCATGGTCATAAAATTCCACTTCTGGTTGGACAGAAAAATCTGCTTTTTGGGCCCGACTTCAACTAGACATATCTCCTTCATCTGGATTGCTTTTCAGGTCATTCTTAAGCCTAAATTGTATCCTTGGAAGTCTTCTTTCCAATAGTGAAAGTCTTACTTCAAAATTCCAAGTGTGCAAAAAGTTATGCCCATTTGAGTGAAGACTGCTCAATTTTGATCCTACTGGGATTCATGCTGAACTTCTTCCAAACTTGGTTTTCTTCTCTCCTCTCCTCTTTTCTTCAAATCCAAACCCCTAAACAAGGTGTTTTGAAAGATTTTTCAAGGAGTTCACCTCTCTTCCATTCATTTCCACTTTGTCCTTGCTTGGTTTACCGAAAAGCACAACATTTAACAAAATGCGAGCCTTGGAACATCGTAGAAACTTCTTTTCAAAAATATTTTGAAAGAGAGGGTTTTAAGGCCTAAAAACCATTCAAAATAGTTTTGGTCCAAAACTGGGGTGTAAGGTTGGGATTTGACTCTCCTCTTGCTGAAGAAATCGAGCCTTTGCACTGCACAACTTTCACCACCAAGTAAGCCATCAGCGGCGTCCAAGTCTTAAGGGCGGTCAAAAATGGGGTGTCTACAGTTGTCCCTCTTTGACAGAACTCAAAAGTCATGAAATGATGGGAGTGAATGTCAATCCCCAGAGACGACCCATTTTTGACAAGGCCGAAGACTTGGACAAACAAACAAAATACAGATAAATAAATGGTTGTGCCCGCGGTCTGCCTACGTATCCCTTTGCAAAGAATCAAACCAGCGTAGTTCAGGGGCAGAATGCAAAATGATATGCAATAATATAACAAAACAATACAAACGATATGCAATGCAACCAAACAATGCACATGATATACAATGTAATTGAATTAATCAAACTGCAAGCAGTGCAAAACCACACAAATATCATAAAGGGATGGAGATGCAGAATCAACCTACGTTAACATAGAAAAGGTGCCGGAAACCTCAAACCACAATTCTCTTAGTGGAATAGGTGTGTGCACAGGCAGAACTATGTGTTTCCTAGAAAGAATACAAGATACAAGTAATTGGGTGGCATGATATAAGTGAGGAATGATCTGCTGAGGAAAGATCGTGATCCTAAATGCTGAATGCAACGAAACAAAATACGATGCAATGGATGCAATGAATACAGTGAATAAGGCGCGCGGCCAAACCACATTTCTACCTAGAAAAGGCATGGACACAAACTAGACCATCTCTAACACAGAAAAGGTGCCGACACCCTCAGACCACAATTCTCTTAGTGGAATAGGCGCGTACACATAATCACAGAACCATGCTTCAACGAAGGGAATGGTATGAGCACATGCCAGACTAAGCTTAACATGGAAAGGATACAGGCGATAAAACAAATAATGCAGTAAATGCATGCGATAAATGCTATGTACAATGCAATGTAATAACTAAAATGCAATGCAGCTGGGAAGTGAAAGTACCTTGCAGAGCCAATTGGTGATGACTCACCTCATGCTGCTGGGGATCTTTCGTTTCTTCTTGGTTGAACCACAGGTACTACTTTTCTCACTGGCTATGGTCGCAGCTTTCCCTATTCTCCAACAGGGTGACATACTAGGTTGGTTCAGTATTCAAAATTGAGGCGCATACCCGCTACCTCAACCTATGGGGCTTCCATACAGATTTCAAGCCGGGGATACAATCCCTGGGTATTTAAACCAGACTTTAGTCTCGAAAATTCCAAACCTTTGCGTTCTAGGCATTAGCCATTCGAACTCTAGTTCCCACCATCGCAGTTGATCTCTTAGGAACTCACTGTAAACACAGGTAGGTGGCTATACTAGACCACTGGAAGTCGTTCGGGCATGACAAACACCAAAGGAATTGCACCTTTAGAGGATTTAAGGTCTCCTAGACCAGGAAAATACACAAGAAAGCGCGATGCGCAAGAAAGCGCGAGTGAAAATGCAGGATTTTAAGGTCTCCTAGACCAAAGATTGCACAAAACAATGCGAGTGAGATATAATGTGTAAGTGCACAAGACAGTGTGAGTAAGATACAATGCACAAGAAAGTGCGAGGAAGGTGCACAAAAAAAGTGCAATAAAATGCATTTTCCATTCGAACTCTAGTTTCCACCATTGCAGTTGATCTCTTAGGAACTCACTGTAAACACAGGCAGGTGGCTATACTAGACCACTGGAAGTCGTTCGGGCACGACAAACACCAAAGGAATTGCACCTTTAGAGGATTTAAGGTCTCCTAGACCAGGAAAATGCACAAGACATTGAGATGCGCAAGAAAGCGCGAGTGCACAAGAAAGTGCGATGCGCAAGAAAGCGCGAGTGCAAACTGCACAAGAAAGTGCGATGCGCAAGAAAGCGCGAGTGAAAATGCAGGATTTTAAGGTCTCCTAGACCAAAGATTGCACAAAACAATGCGAGTGAGATACAATGTGTAAGTGCACAAGACAGTGTGAGTGAGATACAATGCACAAGAAAGTGCGAGGAAGGTGCACAAAAAAGTGTGATAAAATGCATTTTTTATGCAAGTAAGGTGCACAAAAAAGTGCGATAAAATACATTTTCTATGCAAGTGAGGTGCACAAAAAAGTGCGATAAAATGCATTTTCTATGCAAGTGAGGTGCACAAAAAAGTGCGATAAAATGCATTTTCTATGCAAGTAAGGTGCATTTTCTATGCGACAGATACGAGTATTTTCTATCCAAGAATGGGTGTATTTTCTATGCAAAAGACACGAGCATTTTCTATGCCAGTATGGAAGAATGCATTTTCTATGCAAAAGATACGAGCATTTTCTATGCCAGTATGGAAGAATGCATTTTCTATGCAAAAGATACGAGTATTTTCTATGCAAGAATGGGTGCATTTTCTATGCATGAGGCAGGCATATTCTATGTAATATTGAAAGCATATTCTATACATGAGTCAAGCATATTCTACGCATGAGGCGAGCATATTCTATGCGGAATTGAAAGCAAGCATATTCTATGCATGAATCATAATGATGCGCGGCACGCATGCAACAAAAGTGTATATGAAAATGCACATTCTATGCAATAGAGGGGCATCAAATATGTACTTTGGTGCCTCCAATTCACCCCTCAGATTCACCCCTCAGAGGACTTTGCAACATGCTCAGCTCAAAAAAGGATACACCCTGTTCATATTGGCGAAAAATAACATCTGCATGTGAAAACCACGGGTACTACTTGGACTGCCATTCTGACTTGAAGCAGGCTTAAACTTGGGGTTGAGATACACTCATACTCCAGAGAAAGGTGAGTCCTGGGAACGTGCACCTGGAATGCAGCCTTGGAACTTGCCGAAGTTAAAACACACTAAGATGCTCCAAATTTTCCCTCTTTTCTTTTGCTTTGCAGTCCGGAACCTATGTAGCTTCAGATAGGTCCTTGTTCTACTGTTCTCACATGACCTGGGTTGAACCCTACAGTTTATGAAAGAACAAATCCTGTTTTGCACAAACGTGGAGAATGGCACAGCACTCTGAGCACAAAACGATTTATTTTGAAATTGAGAAACAAGTTCTCGACCAAGTATTGAGCCTACGACCGACCACAGTCAAAATAACTCAACAAAGGGAAAGACAAAGGGAAAACAACCTAAACACATCTATTGACACTCAAAACGACTCAAAGCAAGAATCGAGACAAACAAAAAAACACACACAACACTCAGATGTGTTACAACAACAAGAGACCTCTTAGTTCACGAGGAGCCAGTTTCTCTGGGTATTGTTTCCCACCCTTTCTTATTTGTGATTGTCATATCACTCTGGTACTCAATCTCTTTTTCTTTGAAAAAGCCCTTTCCTCACTTTTTCTCTTAGCGCACATCTCTCTATTCTTTAATCTCTCTTATTTTTTATCCCTCCCCTGGGTGGCTGATGGATAAACAAGAAGTTGCAGGCTCTTGCCCCTAGCATTCTGCTAGATTCTTCTTCTTCCACTCACAACAGTGAGCTTTCCCACAGAGGGGGTTGTGATACGACTGGATGCGCAGCAGATCTGCAATTGACATCGGTTGACAATGCCTCCAGCTTAGCTTGATCGAGGTGAGTTACAACATGTCCCACCGGCCAGGCAGACAATTGATTCGTCTGACACATTGCATTTTCTACATCCCCATTCTGGGCCAGATGCCAATTTGGGTGTGGTCATCTAGATGAGGGAATCGAACATCCCACTCCATTTTCAGTTCGTGCTTCGCACTTGGCTTGATACCTCGCTGCTTGGAGGATGAAAGAGCTTTTGGCCCTTTGCTGTTAGCTTCAGTTGTGCCCTTTTCTGACAAGTAGAGTGCCCTTTCTGGCAAGCAAGGTGCCCTTTCTGGCAAATTTGGTGCCCTTTCTGGCAAGTACATTGATAATAGGGGAACAGACAGAAAACCTGACTCAACTGTGCCCCTAGTTCATCATTTTGACAAATTTTTTTTTTTTTTGTTTTGGCTTTCTACTAAAACAATTTTAATCAATATGAGAGTTAGATTAACAAACTTGTTCGATTTTCTGATTTGAAATCATGCAAGTCAGGTTATGAGCACTGAAAATTTTCCTTTTTGGGGTCTAAGAAATGGTCCAGTTTTGGAAAAATGGAGCAATGTTCGAGAAAATTAATCAACTTCATTAAAAATTCTCAAAACTTGTTTTTGCAAATGGCCACTGCTTGACCAACATAGAATCTACTCTCGAGATGCACAACCTCAGATCTGAGCTTAATTTGTCTTACAGCTGAATCTTCTAACGGAATAGGACAATCCGATTTTGAACGAAGACGAGCCACTTCACATGGACAAGATAGCCGAGTTGAACAAGGATAAACCAATCAACAAGGATGAGCCAAGCAAGCTGAAAATGATTGGGGCCGAACTTCAGGATGAAGTTGCCTACGTATCCCAAACATGGGAATCAGGTCTGACGTAGTTTCGGGTTAAGGTACACTCAAGTATTAACCTCTCCTTTTACGCTCTAACTTTTGCCAAGGCCGCCCTTCTGGGTTTTCAACCTTGCGAGCTCTGTTTTTCTTTGCTTTTCATTTCTTTTCATTCTTTTCTTTTCTTTTCTTATCTTTTTCTTTTCATTTTTTCATTTTCTTCATTTTTCTTCTTTTTTCTTCTTCTTTTCTTTCTTTTCTTGCTCTAACTTTTGCCTGGGTCGCCCTTCCAGGTTTTCGGCCCAGCGAGCCTCTCAAGGGTAAAAGAGTTCAACTTTGTCCATGTTAATCGGTTTTGAGATCTCGAAGCCATATGAATCTAGGAGAATGGCTGTTGTTCACTGATGATGTAGAAGTCCATCCAATAGGGGCTGAAGTTGCCCCTAGTGTTATGGATAGGAACTCGGTTGTCCTTTAGCAATACTTTCTTATTTCCGTTTCTCAGATTTGGCTTTCTTACCAGTCTTCATTGGTTGGCGGAATGACTCATCTTTTGAATCTTTGAGCACATTTGACATTTTTGCCCCTAGTTCAAGGGCTACTTCTGATCTAGCTTTGCAAGCTTCCTTTGATGGCATCTAATCTTCTTGATCTGACTTTTCTTGCCCCTAGTTCGAGGGCTGCTTCAAATCTGGCCTGGCGGGCCTCCTTTGATGTCATACGACCTTATTGCCCCTAGTTCATGGGCTGCTTCAAATCTGGCTATACAAGCCTCACATTGTGGTTGACCGTTTGAACATTCTGAATCCAAGTTCAAGGTTTGAAAGCAAAAGGGGTTGAATCTTAAGGCTGAGAGTGATCCTATGCTGCACAGTCTCAAGAGCGATTCCACACAGGTCTTCGCAGGACCACGCAAAACATTTTTTTGAAATCTTTTAAAAAGGCGACTAATCGCTCGTGAAGATAGTGTAGAACCAATCTAGATCAAGCCAGGATCCTTCTCAGTACTCACATTAACAAGCATGATCTCATTCATTAAGGGCTTAGCATGCCTCTCTTTCTCTCAATTTGATCAAATTTTGCAAATCCAGAGGAATTCCTCCCTCTTTGTTTTCATCACAGTGTTTAAAGAGTTTTGAAAAACTTAGGTCAATGCAATGACTTAAACGCACAAAAAAATTAGGTGAAAATCTTTGCCGTTTCATTCAGAATTCAGATTTGCTGGCACAATTGGCTTCATGGCAGAAACAGACTCAAAAGAAAAGTGCAAAAGACAAACACAAAACAAGCAAGTGATGCCCGAGGTAATACCCCCTAAATCACCCGACTCTAACACAACAGGATTGACTTGATATAACAAGACGGACTCAACTGACTCAGTACAAAGGACTGACTCAAAACAACACAATAGAACTGACTCAATACCCAAGTCAGGAAGTAAAATAAACAGCATTCTCAAAACAGTGCATGCCATCCCCATATTTGGAGTAAACTGAGCACCATTCTCAGGTGGTTCATCCCCCGATCATATAATTACATTATCCCCCCAAGTTCACTGATCCAGTGCCGATAGACTTTGCAGGACTTGGTGCGACGATAACCCTGTTGTCAATCAGATCTTGTCTTTCATGGCGAAGATGAAAACACATGTCAGTGTCATGACCGGTTTGTTGATAGAAGGCACAGTACTTGGCCGCATCGTGTGAGGGGGGGAGGTTATTCGGTAATGGCTGCGGCTCCAAGGGCTGGAGATGGCCTTGTCCTATATGGATTTGGAGAGCTTTGGACAAAGTCATGTAGAGGGGATTGAAGACCCTCTTGCCTTGGGGTGGGTACTTCAAGGTTTGTGGAGTGTTGGATGTACCAGCAAAGAGGTTGGCAGGTGCTGGCTGGGTTTGCTGATCTCTTCCGAGAGTAGGATTGGAGCTGAAAGGGGTGTTTCTGGTACGATATCCCTTTTCTCGGCTTGCCCCTTGATTCAGACTGCCCCCAACTTGAGTGGCAAAAGTGTCATCTACAGTTTTTGCAACCACTGCAAGCACTTGTTGTTTGTTCAGTCCTTCGGCCTTCAATGCCTCGACAGCCCACTGAAGATGTTCATAGGGACCGATGCCTGCCCCGGCCTTGTTCTTACCACTTGCCTCCACTTTGTAAGGGGATTGGCCTTCTTCCAATGCAGCCCGTCCCAAGATTGGGAAGCCTTTTGGCATGAAATTTCTGGCATGTGATGTGGGCGATGATGGAGCCAATATCCCAAAGGCCAGATTTTCCACTGTTCTTTGAAGATCTTCAATCATTCTCATCATCTTAGAAGTGGTGGGTTCATGGGTTTGAGATGATTGCAGTTCGAGTGCATTTATCATGCATAAGTCCATGCTGTCCAGAATGAACACCTCAGGCTTGGGTAAATGGGCTGGGGTGATGTATATGCTGGGGTTGTAGCCGGATGGTGTTGTATGGATTAAATTGAGCTGTAGATGAGCTACTTGGTCATTGGGGTCCTGAGGTAGAGCTATCATCCGGTTGTTGATGAGATTCTGGACCTCATGACGGAGGCAGTAGCAACGATCGGTGCCCTGACCGCGCTGTTGATAGTACACACAGTATTTGGAGGGGTTATGCCTGGCAGGGAGTGGGTCAGGCAGAGGTTGAGGATCAAGGGGTTTGAGATACCCTCTTTCCATCAGGACTTTTAGTGCGCTGGTTAGGCTCATATAGAGGGGAATGAAAGTTCTTCCCTAAGCTCGGGCTGGGTTGGCTGTTTGTAGGCTTGGCTTGGCAAAAAGGTCAGTTGTGGCGACTGTATTGATTTTGGTGGGTTTGGGAATAGTGCTACTGTCACAACCCGAACCCGCCCCCATGGGTTAAGGACGTAACCGGCCAATAATCCTGAGATTACCTATGGCCTCAAATCAAACCGGACATAACTCGTCAGAGTAAAGGGGGCCAAACGGAAGCAAAATTTAAAACTTTATCCATAGAGCTGTGCTTACATGACATGTCATAACAAACCATACATATACATGTTAATAGCTCACATCAAAATATGTATTATCATAAAGTTCTGTACATACAGGATCATTCAAGTCTAAGTCAGCCAGCCAAAACTATATACAAACATATTCAAAGTCCTCGTCGACAGGACAAAATAAAGCAAGATCGCAAAAGGGCGAAGACGGGTCTCGTGCGTGAGACGTAAGGGCTGACTCTTCAGAACCTTGGTTGTTCCACACAAACTTCACTGAGGATGGGTTTGGACCTCTCTTGGCTCACCTACAAACACATGAATGAGCGTAAGCGAAAAGCTTAGTGAATAATATCAAATAAAGAAATTATACAGACGGTATGTAGAACAACATGCTTCAAATGGCCTTGGGCCCAATTCGTATTTCTATTAGCATATATATACTCAAATTTAGGTCAAGTGACTGCGGTTTCGAACACATCATATGGCCTCGGGCCCAATTCGTTCGTGTCATACTGGCCCTTGGCCCATTTGTCTTTTATTCAGATCAAACTGGCCTTTGGCCCATCTATTCTTTCATTCAGATAAAACTGGCTTTTGGCCCATTCATTCTATCTTTCATGTCGGACTGGCCTTTGGCCCATTCAGACTTTCATATCAAACTGGCCTGTGGCCCATTCATACTTTCGTGCCAAACTGGCCTTTGGCCCATTCAAACTTTCATGTCGAACTGGCCTATGGCCCTGTAACATGCCCGGGGGGTACCCGTGCGCGTTAAACAGTTCGGACTCCCGAGATCTCTTTGATCTAGTCTCACGAGTGCAATGTGAAACGTAGATGAGAGTCCAAATTTGGAAACTTTTAGTGAAAATCCATTTTATTGCAATTTTGTCAAAAAATGGACTGCGTCATCAGATCTCAGAGTCGCCACCTAATATTTTGGGAAATTAGGAAACCTATGACTCAGTGCCAAGGCCACTGTTCGTCATAACCAAGGATGCTTGGCTCGGAACCTTAGGTATGAGAGGAGAAGGTCAATAATGAGCACCCCTGCCCACCCGATCAAAGATCGGCCTTTACTAACCATGATATGAATTTTATTTTATTTATATGTTCATGTTCTGATTAGTTAATAAATCATAAAATTTACTATGTGAAGCATACAAGTATAGACTATGCCATTCATTTTGGAACAATTTGATATCATGCATTTTGAAAGAGTTTTGACGATGTACAACCCAAATAAATTGAGTTTACAAGCACAAAAAATCAACATCATTCCAAATTAAGCGACACAACCTCCATTCACTGGCATTCATAGAGTTATATCACATAAGCAAATAGCCTCATGGTAGAATGCAAGACATAGTAAGAAAAACACACACAAACGGGATGCTAAAGCATAAAAACTTACATGTTTGATGTCACACGAACAAGCTACAAAACAAAGTTAGTAAAATATGCATGATTATATACAAAATCCTAATGCAATTCACTCATGAGATGCAACTAAAGATTCGGCTTCTAAAATATGATATGTGAATCATCTCAAGAACATGAGGTAGCGCACATAATCACATAGGAATTGATTAAATCCACAAATGCAAACTTAGCCGAATCAAGATGCATGAAACATGGATGCAAAGCATAACTATGATGAAAAATAAATATGATGTTTATGTACAAATAAAGAAAGCAAGTAAAAGAACGGGATAGAAAAGAAGCGGGGCGGGGAATTATTAACATTTTAAAGAATAATTACAAATCAAATTTGAGAGAGATGATGAGAATATTACAACAAAATAAAAACCTCACAATACACTCAAAATAAAAAATAAATAAAATAAAAGCTTCATGTTCTTTAGAACCGCCGGCGGAAATTGGTCAATATTGGGAGATTACGCCATCTTGTTCGGAAGAAGCTAACCGGCCGGCCAACTAGGCCGGTGTAGACGTGCCCGTGGGCCTTCGCTCTACAGCTCGGACTCCCTTTTTTGTTTGTTGCGGTTCTTAATCTGAACCAAAGAGTCCAACTTTGGCAAATCGTTTTGAGAAAAAACAGATTTTGAAAAGAAGTGCCAAACATGGACTGCTTTGCCAGATACAGAGTCGCCACCTAAATATTTTTTAATGGGGAAATTTAGGAAACCCTGACTCGGTGCCAAAGGCCATGTGTCCGTCATCACCAAAGTTGTCTTGGCTCGGGAGCTTGGGTACGATCGGGGAAGGTCAGCTGTGAGCACCCCCTCTCGCCCGGTCTGAAGACCGGCCTCTACTAACCATGATATCCGATTTTGAAAACATTATGTGTTCTTGTTCCGGTTATTAGCCTAGAATTACTATGTTATGCGCACAACAAACAAGTATAGACTAGATCGCCTAATTTGGAACAACATTGCATATCCGTTCGTTTTGAAAATGCTTTGGAATTTGCTACTCGCAAGTAGGCTAAAACACGGATTTCAACGAGTTTTTCCAACTCAAACAATCCAACCTTCACCCACAGCAATTTATCTCATATAAGCATTTAGTCACATGGTAATCATGCTGTCACGTTAACATTCACGCGCATGCGAGATGCTAAAGCATAAATACTTACATTGCACTCCATGCCAAAACAATAAACTAGTTAGCAAATATGCATGTCCTAGTTCATGTTAAGTGGCTAATGCAATCACATGCAAGGATGCATTTAGAGTGGGCTCGGCTAACCCTAAAATGGCATGTGAAATGCTACAATTATCACGTATTCAATTTGGAATTGGAAATACAATGCAGTTTGTTATGATGTACCGAGCCCGTGCATGCAAGACAAATGCATGGATGCACGCATGCATAGCATAAGGTATGCTAATTTAGACGTGCCCTAATACTAACCATCAAAAGCAGAGTAAGTAAAAGGGAAGAAAGAAGTGGGGATTGGAAGACATATACACACTCACCCACACATATTACAGATTCACCCTCGCTCGGGGGACCAAAAGAATATAATACAGTCCGAATAACGAATTAACTATTCTAGTTAATCAAATTATTACAGACCAATTAAATTAATTTAAACAAATTAATTAATCTAATTAAAACAGTAAACCACCTCGGGAAGAGGGCCCAATGCAATGCATGCTCGGTTCCGCCCGGAAAGTCAGTGCCATGCATAGGCTGCCTCTGTTTTCCCTGCTATACACCTCTGAAGACTACAAAAATCTCAAAGATGCTTCTCTGGACATTGGAGATCACCATCGGCTGAATGGAATGGCCACCGGCCGTAGGATGTGATCATCGACTGAGGATAAAGTTATCGGCCCTTATCAACGGCCGGTCGGCACTAAATGTGGCCGGTCGGCAAAAAGTTCCTGCAGAACCTGCAACTCACAGCAGCAGAGGGCAAAACCTTGCATGGCAATGTAATCCAAACAATGTATGCACCAACCAAGTCCCTTATCGCGTATATAACTCAAAGGGGCATGGTCCTTGGTTCTTGGACCACCAATCGCGCATTTGAATGCGTGATGGCCCAAGAGGCCAAGTGTGCATCTTCCATTTCAAATGAAATGCAATGCAAACAAACAAACCAAGGCCCAATTCCTCTCACCAAATCAAGGAACAAGGCATGCATGCAAGATGCCATGCAACCTAGGCATGCAAGCTAAGGATGCAACATGGCATGGCAAGGCACTTATGCAAGCATACAAGCAAACATGAGGCAATGCAAACTAATGAAAAGATGGACTTAAACATGATTTAGGCAGCTCTAAATAGGCCTAAAACAGTGGCCAAAATGCTAAGTTCATGAAGGTGAATGCTCATGCAAACACGCATAAAATATGGTTCAAGACTTAAGCATAATGAAGCAACTTTTAAACACATTTAAAAGGACAAACATGGACTAATGGCATGCAACATGAAGCTTTGAAAATCATGCTATAAGAGGTGCCAAACCAACTAACAAGGCAAACAAAGCATGCAAAATGGTCCAAGCACTCAAAGCAAGCTAATGATGCATTGAACTACACTTAGCAAGGCAAGCATGGCATGCATTAAACAACTAAAAACAGATTTTTAGCATGTTAAAACAAGGCCAAAAGACCACTTAAATGGCATCTAAGTGACTCAAATTTAAAGGCATGCACAATGGTCAAAACATAGGGCATACAAAGCAAGCTTTCAAAGCTTCAAAGAGGCGTCCAAGGCAAGTATACAAGCATGTCTTAGGGACTGAAATGACATGTAGGGTGGTTCCAAACCACTTAATTAATGCAAGCAATGCATGCTACACATTCACCTACTTGAAGCATACAAGCTCAAATACAAAGGAGCTATACTAAGCATGCCAAGATCGACCCAAGCAACTATGGACAGACCTAAAACATGGCAAAGTAAGCACAAAACCTTCACAAGGCTAAGCCTAAAACATGCTAGAACAAAGGCTAACAACCTAAGGCATATTAAGGCATAAACAAGGCATTACATGGTAGGTATGCTAAGCATGCATGGTGTACCAAAACCAACACGCAACAATGTTATATCATGGCATAATAAGCATGGAAAACAGCCTAGACATGATCAACAAACACTCAAGCATGATGCTCCCTCAAGAGGCCAAAATGGGTCCTTTTCAAGGACAACAAGGAGAGGGGGTGGCCCTCTCCTTCTTGAGACTTCAAGGCACCATCCTCACCACTGAAATCCCTCAAGATTTCAGTGGTGAGGAGGCCCAAGCACCAAAGTCTCGGAGCTCACCAAAAATAGCACAAAAAGGAGCCTTACAAGGCCTAGGAGGGGTCAAACAAACCCAAACCACAAAACACTCTTAACAAACAATCAAGAGGGCTTAAAAACAGAACTTTTTTCTATTATACACTAAGCACAAAAACAGTTCTAAGATAGGTAGAAAAGCAATGCAAAAATGGGGAATAAAAGGGAAGTTTCTTACCCTTGAAGCCTTTCTTCAACAATGGTGATCTTGTTGCTCCTTCAAGCCCAAATCCAGCCAAGAACACTAAGAAAAACCTCTGGTCCTTCAAAAGCCAAGGAAAGGTGTAGCACTATGTGTTTGTGTGCAAAAGTAAGCTTAAACACACACAAAGGCAAAAGAGGGGAGGTATAGATATAGGTTAGATACACTAACTTAAACCCTAAAACCAGAGCTCTCTAACTCTCCTCTCCAACTTGTCTAACCCTAGAACAAGGGAGAGAAGGCCTCCTCTTATAGAGGAGCCAATCTTGTAAAGCTTACAAGGTAAGCTAAGAAGAGGGCCATCCCTCCATACACGTGTATGGAGGGGAAGCAAATGCAAGACAGCTGTGCTAAAATATCTGCAAAAGCATATGCAGAGTAGTCGGCCGGCCAAAGATGTCATTTTGACAAAATTGATGGCCGGTCGGCCAAAAAGAGTGCCGGCCGGCAATATACATTGTCGGTGGACACAAACAACAGCCGGTGGCCTCTAGCCATGGCCGGTGATGTGTGGGGATGCCTCACAAGGCATTCCCTGCCCCTCCAAGGAAAAACACAAGTGTTTGGTACAAAACCAGACACAAAACGGTCGAGTTCGGAGATCCTGAGACAAGGCGCGTAGCCGAGACCTCCGGGAACTCCAAACGAACACAAACATGGATAATCACCGAGTGTTCCAACGGTGTCGTCCAAGTCTTGAGGACGGTCAAAAATGGGGTGCCTACAGTTGCCCCTCTTTGACAGAACTCGAAAGTCATAACAATGACGGGAGTGAATGTCAAAGTCCAGAGACGACCCATTTTTGACAAGGCCGAAGACTTAGACAAACATGCAAGACAAACAAGGTATGCGCCCAAAGGCAGGGGCAAAATGCAACTGAAAGTGCAAGAAGCCGAGCATAACTTATGATCATGCAAAGAAAGCTGTAACGAAGCACGCATGCGACAGTTTTAAGCTAGCATACACCAAACTACACTACAATGCAGAAAGGATGTAAGAGAATTATGCAATTCTCGATATGTCTCACGCGGAGGATACAATACCTGTCCGGTTCGCCCGGTTGCATCGGCCTCAAATGAGCCGTACATACAATATCGTGCCTGTAAAGAAAACAAACTTAACAGGTATGATATTGTTAGCGATATGCATGACAATGCAAGAATGAATGCAAAACGATATGCAATATATACAAAACAATGTATAAATAATGCAAATGATATGCAATGCAATCGAATCATGATTCAATCATGAGCGGTTCGAAACCACACAAATGTCACATAGATTGATGGAAGTAACAAGTCTGTCTACCATAGAAAAGGTGCCGCAACCCTCAAAGCGCGTACACATGCAGAAGTATGAGTGATGTAGACGGACACAAGAACGAGTATTGGGGGGATGACATAAGTGGGGTAACTACCCGCTGGGGAAAGAATAATGATCCTAACACCGGATGCAACAATTACACTACAATGTAATATCTACAATGGATATGGCGTGCAGCCAAAACCGTATCTTGCCTAGGAAAGGCATGTACGCATACAAGCCATGTCTAACACAGAAAAGGTGCCGCAACCCTCAAACCAACATACCAACGTGGAATAGGCGCGTACACATGCAGAACTGTGTTTTGACGTGAAAAGTAAGGGCACATACCAGACCAAGCTCAACAAGGAAAGGCGTAAGCCATAGATGGAGGATGATGCAGTAAATGCATGCAACTAAAATGCAATGGAGATGGATACAACGGATATGGCACACGGGCCAAACCAAATCTTGCCTAGGAAAGGCATGTACACAAACGAACCGTGTTTAACACAGAAAAGGTGCCGCCACCCTCAAACCAAGTTCATTAAGGAATAGGCGCGTACACATGCAGAACTGTGCTTTAACGTGAAAAGTATGGGCACATACCAAACCAAGCTCAAAAAGGAAAGGCGCAAGCCATAGATGGAGGATGATGCAGTAAATGCATGCAACTAAAATGCAATGGAGATGGATACAACGGATATGGCACACGGGCCAAACCAAATCTTGCCTAGGAAAGGCATGTACACAAACGAACCGCGTTTAACACAGAAAAGGTGCCGCCACCCTCAAACCAAGTTCATCAAGGAATAGGCGCGTACACATGCAGAACTGTGCTTTAACGTGAAAAGTATGGGCACATACCAAACCAAGCTCAACATGGAAAGGCGCAAGCCATAGATGAAGGTGATGCAATGGGTGCAAGCAAGCTACAATGCAATGTTTACAATATGCACTGGGATGGATGTTTACAGTGGAAATGCATGACATATGCACTATATTACAATGAAATGCATGACATATGCATTATTCACAATGAATGCATGACATATGCAGTATTTATAATGTATGCATGACATATGCATGTGTGTTTTTTTTTTTTGTTTAGATGCATGACATATGCACTATATTACAATGAAATGCATGACATACGCATTATTCACAATGAATGCATGACATATGCAGTATTTATAATGGAATGATGCATGACATATGCAGTATTTTTTTGTTTTTTTGCTTTTGAAATGCATGACATATGCAGTATATAAAATGATGCATGACATATGCATTATACAATGGAATGATGCATGACATATGCAATATGCAATGGAATGATGCATGACATATGCAATATATATTTTTTTGCTTTTGAAATGCATGACATATGCAGTGCGCGACAACGCAAGTTGTTTGAAATGCATGAGCTTTGTTATTTTGAATGCATGATTATGCATGATTTTGACAATGCGCGGCTTTTGAGATGCATGACAATGCATGTACTTGAAATGCGCGGCAACGCGTGGCTTTTGAGATGCATGACAATGCAAATGAACTGTGCACACCAATGCACCAAAGGTCTTGCACCTTCCAAGGATTTAAGGTCTCCTAGACCGTGCGTGTTTAAGGTCTCGCCAGACCATAGATGCACAAGAAATGCATGCCAATGCAAGTGAACTTGAAATGCGCAGCAACGTGCGGCTTAAAATATGCATGACAATGCAACCGAGCGGTTTTAAGGTCTCGCCAGACCACGCGTGCTTTTGGTCCCGCCGGACCGTGGCGTTTTTAAGGTCTCGCCAGACCAAAAGAATGCGGTTTGAGATGTGATGCGCAAGACAGCGCGATGCAATGCTTGCCAAATGCAATGATATGCGCAAAATAGCGCGATGCGAAATATGATGCACGTGACGGTGCAAATTGAAATGCGATGCACAATGCAAGTGAGACACGCATGCCAATGTAGATAGACACGCATGCCATGAAGGAATGTAAAATGATATGTGAATGAGACACGCATGCCTCAAAGGTGCAAGACAATGCACATGAGACACGCGTGCCTCAAAGGAATGTAAAATGATGTAAATGAGACACGCATGCCTCAAGGAATGGAAAATGATGCAAATGAGACACGCATGCCTTAAGGAATGGAAAATGATGCAAATGAGACACGCATGCCTCAAGGAATTGAAAATGATGCAAATGAGACATGCATGCCTCAAGGATTTGAAGATGATGCAAATGAGACACGCATGCCTCAAGGATTTGAAAATGATGCAAATGAGACACGCATGCCCCAAGGAATTGAAAATGATGCAAATGAGACACGCATGCCGCAAGGAATTGAAAATGATGCAAATGAGACACGCATGCCCCAAGGAATGGAAAATGATGCAAATGAGACACGCATGCCCCAAGGAATGGAAAATGATGCAAATGAGACACGCATGCCTCAAGGAACGGAAAATGATGCAAATGAGACACGCATGCCTCAAGGAATGGAAAATGATGCAATGAGACACGCATGCCTCAAGGAATGGAAAATGAAATGCATGATAATGTGAATGAATTCGAATGCGTGACAACGCATGTTTTCCTTTTGAAATGCATGACAATGCAAATGACTTAAATGCGTAACAACGCACGTGTTTTGGAAAGCATGACAATGCATGGTAAGGGAATGCACGACAACGCGAACGATGCGCGAGCGACGTATGTATTGAAATGCATGACAATGCTTGTAATAAAAAAAATGCAATGACATTCATGAGAGATGTGCATGACAATGCAAGGGGTGCGTGTTACAACGCGTGTAGTACGTGCATAACAACGCAACTGTGAGGCGCATGACGGCTCGATGCAATGCACCGAAATAGTGCGATGAACGCGTGCAACGCACACGGGGTAACTTTTGAATCTTACAAAAGGCAAAAGGATACAGAAGGACACATCATTGCATGAATTTGAGTGCCACGCACAGAAGACACGGTCCGAGGTCAAAACGGAGGCCGGTTGAGCGTCGGAGATGCACTGTTTTACACTGTTTTAAGCAATGAAGGCTCTGGACTACTCATATGACCCAAGGAAAGTGTAGGAGGCTCAGAAACCACTGTGGAGACCACCGGCTGTCCACCGGCCATCATAATTCATCACCCGGCCGTCCATCGGCCATCAAATAGATTCATCGGCACAATATATTGCCGACCGGCAAAGGTCCCTGTGTCGGGGCAGTTTCGACTTTTGCTTTGGTGGGTCTTTTAAAATAGGGTTTCTAAAACCCTATTTCTCACTTCCTCCTTAAGCCGAAATTCCACACCCTCTCTCTCTAGAGTGTTTTCCCCTCCTTGTTTCCTCACTTCTTCGCGTTCTACGCCCTTTCGTCGTCGGATTCGCGATTTCCTTCGCGTTTCGGACGTTTTCATCCGAACAAATCTTTGTTTCGTACCTCTTTTGCCATTTCCACCTTTTCGGGGTTTGTTCCCCTCACTTTCCTCTTGATTTCCGTGCCTTTTTCACATCCCGACTTTTTCGGCCATTTTCCACCCTCCCGGGGTGACTTTTCGGTTGACTTTCCATATTCCAGCCCGATTTTTATTTTCCGACCATTTTCCTCGTCATTTTGACATGGCCGACGATTATCCACGCGGTGGGACTCCTCCGATCATGAGATAGATCCCGGGGTCGAGCTCCTACCTTTGAGCGAGCGCCCGTTTGACCCGGCGATACCGGCCGGCGATTCACGTTCTGCCCCCCGACGGACTGCGCCAGTTCAGGAGTTTTGATATGGCGCTGGATCCCGAGCTTCTCTTGCGCGAGCCTGCCTCTCACCTATCCTTTGGCGCTTCTGAGGTAACCTTTTTTTTTCTGTTTTAATTTCTGCAATGTAGAACTTTTAACTGTTAACTGCCATAGCTGATTACATTCTTTAATTGCTTTAGTTCAGATGCTCTGATACACTGTGCATTGTAGTTGATCCCAGACACACTTGCAACTGATATCTGTTTAAGATCGACACATGCACACGCACTGCACTAGCCTTAATCACTCAAACACACGGCACACACCGTATTTCACTGCAAACACCGGCACCTGATACCTGTTTGAATCTGAAAATATGCACGCGTGCCACATTTGCACTGAACCACTCAAACACGCTGACGCATCACACGTTGTAGTTCACTGTAAGCACATCAGCACTCGGTATCTGTTTGAACTTGAAATACGCACGCATGCCAAATTTGCACTGATTTTGACGGTTTCTTCAAAACTGTATATTTTATATTGCTTCGCAACTACTTGTTTGAAAACAGGGAGATTCCCATACCATCCGCGGGTATGGGAACACTGTCGCTCGTGAGTGGTACGCCGAGCTTCCCGACGCAGTTTGCTACATAGTGGACCAGGCCGGCTTCGGCGCATTCTGCAGAGGACTCTTCAGGCTCACTACATGCAGACCTCTCCTTGCCGCTCTGGTGGAGAGGTGGTGGGACACCACCGATTCATTCCATTTCTCTACGATGGGGGACATGACGATGACCCCTTACGATTTCTCGGTGCTCACAGGCATCGGGTAGGGGGTGATCCGATCCCCTTCGATACTGATATGGATGAGTGTAAGGCAGCTCAGATCTACTTGCTTCGGCGAGCTGCCGCCTCTGGCGCGTCCCGGCTTCGTCATATTCCTGGTTCGAGGTGCAGTTCAGGGTCCAGCCCACCCTTGTTGATGCAGCCCCGATGAGTCAGGAGGCCGTGGAGAGATACGCACGCGGCTTTCTCATGTTCCTGTTTGGGACGACTATTTTTGCCGACCGGGCGAACACCGTGCCTCTCTGCCTGCTCAGTGCACTGGTGGATGTCAGGGATATCTTACATTACGACTGGGGCGGCGCCGCTTTGGCCACTCTCTACGGATATATGAGCTCAGCTTCCCGCGGCAGCGGACAGTTGCTCGGGGGCTACTGGCGTGTTTGGGAGGTACATTTCTTTTTCTGCCTTTCATTTTTGTTCTATATTTTCTGTACTCTGCGCACTGCACACACTGTAGTCTGCTTTATACTTGCTGTATACTGTACACACGGCACATACATACTCTGCTCTACACTGACTGTACACTGCTCACACTGTACACTCTGCACAATACACTGCACAACACACGGCTTTGGTATTTCTGCTTTTTATTCTATATTCTGCTTTATCTGATAAAATGCACTGGTATTTATCTTGCAGTTGTGGGTTTATGCCTACTTTCCTAGGCTTGCTCCCGTACCCGACGCAGAGACCCCTCTCGTCGTCCCGTTCTCGCGCCGCTTCGACGGGAGGTGCGTGCGGAGGCCCCGAGAGACCTTTAGCTTCTTCCGCCGGTACTTCGACACCATCACCCCCGCAGAGGTATGTTTTTACTTGCAGTTCATTTAAGCTTCGTCTTTCCACTGCATGTTTCGATAACAGTAAACAACAAACTGTATTTCATTTTCAGATCACCTGGCAACCTTGGGCTCCTTTGCCAGCCACGATGCGGGATCGGTTTGCCGGTGCCGATGAGACCTCGCGTTTCCAGATTCTGCTGGAGGGCCCGGTCTGTCGGGCTTGGTACCTGGGCGAGCGTTTCTTACGTCAGACCCTGGGTTTACCGGAGCAGATAGTCCCGGTGCACCCTCCTGAGCATATGAGGGATACCGAGAGATTCACCGCCGAGCAGATGGCGGACCATACCATTGGCTGGGAGGCGAGCGATTTCAGGGGCGAGGGCGATTACTCGGAGTACGTCCGGACCTTCATCATGCGACCTCTGAGCGGCGGCCGCCGAGCGGAGAGAGAGAGACCTGCGGCGCCAGCGGCTGGAGCGGGAGCAGGGGCTGGAGGGGGAGTGTCGAGGAGAGCTCGAGTCCGTGGCAGGGGCAGAGTTCAGAGAGGGCGGGGGACCGGCTGGCCTGCTCTGCCCGCTTCACTGACTTTCAGAGGGCAGGGTGGGGCGACCTACCAGATCCCCTTCGCTCCTCCGCCGGCTGATCACGAGTTTGTCGGTGTCCCCGATTTGCCTCCGGTATGTATTACTTCATTTTTGTACAGTCGTTTCATTTCAGTTTTTAATATTCCACAGAATATTGATGCATCTGATGCTTTTGCAGGCGTCTTCTGAGTACACCCGACAGTCATTGGAGATGAATGCCTCTGTGATGGGGATGCTACAGCGGACCTTCGACCTCCTAGCCCTTTACAGCATTCCGGTATGTTCTTTCTGACCACAGCCTCAAACCATACACAAACTGCTTCACACGATCTGATGCACGACACAACACTGGATACCCAGCCCTCACGGCACCTGATACACTGTACTCACACACTGCATCCTGCACTGATTCACTGTTCACAGCATGCATACACTGTACTCATACACTGTATTCTGCACTGATTCACTATTCACAACATACATACACTGTACTCATATACTGTATTCTGCACTGATTCACTGCTCACGGCACTCTCAGACTGTACTCGTACACTGCATTCTGCACTGACTCACTGCTCACAGCATACATACACTGTACTCATACACTGTATTCTGCACTGATTCACTACTCACGGCACTCACTCACAGCACACAGACTGCACTCGTATACTGCATTCTGCACTGATTCACTGCTCACAGTATTCTAATGTATTTGCCTTTCCTGCTTTTTCAGCCTCCCTTCCAGATTCCTCCAGTGGGTGGTGCTCCGGCTAGACCTCCCATTTTTACCCTGGATGGCAGAGTATATCCCCGCACCAGAGGGGGGTGCACTCATGTAGGGAGTAGCTCACGGGCTCCAGTTCCAGATGACGAGTCTGAGGCAGAGACAGAGGCAGAGTCATCTGAGGAGGAGACTGGGGACAGCTCGGGCTCAGGTTCAGACGGCGATGCTCCTGGTGATGCTCCTGGGCTCCTGCCCAGGAAGAGGGTGAGGACGGATCCCTAGGCGTGAGACCACACTGATGCTGCTTCAGATTTTTGCTGCTTTTTTCTCTTTTCTTCTTTTGTACCTTTTCTCTTTTTGTTAGTAGTTAGGGTACTTTGTACTGCCGCGGGCAGATTTTTGTTCCCAAAACTTTGTACTTGAAAAAGATTATATGAAATGAAACAAACTCTTTTTGTCTAAAAGTTGTTATATTTGTGTATCTCATGCATTGCATCGCATTTCATCACATCATATTACATCTCAATGTAAATGAAATTGGCCTGTTGTCTGAAAATTGAGCACTTGTAAATTGAGCACTTGTAAATTGAGTATTTGTACTGTAATAATCAGATGACCATCCAGCAAATAGCAAACAACTCATACAAATCACTGCTCAAACTGAATACACAGCCCATACTCTACTGGGGATTGATCTGTATACAGCCCATAACACAGCATTCAGATCATTCTGCGCAGCAAACCCCAAACAAACAGCCCAATCTGACAAGATGGACCGCGAAAGCTGAAACGGTTGAAACCGAAACATACTCAGATGCCTCAAATTTTCTTCTTTTCTTCTCCTGCTTCGCATAGATGTGGAGAATGGCACAGCATTCTAAGCACAAACGATTAATTTTGGAAAAGGGTTTTACGACCGGGGTATCAAGCCTACAACTAAACACAGCGGAGGGACTCAAGTGGAGAAAACAAAAGGCGCATGTCCTGAACACCACGAGACGCACTCGGAAAAGACTCAAGACGAAAATTGAGACCGACAAATCAAAAGACACGACATACGGACGTGCTTGTAAAAACAAAAGACCTCAGATCTCCAGGAGCCAGTTCCTTCGGGTATTATCCCCCCCTTTTCCTGATCTGTGATTCTCACGTCACTCGGCCCTCAAGCTCGGTTTTTCTCTCGAAAACCCTTTTCTTACTTTTCTCTCAACTTAATCCTCTCTATTTTTATTCTCTCATTTTTCATCCCTCCCCAGAGTGGTTAATGGGTAAACGAGAAAGTTGCGGGTTCGTGCCCAACACTGTTAGCTCACGGCTATTTCTCCCGGTGGATAGAGTGCCCTTCTGGCGAGTATGTTGACAACGGGGAAAAGACAGGAGACCTGACTCAATTGCGCCCCTAGTTCATCACTTTGACCATTTTTTGTTTTCTTCTTTCTAAAACAGTTTTGACCAAAAATGAGAGTTGGATTAACATACTTGTTCAATTTTTGATTTGAAAATCATGCAAGTCAAGCTGTGAGCACTGAAAATTTTCCCTTTTGGGTTCAAGAAAATGGTCTGGTTTTGGGGAAATGAAATAGTTTTCGAGAAAATAGTCAATCTCAGTAAAAATTTTCAAAAACTATTTTTGCACGCGGCCACTGCTAAACAAGCACGGAACTTACCCTCGAGATATGCAACCTCGGATCGGGGGGGGGGGGCAATGGAAAATTGCCCCTTGCTTGAGGGGGGTGCATGGCAACGAAAAGTTGCCCCTGGTTTGGACGATAACTTTGGGCAACGGAAAGTTGCCCCTTGTCTGGATGGTGCCGCAGCATGCTGCAAACTGCTTTTATCAATGACGACTGAACTCCGAAGCCGATGGTTTGAACCAATATATGGACACAGTCACTGTAAGAGCAATGGTGGCTGGACTTCAGGATGAAGTTGCCTACGTATCCCAAACATGGGAATCAAGCCTATGTAGTTCACGGGGTTACAACCGGATTGTCGGGTGCAAAGGAAGCAAGGATGACCAAAAACCATTACATGGACCGAGGCGCTATGAAAGCGTTGGGGGCTGGACTTCAAGATGAAGCTGCTACGTATCCCAGACATGGGAATCAAGCCTTACGTAGTTCGGGTTAAGGTACACTCGGGTATTAACCTTCACTTTTAGGCTCTAACTTTTGCCAAGGTGCCCAATGCGGGTTTTCAACCTTGCGAGCTTCTTTTCTTTTTCTCTCTTCTTTCGTTTCTTTTTCTCTTCCTCTTTTTTTTTTCATTTTTTTTTTGCTTTCTTTTTTTGTTTTTTTTGTTTTCTCTTTTGTCTTCTCTTTTCTTGCTCTAACTTTTGCCTGGGCCGCCCTTCCGGGTTTTCGGCCCAGCGAGCCTCTCAAAGGGTAAAAGTGTAACAAGTCCATGCCAAATGGTTTTGAAATTGAAGCCCTCTGTATTCGGGAGAGTGACTACTGTGTCGATTTGCAGAAGAATCCATTACGGTTGGTTCACGAGCTTTTTCCAGTGAGACCTGATCTCCTTGATCTGATTTTGGTGCCTCTTGCTCGAGGGCAACTTCAAATTGGGCCACACAGGCCTTTCATAGCAGTCAACTGTTGAATATTTCGAATGGATTCCAGGTTCGAGACCGATAGATTGAATCTTGAGGCTGAGAGCGATCCTAGGCTGACATATCTCAAGAACGATCCACACAAGTCTTCGCAAGACTGCGCAAAACATTTTGTTTTTGAAAGTTTTCAAGAAGGCGACGAATCGCTCGCGCTGAAGAAAGTGTGGAACCAATCTGGACCAAGCCAGGATCCTTCTCAGTACTCACGCTGACAGGCATGATTTCATTCATTAAAAGTTTAGTATGCCTATCTTTCTCTCAAATATGATCAAAGTTTCGCAAAACCCGAGGAATTACTTCATCTTCGTTTTTATCACCGCAGTGTTCGAAAAAGGGTTTTTGAAAAGCTTAGGTCATTACAATGATTTTCCGGGCACAAGAAGCAAGTAGAGTGTACTCGTTCCATTCGCATCCTCTGGCACAACTAACTCCTACTGAAGCAAGCATGAAATGAATAGCCACAGCTGTTTCATTCAGATTTGTTGGTATAACTGGCCCCTCGGCAGAGACAGACTCAAAAACCAAAAACGGGTAATTACAAGACAAAACGGTGCCTGAGGCAACAACCTCGGAATCACCTAGTATTCTATACAAAGAGGACCGACTCGATACAACAAGGCAGACCTTTAAGCAAAAAGACTGACTCAAAATAAAGAGACAGACTAAAAAGGAAAGACTGACTCGATACCCAAGCCAGAATTTACACAGCTAGTGCTCACAAAATGTTCAAAAATGCGTGCCAGACGCCACATCCAAAATATAAAAAATGCCGCCCGCAGGTGGTTCACTTTCTGATTACATACTCGCAGTATCTGTGTCCTCAAAATCCAATAACTGGGTGGTAACGGACTTGGCTGAGGTGGGTGGGAGGATAACCTCGTTATCAATTAAATCCTGCACCTCATGATGGAGGCGGAAGCAATTGTCGGTAGGGTGGCCTGTCTGCTGGTGGTACGCACAGTACTGAGCAGGATCATGTGTAGCAGGGAGATTCTTCGGGAGGGGCCGAGGCTCCAGGGGCTTGAGATGCCCTCTCTCGGCGAGGATTTGAAGTGCCTTGGACAATGGCATGTAAAGAGCATGAAAGACCCTGCGCCCTCGGGGTAGGTACTTCGAAGCCTGAGCGTTCTTGCTAGACGCACTAGCGAACGGGTCGGCAGGTGCCGCTCTGGATTTCTGATTCTTCCCGGGTACGGGGTTGGGAACGGGAGGAGCTGTTCTGGCATGACGGGGCCTATCCCGGCTTTCTGACTGACTTGAACTACCCTCAGGTGGAGTGGGGAAAGCATCCTCCACAGCTTTTGTCACAACTGTAGATACTTGTTGCTTGTTCATCCACGGCTTTCAAAGCCTCGACTGCCCACAACAGTTGTTCGATAGGATCGGCATCTGCCTTCATTTTGTCTTTCCCTCTGGCCTCGGCCTGATCAGGGGTTTGGGTTACTGTTGACATGTCATTATTATAACTGGAGGCCATCTCCGGTTGACTAAGTTCAATAACAATTCGGCCCAACAGCGGGGGCTCCTGGGGTACAAAGCTCCCGGCGTACGGTGCAGCTAGCGGTGAAGCTGACATTCCATAGGCGAGATCCGCCACAGACCTCTGGAGATCACCTATCATCCCCATTAGTTCAAAAGTAGTAGGCTCACGAGCCTGATATAGCTGGGGGGCCCAGACCGGGTGCGCAACCGGCGATCTGGGTGGATGCGGCATATCAACAGTAGTCTCACTGTGTAGGGTGATTCCTTGATCCAACGCGGCCGTCATGACCACGATCTCTTCTGAATTCTACGTCATGCTAAGTCCTGCCTCAACAAGGAGAAGACACTAGCTATTCTGGATCAACTCTCTGAGTCTCTGAACTGAAACGGAAAACAAGCAGTATTTCAGCCCCAAACAGATCAAACACGGGTGTAGCCGATCAACTGCACTCTACTACTGATCACTGTTCCCCAGAATCACTGTTCAAAACTGAACTGATACCCGCAGACATAACTGATTCTCAACAACACTGATACTGGTGCCCTCGGGCCTGATACCCAATCTTGCGAACTGACATGTGTGTTCTTGCAGAGATACACTCTAAAAGCACATAGCACGTAAAAGAGAACCAAAACACCCCTATGTTGGGGTAGGGTTTCCCCGTCCTATTTTTTCAGGAGCTAGGGTTTCACTACGCACGCAGCGGTTTCAAACAACCTATATCGGGTAAGCAACCTGTCCTAGTTTGGAATGGTGACTATGGATTCCGAATATGCACTAGGTCGAATGGCCGAAAGGGTGCCCCGGTAAAACCGGGGTTTTGTTCCATACTGGCAGAGCCCGCAACCGGTCAGCCTTATGGCATGCTTTGACAAAGTCAAGCCTCCGGCAAACCGCTCAGGAATAGCAGATGGCCAACACGGTGTCCTAGGAGCACCAATGCACATGCAATGCAAAGAAATACATAAGTGTAGTCAAAACAGGATATCACGAGTTCGAGTCAAGCTCTCTAAAATCCCCAGCGGAGTCGCCATAAACTGTAGACGCGCCCGTGGGCCTTCGCTCTACAGCTCGGACTCCCTTTTTTGTTTGTTGCGGTTCTTAATCTGAACCAAAGAGTCCAACTCTGGCAAATCGTTTTGAGAAAAAACAGATTTTGAAAAGAAGTGCCAAACATGGACTGCTTTGCCAGATACAGAGTCGCCACCTAAATATTTTTTAATGGGGAAATTTAGGAAACCCTGACTCGGTGCCAAAGCCCACGTGTCCGTCATCACCAAAGTTGTCTTGGCTCGAGAGCTTGGGTACGATCGGGGAAGGTCAGCTATGAGCACCCCCTCTCGCCCGGTCTGAAGACCGGCCTCTACTAACCATGATATCCGATTTTGAAAACATTATGTGTTCTTGTTCCGGTTATTAGCCTAGAATTACTATGTTATGCGCACCGCAAACAAGTATAGACTAGATCGCCTAATTTGAAACAACATTGCATATTCGTTCGTTTTGAAAATGCTTTGGAATTTGCTACTCGCAAGTAGGCTAAAACACGGATTTCAACGAGTTTTTCCAACTCAAACAATCCAACCTTCACCCACAGGCAATCAGGCAATTTATCTCATATAAGCATTTAGTCACATGGTAATCATGCTGTCATGTTAACATTCACGCGCATACGAGATGCTAAAGCATAAATACTTACATTGCACTCCATGCCAAAACAATAAACTAGTTAGCAAATATGCATGTCCTAGTTCATGTTAAGTGGCTAATGCAATCACATGCAAGGATGTAGTTAGAGTAGGCTCGGCTAACCCTAAAATGGCATGTGAAATGCTACAATTATCACGTATTCAATTTGGAATTGGAAATACAATGCAGTTTGTTATGATGTACCGAGCCCGGTGCATGCAAGACAAATGCATGGATGCACGCATGCATAGCATAAGGTATGCTAATTTAGACGTGCCCTAATACTAACCATCAAAAGCAGGTAAGTAAAAGGGAAGAAAGAAGTGGGGATTGGAAGACATACACACACTCACCCACACTTATTACAGATTCGCCCTCGCTCGGAGGGACCAAAAGAATATAATACAGTCCGAATAATGAATTAACTATTCTAGTTAATCAAATTATTACAGACCAATTAAATTAATTTAAACAAATTAATTAATCTAATTAAAACAGTAAATCACCTCGGGAAGAGGGCCCAATGCAATGCATGCTCGGTTCCGCCCGGAAAGTCAATGCCATGCATAGGCTGCCTCTGTTTTCCCTTCTATACACCTCTGAAGACTGCAAAAATCTCAAAGATGCTTCTCTGGACATTGGAGATCACCATCGGTTGAGTGGAATGGCCACCGGCCGTAGGATGATCATCGGCTGAGGATAAAGTTATCGGCCCTTATCAACGGCCGGTCGGCACTAAATTGCCGGCCGCCGGCAACAAGTTCCTGCAGAACCTGTAACTCACAGCAGCAGAGGGCAAAACCTTGCATGGCAATGTAATCCAAACAATGTATGCACCAACCAAGTCCCTTATCGCGTATAACTCAAAGGGGCATGGTCCTTGGTTCTTGGACCACCAATCACGCATTTGAATGCGTGATGGCCCAAGACGCCAAGTGTGCATCTTCCATTTCAAATGAAATGCAATGCAAACAAACAAACCAAGGCCCAATTCTTGTCACCAAATCAAGGAACAAGGCATGCATGCAAGATGCCATGCAACCTAGGCATGCAAGCTAAGGATGCAACATGGCATGGCAAGGCACTTATGCAAGCATACAAGCAAACATGAGGCAATGCAAACTAATGAAAAGATGGACTTAAACATGATTTAGGCAGCTCTAAATAGGCCTAAAACAGTGGCCAAAATGCTAAGTTCATGAAGGCGAATGCTCATGCAAACACGCATAAATACATGGTTCAAGACTTAAGCATAATGAAGCAACTTTTAAACACATTTAAAAGGGACAAACATGGACTAATGGCATGCAACATGAAGCTTTGAAAATCATGCTATAAGAGGTGCCAAACCAACTAACAAGGCAAACAAAGCATGCAAAATGGTCCAAGCACTCAAAGCAAGCTAATGATGCATTGAACTACACTTAGCAAGGCAAGCATGGCATGCATTAAACAACTAAAAACAGATTTTTAGCATGTTAAAACAAGGCCAAAAGACCACTTAAATGGCATCTAAGTGACTCAAATTCAAAGGCATGCACAATGGTCAAAACATAGGGCATACAAAGCAAGCTTTCAAAGCTTCAAAGAGGCGTCCAAGGCAAGTATACAAGCATGTCTTAGGGACTGAAATGACATGTAGGGTGGTTCCAAACCACTTAATTAATGCAAGCAATGCATGCTACACATTCACCTACTTGAAGCATACAAGCTCAAATACAAAGGAGCTATACTAAGCATGCCAAGATTGACCCAAGCAACTATGGACAGACCTAAAACATGGCAAAGTAAGCACAAAACCTTCACAAGGCTAAGCCTAAAACATGCTAGAACAAAGGCTAACAACCTAAGGCATATTAAGGCATAAACAAGGCATTACATGGTAGGTATGCTAAGCATGCATGGTGTACCAAAACCAACATGCAACAATGTTATATCATGGCATAATAAGCATGGAAAACAGCCTAGACATGATCAACAAACACTCAAGCATGATGCTCCCTCAAGAGGCCAAAATGGGTCCTTTTCAAGGACAACAAAGAGAGGGGGTGGCCCTCTCCTTCTTGAGACTTCAAGGCACCATCCTCACCACTGAAATCCCTCAAGATTTCAGTGGTGAGGAGGCCCAAGAACCAAAGTCTCGGAGCTCACCAAAAATAGCACAAAAAGGAGCCTTACAAGGCCTAGGAGGGGTCAAACAAACCCAAACCACAAAACACTCTTAACAAACAATCAAGAGGGCTTAAAAAAAGAAATTTTTTGTATTATACACTAAGCACAAAAACAGTTCTAAGATAGGTAGAAAAGTAATGCAAAAATGGGGAATAAAAGGGAAGTTTCTTACCCTTGAAGCCTTTCTTCAACAATGGTGATCTTGTTGCTCCTTCAAGCCCAAATCCAGCCAAGAACACTAAGAACAAACCTCTGGTCCTTCAAAAGCCAAGGAAAGGTGTAGCACTATGTGTTTGTGTGCAAAAGTAAGCTTAAACACACACAAAGGCAAAAGAGGGAGATGTATAGATATAGGTTAGATACACTAACTTAAACCCTCAAACCAGAGCTTTCTAACTCTCCTCTCCAACTTGTCTAACCCTAGAACAAGGAGAGAGAAGGCCTCCTCTTATAGAGGAGCCAATCTTGTAAAGCTTACAAGGTAAGCTAACAAGAGGGCCATCCTGGAGGGGAAGCAAATGCAAGACAGCTGTGCTAAAATATCTGCAAAAGCAGATGCACAGTAGTCGGCCGGCCAAAGATGTCATTTTGACAAAATTGATGGCCGGTCGGCCAAAAAGAGTGCCGGCCGGCAATATACATTGCCGGTGGACACAAACAACAGCTGGTGGCCTCTAGCCATGGCCGGTGATGTGTGGGGATGCCTCACAAGGCATTCCCTGCCCCTCCAAGGCAAAACACAAGTGTTTGGTACAAAACCAGACACAAAACGGTCGAGTTTGGAGATCCTGAGACAAGGCGCGTAGCCGAGACCTCTGGGAACTCCAAACGAACACAAACATGGATAATCATCGAGTGTTCCAACGGTGATGTCCAAGTCTTGAGGACGGTCAAAAATGAGGTGTCTACAGTTGCCCCTCTTTGACAGAACTCGAAAGTCATAACAATGACGGGAGTGAATGTCAAAGCCCAGAGACGACCCATTTTTGACAAGGCCGAAGACTTAGACAAACATGCAAGACAAACAAGGTATGCGCCCGAAGGCAGGGGCAAAATGCAACTGAAAGTGCAAGAAGCCGACCATAACTTATGATCATGCAAAGAAAGCTGTAACGAAGCACGCATGCGACAGTTTTAAGCTAGCATACACCAAACTACACTACAATGCAGAAAGGATGTAAGAGAATTATGCAATTCTCGATACGTCTCACGTGGAGGATACAATACCTGTCCGGTTCGTCCGGTTGCACCGGCCTCAAATGAGCCGTACATACAATATCGTGCCTGTAAAGAAAACAAACTTAACAGGTATGATATTGTTAGCGATATGCATGACAATGCAAGAATGAATGCAAAACGATATGCAATATATACAAAACAATGTATAAACAATGCAAATGATATGCAATGCAATCGAATCATGATTCAATCATGAGCGGTTCGAAACCACACAAATGTCACATAGATTGATGGAAGTAACAAGTCTGTCTACCATAGAAAAGGTGCCACAACCCTCAAAGTGCGTACACATGCAGAATTATGAGTGATGTAGACGGACACAAGAACGAGTATTGGGGGGATGACATAAGTGGGGTAACGACCCGCTGGGGAAAGAATAATGATCCTAACACCGGATGCAACAATTACACTACAATGTAATATCTACAATGGATATGGCGTGCAGCCAAAACCGTATCTTGCCTAGGAAAGGCATGTACGCATACAAGCCATGTCTAACACAGAAAAGGTGCCGCAACCCTCAAACCAACATACCAACGTGGAATAGGCGCGTACACATGCAGAACTGTGTTTTGACGTGAAAAGTAAGGGCACATACCAGACCAAGCTCAACAAGGAAAATGAAATAAGAAAGTGGCACTTAGATTATAACAAAACACAATGAAATAAGAAGCATGAAAATAAATATAAGATATAAAATATAAGAAAATGAAAGACTAACAATTCACTTTCCAAAAAAAGATTGAACTTTTTGATTTCCAAACTTCCTCTTGATCACCCTCAAGTGTAGGATGTGTGTTCTCAAATCCTCAATTCGAAATTATGGAGTTTGTGGTATAGAAAGTGGCTAATTCTCTAGTTTTTCTCACTTTCAATCACTAAACACTCTTCCTTATGATCAAGGCAATTGATTTTTGGCTATATCAGAATTTTTGGAGTGGTTTTGGAGTATGGAAATGAGGAATTTCAGTAGCTATGGAAGGTATGGGGTGTATATGGAAGATAGGAATATTTTTGGCTCAAAAACTCAAATTTTCTCTCTTTTTTCACTCTTTTCTCACTCCTTTCTCTTCAATTTCGTGGTCTTTTTCTCTCTCTTACAATATGATCATTCTATATAGACAATCAGGGAGAGTAAAGGTCAAAAAGAAGGTGGGAGACAAGGTGGGAGAGAAGAATGTGATAGGAGGGCAAAATTTTCAAGGTGGTTGCATGGGATACTCCTTTATGAATGCAAACAAAATCTCTTTTTGACAATGAGGGATGATTAGGTATAATGGAGAATGAGTGGATGCACTTGAATGGCTCAGAAAATAGGTAAATGGGTTGTCCCAACCGAACCAAAACCAAGAAAAAATGGGCTATTGTTGTTTTGGGCCGAGTCAACAAAATCTGCTTTTAAGTCCAACTTCAAATGGGCATATCTCCCCCATATGGACTTGGTTTTAGGCGGTTCTTGGGTCCAAATTGAAGCCCCAGAAGTCTAATTTCCAATGGTGGTGGCCTCACATTTAAATTCCAAGTGTACAAAGAGATATGCCTAATTTAGTAAAGGTTGTCTCGGGCTGGGTCAACAAAATCTGCTCTTAAGCCCAACTTCAAATGGGCATATCTCCCTTATTTGGACTTGGTCTGAGGTGGTTCTTGGGTCTAAATTGAAGCCCCAGAAGTCTACTTTCCAATGGTGGTGGCTTCACATTTAAATTCCAAGTGTACAAAGAAAAATGCCTAATTTAGTAAAGGCTGCTCATTTCCTTCTTAATGATTTGATACTCATCCTTTTCCTAAACCAGTTTTCTTTCATCCCCTCCTATTTCCTTCAACTCCAAACCTATAAGAAGATGTTTTTTAAATATTTTTCAAAAAGTTTCACGTCCCTTCCATTTATTTCCACTTTGTTCTTACTCGGTTTACTGAAAAGTGCAATATTTTAATCGAAATGGGAGCCTCGGGACATTGTAGAAACATTTTAAAAAAAAAACATATTTTGAAAAGAGGGTTTTAAGGTCTAAAATAGTTTGGCCAAAAAATGGGTGAAGGTTGGGATTAAAACTTAAATTCCATCTTTCTTACTGAGAATTTTGTGAGAAACACATTCTAATTGTCATAATCGGGTAATCAAAAGAAAGCGCCCAAGTCTTAGGGCCGGTCAAAATGGGGTGTCTACAGGCCCATTCATACTTTCATGTCAAACTGGCCTCGGCCCATTCAAACTTTCATGTCAAATTGGCCTATGGCCCATTCATATTTTCATTCATGTCAGACTGGCCTCTGGCCCATTCATTTGGCATAACAAACATTGTCCACTATTCAAATTATCGAACTTATAAGACTTACATAGAAGCAAGTAATTGGACAAACAACATATTTCAGATATCTTTGTTCAGATATTACTCACAGTGATCGGTTGGTTGATTTGCCCTGGAGCTCGACCCTACACATTCCATGAACACAAAGGGTCACAAACAGTTCAATCCGTTCTTAATTCAAATATTCCTCTTTAGGCTTCTTTCTTACCCTTTTAATTCATTCATAATACTCAATGTATGCCTAAGAGTACTTAGAAGTGAAAGAGAACGGAAAACGAAACACAGAATATACTTTCAAAATTTCAGAAATAGGGGTCCTCGCTCGAGCGTGGACTTTCCCGCTCGAGCGGACCCATGAGGTCTGCAAAAGTGCTGGTTACATCAAATTTACGCTCGAGCGCGCACTCGGATGCTCGAGCGCGAACTCGGTCTACATAGCTCCCGCTCGAGCGGACATCATAAATTCTGGGTTTTTTAGAATGGTTCTTGACCTAAAAAATCAACATTCAAACCAACATTTCTTGCATAATATGGCTCAAACTTAACATATACATATACTAAGATGGTAGAAACACCAAATTACAACACAATGAAGCTCAATTCCTTGAATTACCTACATGCATGTTCCAAATTACACCAAACTTGTTTCCATCATAACAATTCCATGTATTTCAAACTTATATTCTCATGGATGGTACATGCATGTGGAACACAACTTCAATTCTTAACTTAGATGATGAAGAGATGGTCAAAAACATGAGCTTCAACTAAAACTTACATAGATCATACATTTTGTGCTCAAACATGCAAATTCAAAGCAATTACACACATGCATGCATACATTGACCTTCAATTCAACATGATCAACTCAATTTCATTTCAATTCTTACTCTTGATTACCCAACTAGCTTGAATACACAATTTACAAACTTATACTTTTGAATTCAAGCTCACTTGCTTACCTAGAGGTTCAATTCTTCCAATCTATAGCAAATTCTTGAGTAATCTTCAAGATTTCCAAGCTTCTTGAGCAAACCCTCAATTCCCTACTCTCTCTCCCTCTAATTCGGCTCTCTCACACTCAAGAGCCCAAAATCAGCCAAAATGAATCAAAAAGAGAGAGATTGAGTGTATATGGCCCTTTATATAGCCCCACTAAGTCAATTTATCAATATTAAATAATTGAGCACTTAATTAATTGTTTTGAATCTAATTATTTTGATTCAAATCAATTTTCAATTAAATTTCACCGTAGGCTCTAAAAATTACGCTAATCACAATGGCGTAATTGATTTGGGGTTTCGTGGCCGATAAGGCCTTCAATTTAATTTCCAAAGCAGATAATCAAACAGATATTCCTACGGTGAACAAATAGAAATTCAAAACCACATATTTTCACATAATGGCACACAAATCATATCAAACACATAATCACATTTATAATAAGGACCAATTAGCATAATACGGAACAGGGTTATCACAGCTACTACTAGCATTGGTACTCCCAGAAAACACCCTCCTTGTTGGTTCACTTGTTCTGGGAATGATCCCACTGTTGAACACATTCTCGATCTGAACCCCCAGTTCATGCAAACTCTTGAAAGTGGATAGTGGAACGACTATCAACTTTTGCAACATATCATGCTCAAGGTTATGCCCCATTATCTGCACTTGGTCCTTCTCAGAAGGCTGAACTGTCATCTGTGCTGCCTTTGCTCTCCACCTTGCAACAAATTCCACAAAAGGCTCTGCAGGATTCTGGTGGGTTGCTTCAAGCTCTTTGGTGGTCATTTCAACTTGGGTATTGTAAGAGTACTGATTAACAAAGGCCTCATCTAACTCTTCCCAGTTTTGCTTCACTATGTCCTCTAACTTGGCGTACCAAGTGGCTGTTACACCCGACAGGGTTCTTCCGTTCAGAGAGAGTTTCTGCGGCTTAGTCAGACCTATCGGTTTCATGACGTCCAAGAAGAGCCAGATATATACCATAGGATCTCCTGACCCGTTGAAACGGTCATTATGTGGCATTTTGAATCTGTCTGGGAGCCGTACGGCAGCCTCGGTGTACCCATCCTCAATGTCGGGAATGAAGTTAAGGCCCTGTGCCTTTTTGAATTGCTTCTCAAGGTTAGCAATTTTCACTGAGGTCGGATCGAGCTCATTAATATCACGGGGATAAAGCGTCTCATTAGGCTGCACCAGAGGTGTGAAAACTCGAGCTTGAGCCAACCCTTCTCGGGGATCCGGACCTTGTGAATCTTCATTTGGCGGAAGTGGGTCAAAATTCGGCTGGGGTCCCAAGACTGGATATGTGGTAGGTGCCCCAGATGGGCGTTGGATTTCAGCATTGGTCTCATCCTGCATGGCAGTTCCTTGAGTTAATGCCGCTATCATGGCCACAACTTCTTCTTGACTCTGTGCCATCACGGGTCTGCTGAGTTTGAACAGAGGTGATGTGACTGGTGACTGTCGGATCAGTTGAACCGGTGAGCCCTGACTGGCCTTTCTTTGCCTTGCCTCAGCGAAGGAAACACTGGTTATCCTTGAATGGAATCTCTAACCTGACAAAGTTTATCAATACAAGTCCAGTGTACCAGGGGGATATTGGAGCCTTTTGAAGCTATGGTTCCAGGACTACCTTGCAAAAGAGAAAACAGACAGCATCTCAGCCTGATTTCACTAGAACAAATATGAGCATAGCTGAATGACTGTACTCTCTACTGAATTCTGCTCAAAATTCTGCCTGTAAACTGATACCCTCAGGCCGATACTCAGACTTGCAACTGATACATACAACCTGTAGAGACACACCCTAACAGCACATATCAAGCAAGTGAGAGCCAAAACACCCCTATGGTGGGGTAGGGTTTCCCTGTCCTATTTGTCAAGAACTAGGGTTTCACTACGCACGTAGCTGTTTCAAACAACCTACATTCGGGTAAGCAACCTGTTCTAGTTTGGAACAGTCTCTAAGGCTTCTGATATGAAATAAGGTTGAATGGTCAAAAAGGGTGCCTCGGTAAAAATCAAGGTTTGTGCTCCCATCGTGGCAGAGCCCGTAACCGGTCAGCCTTATGGCACACTTTTCCAAGAAAGCCTCCGGCAAACCGTTCAGGAATAGCAGATGGAAAAAATGGTGTCCTAAGCGCACCAATGCAAATGCAATGCAAAGAGACACATAAGTGTAAACAAAAACAACATATCATGAGTTTGAGTCAAGTTCTCTAAATCCCTAGTGGAGTCGCCAGAAACTGTAGACCGCCCGAAACTCTCTCCGCGCGGCCCCCCTTTCTGGAGAGGGCACGAATTGGGTTCTTAGCTACTACAGTTCGGACTCCTGTTACGGTTCTGAATCTAATCTCACAAAGTGCAATGTAAGACTGATAAATCACCAAAGAGTCCAAATCCGACAAATAGTTTTAAAAAATCAATTTTTATCAAAAAGCGCCAAACATGGACTGCTTTGCCAGATTTCAGAGTCGCCACCTAAATATTTTATTTTGGGGAAATTTAGGAAACCTTGACTCGTGCCAAAGGCCACGTGTCCGTCATCACCAAAGTTGCCTCGGCTCGGGAACTTGGATATGAGAGGGGAAGGTCCTGAAATGAGCACCCCCGCTCGCTCGATCAAAGATCGACCTCTACTAACATGATATGTTGTTTTTGAAAACACATGCGTTCTTATTCCGGTTTATTAGCTAACCTTACTATGTGATGCGCACAGTATACAAGTATAGACTCAATCGCTCAATTTGGAACAAAACATCTCATGTTTGTTTTTCGAAAGATGGTTTGAAAGTGCTACTCACAAGTAGGCTAAAGCGCGGATTTGCCACCATCAAGTGGGCTTAAAACAACATGATTTGCCACTTCAAGTGGGCTTAAAACTCACATTTCGATGAATTGTTCCAATTCAAGCAATGAAGCCTTCATCCACAGGCATTCATGTAGTTAAACATTTAAGCAAATAGCCTCATGGCAAACATGCTATACATGGCAGCATTCACACACATGCAAGATGCTAAAGCATAAACACTTACAGTGTACTCCGAGCCAAAACAAAAGCTAGTTAGAAATATGCATGATCCTAACTATGTCAACAATGCCTAATGCAACTCATGCAAAATGTAACTAAATAGGCTCGGCTATCTAATATGGCATATGATTGCTACAATTCGATACATGCATTCAAATAGGTATTGAAATACAATACGGTTTGAATGATGCGCCGAGCCCCGTGCATGCAAGACAAATGAATGATGCAAACATGCAAGCATAAGGTATGCTAATTGAAATATGCCCTAAACTAACCATCAAAAGCTAATAAGTAAAAGGGAGAAAGACGTGGGGTTGGAAGACATTCACACACGCACGCACCCTTATTACAACATTTGCCCTCTCGACGGAGGGTCCGAATGAACAAGCTAAGCTAATCTAAGCTAAGCTAATCAACTAATCTAATTAAGCTAATTAGATTAATTATTACAAACCAATAAAGAAATAGCTAAACTAAGCTACTTAATTATTACAACACTTAATTAATTAACAAATTAATTAAATTACAAATTGCAATGCTAACTAACAAGTAAAGCACTACAATATACTGCTTCAGCTCTGTTTGAAGAGGTTGAACATGCATGCACGCATTCGGTTTCTCGCCCCGAAAAGCTCTCCGGTTTGCTCTTTAAAGGCTCTGCTTGCAGGGTGTCTTTGAGAGTTTGCTGCTGAAACTTACCAAAGCAAAGCTGGGGAGTGCACCAGTGGCCTGCCGACCATGAGGAGCTACTACCGGCCACCTGCCAGCCAAAGATAGGCCTTTGCTGGCCAAGGATGTAGCAGTGCCGGCCATCAATGTGGCACTGCCGGCCACTGGTGTGCTGTGACACCAAACTGCAACAAAGCACAAAACAGAGGAAAATGAGGGTCTCCCTAAGAACATGTGTGTACTATGCCACTCCATATCACTTCAAAACATCAATGGAGGGGGCACCATTGGATCCAAAACCATCAATCAAGCATCTCAATGCATGATGGCCAAGGATCCAACTTGCACAAATTCAATGAATGCACAACAAACAAGACACTAAGACCACGGCCTTATCATGAGTGATCAAAGGCAATGGAGACAAAGGGGATTGGCTCACTTTCATCACTTTGAGTATGAAGTGGACCAATCCATCTTGTGTTTAACATAACGTCCGGTTGAACACGATGCAATGCCAATATGTGACATACTTAACTTGGCATGAAATGCAAGACTCTAACATGCAAACAATGCATGCACAACATGTTAAGAGACTTAAGCATTGAAATTAGTGAAGGACACAACACTAGGACCATGCAATACATTGCTCAATGGACTAAACCAACCCCAAACAGAACTCATGCATGCCAAAACAGTGGCCAAATTGATTTGAAATGCTAGCATGAAAGGCAAGAGAATGATGTTCATGCATTGGCTCGCAAGCAAGGCAAAATGCTCAACCCTCAAACTCAATAAAAGAGTGGTAAACATAAGAGTATAACAAAGCCATATGCTCTGAAATCATGTGAGAAATGATGCTATGGCATGCAATCATCACATTCAAAGCATGCTAGGAACCTCAAACACAAGGCTAGTCAAGGCCCTTTACACTACAACCATACTAAGCAATGCTCAAATGACCCTAACCATTCAAAATAGATCTAAGGTAGGTCAAAACAGTAGCAAAAACATGCTAGCCTTGTAGCATAGATGGCAAGAACAATAAGCTCATGTATTGGCTCACAAACAAGGCATAATGCTCAACCTCCCAAAAGCATTGAAAGAGTGATTTGAGTGGAAGTATGACAAAGATATAAGCTCTGAAATCACATACCAAATGATGTTATATCATGTAAACATCACAGCTATAGTATGCTAGGGGTCTCAAAACACAAGACTAGCAAAGCCAATTACACTATAGCCCTACAAGGCAAGCCATATATGACCAAGACCACTTGGAACAGAGTTTAACCATGCTAAATCAGTGGCAAAAATGTGCTGGAGCAAAGCTAACACATGTTAGAATAATGAACTAAAGCATGAAGCATGTTAGGCCAACAAGCATGATTGCACTACAAGTACCAAAAGCATGCAAGAGGTGACCAAACCAGCCAAAAACAGAGTTATGGCAAGTCCAAAAATTCACAAAAAAGTGTTTGAACAAAGCCACAAAGAAGTAAAAACACATGCTCATTTGGTAGGCCATCAACACAAGCAAACAAGGTACAAGGAGAGGGGACCACCCCCTCCCATTTGGGACCTCAAAACCACCTTCCCATCACTGAAATTTCTCTGGAATTCAGTGGTTAAAGGGCCAAAAGAGATGGTTTAAAAGGTGATGAAAGATGGCACAAAAGCTATACAAGCTTAGGAACAAAAGGGAGAGACAACCCCTAACACAAAATAGGCCTAAACCATCATTTTCAGGACTGAAAAGCAGAGTTTTATTCAGTTCAAAACCAAGGCAAAAATAGTTTGCAAAGGTGGTAAAACAAGCATCCAAAACAAAGCTTTAGAGGGACAAGTGCTTACCCTTGAAGCCAAGCACACTTTAGGCCATAAAACCAAGTCAAAACCACCTTAAGGAGCTCCAAGAAAACCTTTTAACAGCCTCAGCCCAAGGATGATCCACTCTTGTTAAGGCTTGATAGGTTGAAGATGATTGTATGCAAGCCTTCAAGCACAAAACCTTTATAGAGAGTGAAATCTAGAGAGAGGATTTAGAGAGAGAGGCTCCCAAACTTCTTCCTCAATTGTTCTCAAAATGTTCTAACCCTTGAATATGAGATATAAGGCCCTCATATATAGCAAAAAATCAAGCTTTGGTCGAAAATATCAAGCCAAAGACAGCTGGAACAGCTGCACAACAAATATCTGTCCAAAACTGCTTTCTGCCATATGTGGCCGGCACTGTACCACTGTTGGCCGGCACTTTACCTTGGTTGGCTGGCAGCACACTCCCTTGGACGGTAGGGGGCTGGCATTGGCCATTCATGGCCGGAACATGGCCCAAAAATCCCATTCATGGTCATAAACTTCCACTTCTGGTTGGACAGAAAAATCTGTTTTTTGGGCCTGACTTCAACCGGACATATCTCCTTCATCTGGACTCCTTTTCAGGTCATTCTTGAGCCTAACTTGTAGCCCTGGAAGTCTTATTTTCAATGGTGGAAGCCTAACTTGAAAATTCCAAGTGTGCGAAACGTTATGCCCATTTGAGTGAAGACTACTCAATTTTGATCCTACCGGGATTCATGCCGAACTTCTTCCAAACTTGGTTTTCTTCTCTCATTTCCTCTTTTCTTCAAATCCAAACCCCTAAACAAGGTGTTTTGAAAGATTTTTCAAAGGGTCCACCTCTCTTCCATTCATTTCCACTTTGTCTTTGCTCAGTTTACCGAAAAGTGCAACATTTAAGAAAATGCGAGCCTCGGAACATCGTAGAAACTTCTTTTCAAAATATTTTGAAAGAGAGGGTTTTAAGGCTTAAAAAACCATTCAAAATAGTTTTGGTCCAAAACTGGGGTGTAAGGTTGGGATTTGACTCTCCTCTTGTCGAAGAAATCGAACCTTTGCACTGCACAACTTTCACCACCAAGTAAACCATCAGTGGCGTCCATGTCTTTAGGGCGGTCAAAAATGGGTTGTCTACAGTTGGTTCTAAACTCATTAGTCTACAATGGGTCATAATTCATATCAAGGAAAATAGGAAGAAATGGAAGGAAACTGGGTTAGGAGAAGAAATAATATGAAACGAGTAGATAGAAAGTGAACAACCTTCACTAATTTGGTCATATCTATTTTTCTACCTAAAATTTGGATATGAGACCACCATTGGAAACTAGACTTCTGGAGCTTGAATTTAGGGTCAAGAATCACTTAAAATGGAGTCCGAATGAAAAATATATGCCTATCCGAAGTTGGGCTGAAACAAGGGGGTTCCGCACGTGCGGGACCAAAACCACATGTGCGGAAAAATCAGGGCACGTGCGGGGGCAAGTGCTTTTATTTCAGAATCAATTTGGGTGCTGGAAATGGACTGCCGCACGTGTGGGAAGCCCTGTCGCACGTGCGACGCCGGTGAGGAAATCTGTCCGAGAAAACCTGTTTAGTTTAAGCTGAATTTCTCCATTTTCCACCTAGTGTTCAATCCAAATCACTCCCAAAACATGTAGTATCAATGAAAAACATGAGATTATAATGATTTTCTAAATCTAAACATCAAAACATGAAGGATTCTAAGCTTGAAAGATCAAAACTCTATTTTCAATTAGTTTCCCAACTTCTTCTTTCAAATTCACATACATCTACATTTCATATATAATTTTATGAGTTCAAACCACACAAAACCTCAAGATTAAGGCTCAACTTCTCACAATGCTCAATGGACACATGTGAGATCTTAACTCGTGCTCTGATACCAACTGTTACGACCCAAACCAGAGCCTAAAAGTTTAGGTCATGACCAGCCTGCACTCAGGTCTTAGAGACAAAATTTCAAGATATTCAAACCATATCGAGGCCTAAAGAGGAAGCAACACAAATAATAATGTCCATTGAGCTTGTGCGTATACGATAATTGAAATAATTAAATCATTTAGACACACACACACACACACACATATATCTCACATATATACATAAGACTCAATGAAATACAGAATTCCACAATATAAAGTAAAAGCCTCGACACAGAGGCGCAACCCGGGTGGCTTGACAGAGAGGTGGACTTTGGTACAACTCTAATGCTGATCCTTCGATGGTTCACCTACATATATATATATATATATATAAAGGAGAAGGGCGAGCTAACTCCCAGTGAGTGATAATAATGTAAAAAGGTTAATGAATGATGTCCTTAACATTAGGAAAACATATGTCACAATTTTGAAACATTTATCATATCAAAATCCATGCTTTTCAAATGGAATACATATCTGAAACCATTACAAACATTTTACATGGTGCGTAGTACACCCACTTATACAAAGGGTCAAAATCACATTCCAAAATAGGACATCTATTCACTCATATAAAATAGCACTTCGTAAACATGAGTCATGTAGCGATGTAAAAACATTCGTATTCATATCATATTTTTTGAACGACCTCGGGTCCAAACAATATCATTGTAGGTCAAGACAATGACATCACCCAACTGCTACTAGAAGCCCATCAATGTGAGTAATAATATTGTAAAGATATGTTCAGTTATATTTATTTTGATATATAAATGTTGTGATGTTCTGGAATTATGTTTTATGCGAATGAATGAGTTACAAGAACTGTGATATGGAATATAGATATGAAATGTGAATTGTTGGTAATATGATATGGTGGGTCCAAGGCCGTTCCGTTTATGTTGTGACATGATATGAATTATTCGGCCTTGAAGACCTATTGATTGCTGGTATGGAACAAAGTGCTGTACGGAACTAAGTGCTACAATGGGAGTCACCTCTAGAATCCGTACGAGTCACCTCTTGGGTCCATACATACATGAATTGGGCCCAAGGAGAGGTAGAGACATGTCGATGTTCCATCTACTCCATGATAAGATACAATGATACGACATGATACTTTTGGACCTAAGGTCGTTCAGAACAGTGATATGATATGATATTGTTTGGACCCGAGGTCGTTCAGAAAATATGATATGAATACAAATGTTTTTACATCGCTATATGACTCATGTTTACGAAGTGCTATTTATATGAGTGAATATATGTCCTATTTTGGAATGTGAATTTGACCCTTTGTATAAGTGGGTATACTACACACCATGTAAAATGTTTGTAATGGTTTCAGATATGTATTCCATTTGAAAGCATGGATTTTGATATGATAAATGTTTCAGAATTGTGACATATGTTTTCCTAATGTTAAGGACATCATTCATTAACTTCTTTACTTTATTATCACTCACTGGGTGTTAGCTCACCCTTCTCCTTTATATATATATATATATGTAGGTGAGCCATTGAAGGATCAACATTAGAGTTGTACCAAAGTCCACCTCTCTGTCAAGCCACCCGGGTTATGCCTCTATGTCAAGGCTTTAACTTTGTATTATGGAATTCTATATTTCATTGAGTCTTATGTATATGTGTACGAGATATATATATATATATATATATGTGTGTGTCTAAATGTTTTAATTATTTCAATTATCGTGTACGTACAAGCTTAATGGACATTATTATTTGTGTTGCTTCCACTTTAGGCCCCGATATGATTTGAATATTTTGAAATTTTGTCTCTGAGGCCAGAGTACAGGTTGGTCATGACCTAAACTTTAGGGGTGGGTTTGGGTCGTGACAGATTTCTATGGTACCGTATAGGTTTGCACCTGCTGAGTTAAGTGAGTTGAAGATTCAACTCCAATAATTGTTAGATAAGGGTTTTATCCGCCTTAGTACTTTGTCGAGGGGAGCACCGGCCCTCTTTGTTAAAAAAAAAAAGATGGTGCTTTGCGACTTTGTATAGATTATTGGAAGTTGAATAGGGTAACTGTTAAGAACAAGTACCCAATGCCTTGTATAGATGATTTGTTTGATCAGTTGAAGGGGTCTTGTTGCTTTTCTAAGATAGACCTGAGATTGGGTTATCAGCAGTTGAGATAAGGGAGGAGGATATTCTGAAGACGACATTTCGTACGTGGTATGGCCACTACGAGTTCCTAGCAATGCCTTTTGGGATGACCAATGCATCGGCTGTATTTATGGATTTGATGAACTGAATCTTCAGGGAGTTCCTAGACCGTTTTGTGGTCGTTTTTGTGGACAACATTTTGATTTACTCACCTTTTGAGGAAGAACATGAGGAACACTTGCGAGTAGTACTTGAGTTACTTAGAGCCTGTAAGCTGTATGCTAAGTTTGGGAAATGTGAATTCTTGCTGAGGGAAGTTAAGTTCTTGGGCCATGTGGTATCTAGGGAAAGGGGTGACTGTAGATTTATCTAAGATAGAGACGGTACAAGATTGGGAACAACCTAAGAATGCTTTTGAGATCCGCAGTTTCTTGGGGTTGGCCGGGTATTACCATAGATTTGTGAAAGATTTCTCTAGGCTAGCCTCACCGTTGACTAGATTGACGAGAAAAGGAATCAAATTTGTGTGGAGTGAGACTTGTGAGAAGTCATTTCAAGAGCTTAAAGTTAGATTTACCACTACTCCAGTCTTGATTATTCCAGAGAGGGATTTAAGTTATTCTGTTTATTGTGATACCTCACGGGAATGTTTGGGTTGTGTTTTGATGCAAGAAGGAAAGGTTACCTATGGCTCGCGGCAGTTGAAAAACACATAAGAGGAGGAAATCAATTAGCAATTTGGAGGCACTATCTGTATGGTGAGAAATTTGAGGCATTTTCCGATCACAAAAGTCTAAAGTATCTGTTTACACAGAAGGACTTGAATTTGAGGTAGAGGAGGTGGATGGAGTTCATAGAGGATTTTGATTTTGAGTTACACTATCACCCGGGGAAGGCCAACGTTGTGGTCGACTACTTGAGTAGGAAATCAATTAGCAATGTAGCTTGTATTGCCACCCGAGAATGGGAAATGTTGGTTGCTCTTGGAGAGTTTGATTTGCATTTTGGCGAGTTCGTTGAATCTGCAGCTTTGTTTATGGTAGTTGTCCAACCTACACTTGTGAACCGAGTGATTGAAGCACAGAGGGGTGACCTTAAAGTAGAATTCCTCCGGGAGAAGGTCTCCAATTGGAAGGTGGAAAGAGGCTTAAATGTGTATCCTGACCTGAGTGTGAGATATCGTGATCGTTTGTTCGTACAAGAGTCTTGCCAAGAGGAAGTACTTCGAGAGTTTCACCATTCACGCCTTGTGGTGCATCCGGGAGGCACAAAGATGTATCAGGACCTGATTCGCCAATTTTGGTAGAGAGGTATGAAGAAGGATGTGGCCATGTTTGTGTTGAAGTGCCTTACTTGTCAACAAGTGAAGGCTGAGCATTAGAGGCCGACGGGTTTGTTGCAACCTTTGCCTATAGCCGAATGGAAGTGGAAGCATGTTACGATGGATTTTGTTATGGGCCTTCCGAGGACTTAACGGGGTAGTGATGCTATTTGGGCAGTAGTTGACCGGTGAACTAAGTCTACGCACTTCATACCTATGCACGTGAGTGATTCGGTGGACTACCTTGCCGACCTGTACACTAGGGACATAGTGAGGTTGCACGGGGTCCCTGTGACGATTGTTTCGGATAGAGATCCGCGTTTCACAGCTTGGTTATGGTAGAGCTTGCAGAGTGCCTTGGGCACTAGATTGACCTTTAGCACTACATACCATCCTCAGACTGACGTGTAGTCCGAGCATACCATTCAGATCCTTGAGGATATGCTTCGAGGTTATGTCCTTGACATCAAGGGGTTGTGGGAGAGGTACCTGCCCTTAGTGGAGTTTGCCTATAACAATAGCTTCTAGTCGAGTATTGGTATGGCACCATTTGAGGCCTTGTATGGCCGACCGTGTAGATTCCCAGTGTGTTGGGCCGAGGTGGGTGATGCACCTTTGTTGGGTCTAGAGTTAGTGTGAGAAATGATAGAGAAAGTAGCACTTATCCGTAAACGGTTGGTTACGACTCAGAGTCGCCAGAAAAGTTACGCCGACCGTAGGAGGAGACCTTTATCTTTTGAGGTGAGAGACCATGTGTTCTTGCAAAAATATCACTTAGGAGGGGTTTGATGAGATTTGGAAAGAGTGGCAAGTTGTTCCCTCGATTTATTGGACCTTTTGAGATCCTTAAGCGGATCAGGGAGATAGCTTACCGTTTGGCATTACCGCTACAGCTTTCCGGGATTCATGATGTGTTTCATATTAGTATGCTTCGGAAGTACGAGCCGGATCCATCGCACGTTTTGGATTGAACCGACTTAGAGGTAGATGAGGATGCCTCGTATGAGGAGAGACCGGGGAGAGTCTTGTATACTCGGGACCAAGTCTTGCGAGGCAAGACGATTCCCTTGGTTAAGGTATTGTGGAAACATCACGAGGTTAAGGAAGCAACTTGGGGGCATGAATTGGAAGTCTGAGAGAAATATTCAAACTTATTTGCTGGTGTTTGAACATATAATGAGAATTTGGTTATGTTAATGAAATGTAAAAGCATTGTATATGTTTAAATATGAGAACATTGTATATGTTGAATATGTTTTGGAGACACAGGCTTAAAATGAACATTGTATATGTTGTTTAAGTTTTGGAAATGTGAATTTATCATGAACATTGAATATCTTTTGGATGTATGGAATATATATTGAAATTGGTTACAACTACGGGAAATGTATATTGGAAAGGTATGTTGAGATGTATATTAAGACTTGTTCATCATGCGATGGGATTGAATGATATGGGTCATTGTGCTGAAAATGGATTTGTAATCATTGTGAAAATTTGTTTAAAACATGGTTTTGAAACGTGATTTATAATTTCGGGGACGAAATTTCTTAAGGGGGGAGGTTATAGTGATTTTGGTTTTGACCCGACTCTTGTTGTATTCTGGACTCGGGCTTTTGGTTTCTAAATATTGTTCATTGTCATTTTCCTCTTATTCTCCCTTAAATTTGGTTAATGGGTTGTATTGGTCTTGTTTGGAACAGGTTGGTTGCTTGATTTTCAAACCTTTGTTGCCCAGATTTTTGCTCTTTCGCTCGAGCAGCCATTTTTGCGCTTGAGCGGACTTTGCAAACTCTCAGCATTTTTGCAGACCAGCAAAATACGACGAGTGTATTCTACGCTCGAGCAGCTAATCTTGAGCTCGAGTGATGTCTTTCATTTGCAGAACTTCTGGAAGTGTGTATTCTACGCTCGAGCGTCGCTTATTGCCCTTGAGCAGAATAATGTGTCTAACGCTCGAGCGTCACTTCTCACGCCCGAGCGGACTGCGTGTATATTAGTCCGTGAGGATGACTTTTTAGTTCACTTTTTCATTCCTCTCTCTCTCTAAAACTTTCCAAAAACCTAGATCTTGAGTTTCTCTCTCTAAAACTCATATCCTTTCTAGTATTTCACCTAGATCCATTGGGATCCTCACCCTAGTGCCTTTGAGAAAAAAGTAGAGCGCCTTTAGAGCTCTGTTTTGATCTGAGCAGAAGTTGGTTTCGGTGTTTTTGGGGTTTCTCCTTGGTTGCTTTGGTCTTCTAAGCTTGAGGTAGGGATTTTCTACACCTTCATATGGTTTTTAACCTAGTTATTTGTTGTTGTGTAACAATGGTGGGATTTGGGGAAGTTATGAACAAACCTAGGGTTAGGATGTAAAATCAAAAGAGGGGTTTTGAGCAAATGAAATATAAATGGTCATGGGATTTGAAAAGGGGGTTATACTATGTCACAATAGTTGATTTTGGCCTTTGGGTTGATATTTGGGAAAATAGAGTTTGCCCTAAAATGGTTTAAATATTTATTTTGTACAAATAAATGAAATTGGTGTTGTAAATATGTAATTGGATGAATATTGATATAAATGAAGGAATTGGATAGGTATTATCTCATACCTATGGAAATTTGAATAAATTATCTGTCTTGAGATTGAATATCTGTTTAGAAATAATTGTATTGGGCTATCGGTGGAGGATAACTATGATTGTTGTAGAAATTGCATGAAAATTAGGTAAATTGAAACTAATCTCTTGTTGGTTGTCATTGAATATGACTGTGTTTTAAATACATTGTATATGTATGATGTTTGGGAAGAGAAAGGGGATGTACTTCATTGTTTGGGAGGAGATAGGGGATGGATTCTATTAAAATTAAGTTGGCCGGAGTGTCCAGGGTGAAAGTCCTGAAATCTTGTATATACATGGGTGTTGATTGCCGCGGACGAAATTTTCGTAAAATGGCAATTTGAAGTGTATATTGTGCTAGTTGTATTGATTGGAGAACCATTGAGTTGTAGTCTCGGTTGGGTTGTTGAAAGATAATGAAATTGACTCATGAATTGAGATGATACGAATCAACTGGAAATGAAATAAAAGAAAATGAATTGAAATATGAATTTTGGTACTTTATGATCGTGTATAATATGGATGTTTTGGCATAGGCATTGTATATGTACATTGTACATATATATTTGTTAAATCTCATATATTGTGTTATATTGTTTCTACTGGACTTTGGCTCATCCTATTTGGGAAAAACCATTTTCAGGTGTTGGTGATATGCTTCCGCCAAGACAATAGCTTGGAGAGACTTTTGGAAGTAAGAGCTTCTTTATTTCGTTATGTTTTTATATAGCCAAGGGCTTTAGATTGTAATGAGCTAGAGTCATTTTTGTGAAACCAATTAATGACTTGGAAAGATGTAAGCCTATAGGGCATATGACTATTTATTTAATTTCAATTCTCTTATCATTGTAACACTTGCTGTAGATTCAGGATGAACATTTGTGAATGTATATCGGATGTGTTAACTTTTTTAAACAAATTCTGATGAATGAAAGTATTTTATTTCTATTACTCTCCCGCTTACGTGTTGGATTTATTGTATAATTTTGGGGGCGTTACAGTCCATATTTGATCATTCCATCCAAATTCAGTTAATTAATTTTTTTATATACACTTTTAGGAAAGTGACAATTATTTCAAAATTATTAATTTTAACCTCCAATTTGAACAGAAAGAACAAATTGAAATTAATAAGTAAAAATTAAATTATATTAATTTAAAATAATAGAAATTAAAGAAAATTTTAATTCAAATTATAAGAGTTAAAATTGTTTATCCAACTTTTTACTTTGGAAATTAATAAATCACATATAGATTAAAAAGTGTAAATTAGAAATATAACCCTTAAAATTTACTTAAAAATACAAATTGTCCTTTATGGTTTAAAAAATTATAGATACCCTTTTATCAGAATTTTTATTTACCAGAATTAATTAAAAAAATGAAATTTGTAATTGCTTTTCCATACAATGATAAAATTATCTAAATTATTAATTGAAATAAATTCTAATATTATTAAAAATTGTTACCTGTCTTTATGATTTATTAAGGAATGGGGACATTGACTATATGATATTTAAAATTTCAAGGTTTGAATGTAATTTTTAAACTTACAAGTGACAAATAGTACTTTAAATAGACTACAGAGGGTGTAATTGTAATTTACCCATTAAAAATGATAGGGAAAGAGGGTTAACAGTGTTGGCCATCTATAAATTGAACCATCCAAAGGGTATCTAAAAATAAGAAGTTTTGTAACCATGATCAAATCCTTTAAAATCTCCGTAGTCCTCTTCTTTCTCTCCATCCTTTGCTTGCTCAGCCTCAGAACCAAATCAACCCCAACTTACCTTTTCATTTAGTGCCTGAACACAACAACTTACACTCCAAACAACATATACCAAACCAACCTCAACACCCTCTTCTCTTCCCTCTCCTCCAATTCCACCTCCATCAATGGCTTCTCCAACTCCACCGCCGGCCTCAACCCCCCCTGACATAGCCTACGGCCTCTTCCTCTGCCGCGGTGATGTTTTCACCGATGTCTGTCAAGACTACGTAACCACTGCTACTAAAGAAGTAGTCCAATGTTGTCCCAAGTCGAAGGTTGTCACAATTTGGTACGATGAGTGCATGTTACGATACTCAAATAAGAGTATCTTCTCTATTCCCGATCAGTCACATAGAGAAGTTTTGAGGAATACACAGAACGTAACAAACGTAACAAACATAACTAGTTTAAGAGGAGTGTTGGGAGGCGTAATGGATGCTGCAGCCACACGAGCTTCGAATGGTGGATCGGCTACGAAGTTCGTGACAAGTGAAGCTAATTTCTCATCTCTTCAAACCTTGTATGGATTAGCTCAGGGCACACCGGACTTGAATGTTTTCAATTGCAATAAATTTCTTCGAGATGGTATCTCGAATTTTCCGAGTTGCTGTGATGGAAATCTGGGAGCCAGAGTTGTGTTTCCGAGTTGTAATGTTAGGTATGAGTTCTACCCTTTTTACAACATCACTGCCACTGCACTGTTGCCTTCGCCACCACCGCCTTCAGCAGTCATTCCTCCACCTCCAGGTCCTTCAACCAGTTGAGGTAAACTCCCCCTCCCAGAAAAAAAAAAACCTCCATTATTAAACAAACCAAACCAAGCTTTGTTTTTCGATTGTGATGGATCGACTAGATCACTTCTTTTTTGTGATTGTGCTAGATTCAGATGTAAGACTAAATTATTTATTTAGTCATTATACTGACCCACATGATATAGTAATATGAATAAGAGATTTAGTAGGATTATGATTCCATATTTTAATACAATTAATTGGTAAATAAAGAAGAGTGTTTTCTAAGTATCCTACTTGATGGGAAAGTGGAATCATTGTTGAATAAGGAAACTGGTCATCTCTCTACTTATAAAAGGACATTCAAACTACCCATCAAATTAATTCTGAATTCAATGTATTCAGACTACCCATCAAATTAGATTTATGTTCAATCAATTTTGGATCACTCAAAGGTTTCGCATAACTGATTCGGGTATGTTATTTATTTTCTGCATTATGTTATTATTTGTGAAAATCATGATAGTTCACGATTTTGGATTAAGAAGGTTGTTATATGCATAACACCATAAAATTATTTACATGTGGTATCAGAGCTCATGTTTCAGAACATTATGATTTTCCGATTAAATAAATATCAATTAATTTTGATTACAATTATGATTGCCTCGATCAAAAAATTTCAATTTACTAAACATGATATGAAATTTAATATGCAACTCTTATGTTCCTACTTTAGATTGGATCACATATTGTATAAATAATATTTATTTAATGAGTGCTAACTTTTTAATGATAAACCGAATGTTTTAATATTTTGATAATTGAATACTATGAATGATTTAATTATCTTTTATTATGAGGAAAGGTTTAGTGGATAATGACCATTATATTGTTTGATTTAGTAATGCCTAAAGATATTCGTATTACATAATGAATCATTATTATTCATGTTTTGTTGAATTTTATATTATCAAATTTTATTGTGAGACACATTAAAGTGTTATTGTGATCTTTATAGTACAAAGCATATTGCTATTTATGGATCTAACTGTAACCTCTAAAAAATTATTTCAGTATGATCTTATTAGCACCATTATGTATAAGCTTGATTTTTATAGGTGGTTTGATGAGGTACAAAAGTATATATTTTTATGTGACATAGAATATGAATTGTGTTAATATTTATTGTCTTAATATTATTTTTATGATTTTGTAATATGGATTATGATTATGATGATGAATAATTGTGAATAAATTATTATTTATTCAATAATGTCTATGCAAAGTTTTATTTTGATTTGAAATCTAAATTATGATATGATTGGTAGTTGCCAAAGTGACCCAATCGGAATGACACATAGATGTCAAATCAAATAATTGAAATTTAATAACCTTCCCAAGTATTAAAAAATAATGACTTTGCAAATCATAATTCTTTAATTACAAAGATATTAGGTTGGCCCAAAGGTGCACCACTTCTAAGTAATTGTTGAATTGGAAAAGGATAGTTGATGGGTATTCATAATTGATATTGGAATGAATACCCAAAGGTAACAAACCTACTTAATTATGAATATTTTATCCACTAGTCCTATTGGTGAAAGAGAATCACCATAATTGTTAAATAGTATGCCATTAGATTATCCCAAAGGTAGGTCACGGTAATACTATTTGTGATTGTTTAAACATGTGTTTATCTTGACTAATTGTCAATTATTGATTACTCTTACCATTAATGTAGTGAGCATAAATTATTGATTAAAATTTTATTTCGCTATATTTATATACTTTGTTTGTTTCAATTTTAAATGAAAAGGATTTCTCAAAAAATAAAATAAAATAAGTTCAGTTTCATCTCCATGTCTTGAATTTTGACTTAGTGTTACTATTTGAGAATTTACTGCTATTATGATTCATGCAGTATAAAAGAAAGAAAAGACTTTTCAGAAAGTATAAAAGGATTGAACAAATAAAGTTTATGTTTTTGTAACGCCCAAAAAATACATACTATTGAAATATTATAATAACCATGGCTCTTAAGAAATACCGGAAATATCCCCAACCTATTCCATTACATAATCTTAATGTTTATAGAAGAATAATCTCACATGCGGTTATACATTCAATGAATCCTAGTGTGTGAATCTATAGCATGTAGAATCATTCAATCAAAATAAGTAAATGCCCTCAAGGGCTTACAAGTCCCAAGGCTTAAGCTCGATTACACAAAAATGGTCTCTCGGATCCATACATAAATAGCTCTTGGCTTACAACAGATTACAATCACAAACAAATAGAGCCTTGTGCTCTCAATACATACTTCCACGCCCTAGTTCGGCGGGTTCACCACGTCTTTTCCTACACCAAATTCCCATAGGGGTGAGCATAAAGCCCAGTAGAGAAGTCCTTAACAAAGTATATACATTTATGCAAGATTTCAAAAAAAAAATGAAATGCACACGCCCTGCTATGCCTTTTTAAAAAGAGGATTACATTTGCATCATTTGAAAACCACCATACTCAATGCTAACTTGAAATCTCAATGATTCAGAAAATTACAATTTAATTCAATGGGGCAGTAAATATGGCTCAGGTAATCTCTAGGTTGGTGTCTGCAAGTAGGCATAACTAGCACTACCAAAAACCCCACTTTACCGGTTGCTAATCGGAAGGGAAGTGGTACCTCATCTGCGCGTGTTTTTGGTCTTTCACCCCGGACACTCAGGCCAACTTAACTAATTTCATCGACACCTCCTATCCGGACTTACCAACGTATTTACCCCAAAACATTTCAATAACTTTCATTTCTCAACATTTATTTCTTAATGCAAGTTTCAAATTCCAAATTCGATATTTACAATAATCAAGGTATTTAGGGTGTTCATGCATCAATAATCCATGCAATGAAATGATCAATTGTGTAATGAGATGATTATCCATACGATGCATCGTCCTACCATTCACAAACTTTCCCACAACTTCTCCGTTTGTGATCACAATTTCCACTTTTCTTTTCAATACAATTCCACATATGTAACATATGCATTTATATAGCTATCCAAATGTAGCAATAATCCCACATCCCATGTACCCTCAAGCTTTTATTATTTCAAGTTTATATACATACATACTTAACAATGAATTCCAAGAAAATTTACTAATTCACATATACTAAAAGTTTGACATTTTGCATCCAATATCATGAAATTTCCACTCGAACATTCATTTAACACAAATAAATTCATAGTTTCTCAACATCCACCAAAACCCCCAAATTTCTAGGTTTTCACCCAAACAATACATTTCTTTATTTCTTCAAAAAATCTCACCAAAAACATCATTCTTAACAAAATGTGATTCAACTCCTCAAGGGTATCTTTTTAAAGAGAGCAAGAGATAAACCTCTTTTTCAAACCACTCATTTCATGAGTCAAAAACAAACTTTTAAATCAAACAATGAGGAAATCTCGAAATTGACCAAAACTTGCAAAAACATATATATAACTCCAAGAGAAATACCTACCTCCAGTTGTTGGAGAGAAAAGAGATGAAATCCCAAAACTCAATGGTGAGAAATCTCGATCTTCACCTCACACAATGTAGCTCTCAAGGAGCTCTTCAACTTTGATAAAGGAGCTTGGGTTAAAGATGCAATGGATCTAAGGAGATCAAAAGTTTGAAGAGCTTTGGGATAGGAAATGTAGAGACAAGGGAGAGTAGTGTGTTTTTAGTGAGAGAGATATAGGAAAAGTGACATACACAGCCCAAAAAAGTAGAAAAAACAGAGTTTTTGGACTCAGGTCCGTCCGCACATGCGGCACTTACCCCCGCACATGCGGAGCGTGCCTCCCGCACGTGCAACACTGATCTCAGCACGTGCAGCGCCTTCTGTAGACACCCCATTTTTGACCGACCTTAAGTCTTAGACGTCATTGATTGAGCGCTCGGTGATAGTGCATGTTGTGCTCGTTTCGAGGTTTCGGAGTTTTGGCTGAGAGCCTTGCCTCCGGGCCTCTGAACTCTTTGTGCTTTGACTCGGTTTGCGGACCAAGTCTGGTTTTCCTTGCCTGAGGGAGGGAGTGGTCTGGTAGACCACCTCTTTGTGGTTGTAGATCACTTTTTGTGGTTGTAGGCCACTTTTCCCGTTTGGAGACTAGTTTCCGGTTTTCAGAGCCTTCGGCCGCGGGCCTTGTCTCGGGACCGCTTAACGTTCTCCGTTTGGCGTGGTTTTTGAACCACACCTTGTTTCCTTGGCCTAGAGGGCCATTGTGGTTTGGGAGACCACTTTTGTGGTCGTGAACCACTTTTGGCGCTCGACAGCTAGTTATCGAGGCTCTCGGCTGCACGCTTTGCATCCCGAACTTTCGTCTTGCATCCGTTTTGTTTTTTTTTTTTGGTACAAACCTTGTTTTCCATGTTTGGAAGGTGGTACAAGGGTGGGAGACTAGTATTTCCCCTTGGAGACGACTTTTCCTCCTGCCAGCCAGTTTTCTGGTCTGACAACTAGTCTCCCTGATCTTTGGACCATCAAAAGTGGTCGTTCCCACACATTTGCTTGTTTTCATCCTCTGGACTCTCTCCCACCATGGCCAACCAGTTGTTGTTCTGGGAGACCACTTAAAGTGGTGGGCCGACCACTTTAAGTAGCTGGCCGACCACTTAAGTGGTCGGCTGCTTTTTGTCACCTTTTTGGAGATATTTTCCTCCAGCTGGCATAGCTGGAGGGCACCAGAGCCATCCTCCATACACGTGTATGGAGGGATTGCTTTGGCCCTTAGCTTCTTGGAGAAGCTTTGCCTTTTTGTTCTCTATAAGAGGGAGGCTCCTCCTCCCTCCTCTAGGTTCAAAAAATTAGGGTTTGAGTTATAGATATAGCTTTGTATCTATCTTGCCTTGGTTCTTCATTTTTGTACCTTAAAGTGTCATTTTGTCTTACTTTAACACACAAACACACACTCAAACACCATCCTTTTGCTACTAAGGTGCTTAGGAGCTGGTTTTGGTGTTCTTGGGTTGGTTTGAGCTTCAAAAACCTACTGGAGTTGCAGCCTTGAAGAAGTTCATCAAGGGTGAGTTTTTAACCCTTAAAACCCCCATTTTTGCTTAAGTTTTTGAGCCCTTTTGCATGCTGTTTTAAGCTTAACTCCTAACTGGAAAAAGTTCTGTTTTTGTGTGCTTAAAATGTTTGTTTAAGGTCATTTTTTCATTGGGGGTGATTTACCCCCTCTTAGGCCTTGTTAGGCCTTGTTTGAGCCTCCCTTTAGGCTCTTGTTGTAGCCTTTGCATGACCTTTCTACCACTGAAATCCAAAGGATTTTCAGTGGTGGAAAGGTGGTTTTGGGGTCTTAAATGGAGAGGGTTATCCCCTCTCCTTGTATTTTGAATACTTGCCATATATGCCTCATGTTTGAGCATGTGTTTTAAGCGTGTGTTGGCTTGTTCTTAGCATGTATTTGTGGTTATTTTGCTGTGGCATGCCACTGCTTTTGGTGGTCTTGATCATCCCTTGCATGGTTTATCCACTTGTAGTGTAAATCACACACACTAGTCTTATATGCTTCATGAAGTAGCATGTCATTCTAGCTTATGTTGAGTCCATTTCAATATGTTCTTGGGCTTGTTTTGCCATGTCATACCTCTGTTAGGGCTTGGTTTGGTTAGCCTTTGCATGCTCCATGCACTTGTAGTGCAATTCCTTGAATTAGCCTAACATGCATCATGCTTTAACATGTCATTCTAGCATGCTTTTAGCTTAACTTCATGAAGCTTTTGTCTATGTTTTAACATGCTTTAGCTCTGATTTTGGTTGTTTTGGCCATGCATGACTTGATTTGTATAGCCATGGTTCAATCTAGCTTGTTAGCTTTGTGTGTCAAGTCCACTAGCATGCTTTCCTTGGACTATTTGAATGATTTGGCATCATTTATTATGTGATTTCAGTCCATGTTTCATGCTCATGCACTTGCATTTATCACCCATTCAATGCATTGGAGGGTTGGCCCCTTTTATGCCTTAACATGAACCATTGTGTATGCCTTCATGCCTTAGCTTGCGAGCCATCATTTCAGTGCTTATTTGGGGTTATTTTTCCATGACATAACTTTGATTTTTGTTGGTTAAGTCATCCCATGCTTGGTCTTAATAGGTGTAGTGTAATCCACCTTATTTGCCTTGTATGCATCATGCCTTATGCCCTTCATGTTAGCTTGTTTTGGCTTCCTTCCATGCATGTTTTAGTATCATTTTGACATGTTCTAGGACTGTTTTGGGTTGCCTTTGCCATATCCTTCATGCTTTGTATAGCTGTAGTGTAATTGGCCTTGCTAGCTTTGTGTTTTGTTGACTCATGCATGCTATCTTTGAGCTATTTAGATGATTTGGCATCATTTAATTCTTTATTTCAGAGCCTTTAGCATTACCATGTTCCCACTTCTTTCATGCTTTGAATGCCTTTAAGTGTTGTGCATTGTTGCCTTACTTATGGCCTAGCATGTATGCCATCTTGCCTAGGTCTTTGAGCCTCCATCTTAGCATGTTTTGGTCATTGTTGTGACCTATTTCAGCTCTGTCCATGCTTAGTTCATGCATATTTGCTATATATTGCATGCCTCCTTAGTAGTCCTCTTTATTAGCTTTCATGCTTTAGGACCTTTGCATGCTATACTCGCTTTGTTTGAATTATTTGGCATCATTTCTTACTTAATTTTAGTGCGTTTAGTGTTGTCACACTTCCACATTTATCACTCCTTGAGCCTTCTTGAGGGTTGTGCTCTTAGGCCTACTTGGTTGGCCAATGCATTGTGCATGCATGCTTTGCGTTTTGTGTCTTTATTTCCATCATTATGGCCACTGATTTGGGCATGGCTGAGGTCTACCCCTTTTTGGTTTAAGTCCATTTAGCATGCTTGTTTATATGTTGTTCGCATGCTTATTGTTCATTGCATTAAGTATGCTATCTTACATTGCATTGTGCATGCCATGTGGTTATTTCCATTGTGTATGCCAAGTTGTTTCTTTGCATTGAGTATGCATGTTCCTAACATTGCTGAGTTGCCCTTGTAGCATTGCATTGTGCATGCATGCATTAGCATTGTTTGCATGCCATTAGCCTTGTTAGGTTGTTCATGTTGCATTGCATGTTTGCATGCTTAAGTCATATCACATGCTTGCATGCTCGAGTCGCATTGTGTATGCCATGTTGGTGTTGCATTGTTGTTTGGAATAGGTGTTAGTCCAAACACGGGAAATGAGGGACGTTTCATACTTAAAGTGATGAAACGTGCCTCAAATTCCGGTCGCCGATGCTCTTGATCCTACATGATAGAGTTTTAGGCCTTACGTGTTTACTTGTGCATTCATTTCATATTGAATTGTGCAACTTCGCCTCTCGGCCATCATGCATTGAAATGCGCGATTGGTGGCCCGAGGGTCGAGAACCGCACTCCCTTGAGTTCATGACATGATAGGGAGGGTGGTTGTGCACACATATCTTGCAAATACATTGCCATGCCCTTCTTGCTCTCTGTTGCAGCAAACTGGAATTCAGCAACAACAACTGGTCGGCCAGCCAGAAAAGCTAGTTGGCCGACCACTTTTTCTAGCTTTCTGCAAGAAAAGTGGTTGGCAGGTGGCTGGAGAGGCCAAAAGTAGTCGGCCACCTTCCCACAGGGCTCCCAAGGTGGAGTTTTAGCTTTCTGGAGCTTGGTGCATGTTTCTGAGGACAATTGAAAACGAAGGCAAATCGGGGCATCGCATTGGATTTCCAAACGAGGCGACCGGGCTTGCATGCATTCTCTCCCTCTGAGGCTCCTGATTTACTGCTTTCCTTAGCTGCCATGCTTAGATAGCTAGCTTTTGCTTGTTTTGTACCTTAATAGTTAATGCGTTTAGCTATTTAAATTTGTTTTGTAATAATTAGTTAACTAGGATTAGTGAATTAATTGTGTTGTAAAATTAGTTTAATTAGCTTAGATTAGCTAGTTAGCTTCTTATTCGGTCCCTCTGTCGAGAGGACGCAATGTTGTAATAAGCGTGCGTGTGTGTGATGCATGTCTTCCAACCCCTATTTCTTTTTCCCTTTTACTTAACCGCTTACGATGGTTAGTTTTAGGGCATATTTCGATTAGCATACCATATGCTTTGCATGCGTGCATCCATTCATCCGTCTTGCATGCACCGGGCTCGGCGCATCATACTAACTGCATCGTATTTCAATTCCAATTTGAATACACGTACCAAGTTGTATTTCACGTGACACTCTTAGGATAGCCAAGCCTATTTTAGTTGCATTGTTGCATGTGTTGCATTAGCCATCTTAACATGAACTAGGATCATGCATGATTTCTAACTAGTTCTTTGTTTTGGCTCGGAGTACACTGTGAGTGTTTACGCTTTAGCATACTGCATGTGTGTTAAGTGTTGCCATGAAAGCATGCTTGCTATGAGGCTAACTGCTTACTTGATATAACTCTGCCTGAATGCCTGTGGGTGAAGGTTGGATTACTTGAATTGGAACAATTCATGAAATTCTCGATTTAGCCTACTTGCGAGTAGCAAACTTCAAAATCATTTTCACAAACGAACATGCAATGTGTTGTTCCAAATTAGGCGATCTAGTCTATACTTGTTTGCTGTGCGCATCACGTAGTAAGATTAGCTAATTAACCGGAATAAGAGCACATGTGTTTTCAAAAACAAAATATCATGCATAGTACAGGCCGATCTTTGATCGGGTGAGCGGGGGTGCTCATTGCATGACCTTCCCCTCTCGTACCCAAGTTCCCGAGCCGAGGCAACTTTGGTGATGACGGACACGTAGCCTTAAGGCATGAGTCAGGGTTTCCTAAATTTCCCCAAAATAAAATATTTAGGCGGCGACTCTGTATCTGGCAAAGCAGTCCATGTTTGGCACTTCTTTATAAAAATCAGTTTTGCAAAACGATTTGCCGGATTTGGACTCTTTGGTGATTTATTGGTCTTACATCGCACATTGTAAGATTAGATTCAAAACCGTGACATTGAGTCCGAACTGTAGTAGCAGAGAACAAAACGAGATTCGCGCCGCGCCTCGCCGACGCGCGGATGTCGGGGAGTTCCCGGGAGCGCGTCTACAATTTCTGGCGACTCCACTGGGGACCTAGAGAACTTGACTCGTACTAATGATATCTTGTTTTGACTACACTTGTGTGTCACTTTGCATTGCATTTGCATTGGTGCGCCTAAGTCACTGTGTTCGCCGTCTGCTATTCCTGAACGGTTAGCCTGAGGCTGTATGCCATAAGGTTGACCGGTTACGGGCTCTGCCACGTTGGGAACACAAACCCCGGTTGTTACCGGGGCACCTTTTTTTTGACCATTCGACCTAGTGGATGTCGGAATCCGTAGTGACTATTCCAAACTAGGACAGGTTGCTTACCCGGTTGTAGGTTGTTTGAAACCGCTGTGTGTGTAGTGAAACCCTAGCTCCTGATAAAATAGGACAGGGAAACCCTACCCCAACATAGGGATGTTTTGGCTCTCACTTGTTTGTTATGTGCTTTTAGAGTGTGTCTCTACAGGAATGCACATATCAGTTTGCAAGTCTGGGTATCAGGCCTGAGCGCATCAGTATTTGAGAATCAGTTTTACCTGAGCGTATCAGATTCAGTTTTGGGGCAATAATTTGGGGAACAATGATCAGTGGTTGAGAACAATTATTTCAGCTTGTGTTTGCCAACTGTGTGTTGTCTTTAATTTATCTAGCTCATAACATAGCACACTGCACATTCGGGTTGTTTGTTTATTTATTATGCTTTATTATATCTTTTTGCAAGGTAGTTTAGCACAATTGCCTCCGACCAAGTAGATAGTCCCCGAGCACTCTGGGTTAGAGATCGAAGACTTAATCGATCCAGGGATCTGATAGACGGACAAGGCGTGTTTCTTTCTTTACCCCGGTTGCTGGGCGGAGGTTAAGAAGGCGCAGCGTATCAGTACAACAGAGTTGTCAGATCAGCGGACCTTGAACAGTCAGGCTGAGGTCTCAGTTTCTACTGCAGAGTCAGATATACCGTTTGTTCAGTTAGATCAAGACAATATGGCAGGTTTGGAAGAGATGATGCGTCAGCTCCAGGAAAGTATGAAAGCCAAGTAGCAGGATGCCGCCCGCTAGGCAGAAGTGGCTGCATGTCAAGCAGAGGTAGTCACCCAACAGGCAGAGTTGATTACCAGACAACAGCAGCAAACCGGAGCATCTGCTTTGCACACACCTCCTCCCCCACTTAGAGTTCCAATACTCGGGGAGACGACAAATGTCCAGGAAACTACGGACGTTCCGATGGGGCCGGCTCTGCCCCCAATCCTACCCTAGCTATCTAAAGCGCCCACCAACCTAGTGGATTCACCGTTTGAGTACGAGGTGGATCCAACGGCGTTAAAAGTAAGCAAACTAGAAAAGCTTTTCAAGAAGTCCCAAGGTGTGAAATCCATTCCAGACATAGAGGATGGATATACCGACTCGGCCGTGACACTGCCAGACCGGTTTAAAATGCCGCACATCGACCGCTTCGATGGATATGGAGATCCTATGGTGCACCTGCGGCTGTTTTCAGACATCTTAAGGCCAATGGGCCACACCAGACTACAGAAGCTTTCCCTGTTTGGCCGGACCCTGTCGGGTGTAGCGGCCATTTGGTATGCGAAACTAGAGGACTCTGTTAAGAGAAGTTGGGAGGAGATGGCTGAGGCCTTCATAGCTCAATACTCTTATAACACTCAGATCGAGGTCACAACTCGTGATCTCGAGACCACCGGACAAGAACCAAAGGAAAGCTTCTCCGATTTTGTGACCCGCTAGAGGGCTAAAGCCTCGATGATGACCATCAGGCCCATTGACAAAGATCAAATTCGAATGGTTGTGCGCAAGCCCCCAAGCTCATGCAGAAGATGATAGTTCTCTCCCTCCCCACCTTTGTAGATCTACATGAGATTGAGGTGCAGATCGAGGATGGAATGAAACAAGGTCTGATTGATCCTGAAAGAGAGCAGCACAGGAGGACGTTCAACCGCAGTACAAATGCAGGCACAAGCAGTGCCGCAGCTACCAGATCTTCAGATGTGGGAATGGTCACCACCACCCCTCCCAGAACCCTTGCAGCTACACCCTTTACCGGTGTGTCCGGAAGTAGCTCACAAACAGCTAGATATGCCCCCAGAGGCCAAAGAAACTTCACCCCATTATACATGCCTTTGTCCAAGGCTTTGGGGGTTTTGATCAAGAAAGGGCACTTGAAACCCCTAGAGCCGCGACCCTTACTAGAAAAACTTCCCCCTTCCCATAACCCAGCGAAGTACTGCGCCTATCACCAACAGCATGGTCACGAAACCGACTAGTGCTTTCGATGCGTCATGAGATTCAGGATCTCATTAACAACAGGGTGATTATGCCTCCGGAGAAACCGAATGTTACAACCAACCCTTTCCCACCACATAACCAAGCTCCACCTCCCAAACGTATCAACTTCATCCAAACTGGGGTTGTGTCATATGACCCTAGCATATATATCACCTCCTCCCACCTACCCAAGCCGGAAGTTTTCATTCATAATAGCACTGACTTGTGCATATTGGACATCTCCCAAACCCAACCAGAACCGGTGGTGGTGACCACCGAAGATAGAGCAGGGATCACTTTGGGAGTAGAGAAGAATGAGGATTCAGAGCATGAGGGATCTGTGAGTTTTGAGTACAACCCGAGCAGTTATATCACACCAACGGATCAGCCTAAGCCAAGGGTAGAATTGCCAGAACCAGAACCAGAACCAGATAGCTGTTTGTCGATGGCCGACGGAATGTGGTGAGAGGACGACGACCTATGTCTTGCCCACACAGACGAAGATTGGGGGAACAACCAGCCGGATGATACCTGGTATATTGGAGAGGTGGACCACATGACCAGGAGTGGGCGGTACTTCAAGCCCCCACACCTAGATCAACCAGAGGCGTCCGGGAAGGACAGGGAGGCAGAGAAGCAGAAAGAAAAGTTACTCGAGGAGGAGGCTGTGTTGAAACAGCTGAAGAAGATACAAGCAGACATCTCCATCTGGGGACTGCTTATGGCCTCAAGAGTTCATAGACAAGCTGTCCTTTCTGCAATGGACAGAGCCAAACTTTCAATCGACACCACACCTGAGCAGCTGGTAGGGTTGGTTTTTCCGGGAGGAGCTTCCCCGATGCTAACCTTCACTGACAAGGAGCTGCCGCCCGAGGGCGCAAATCATAACAAACCTCTCTACATCTCTGTGGAGTGTAGAGACAAGTGGATACCAGTAGTTCTTGTCGATATAGGATCCACCATCAACGTATGTCCGTCTAGGACGACATATGCAATCGGGTTGAAGCCCGCGGACTTCGTACCCACTGCCCAGGTTCAGGCTCAGGTTGGTCCAGGACAACACGATGTTGACTTTCATGTTCTGGATGTTCCCGCGACCTTCAACTTACTCTTACGGCGGTCGTGGTTGCACCAAGTGAAGGCAGTGTCTTCCACTCTGCATCAGATGCCGAAATACCCCCACGGGAAGGGGGTGGCTATTGTTTTTGGAATTCGTCAATCCATCCGCCGCCAGAAGTTTCTATACCGGTTCTGGAGATCGAACATGGCGTGGAGGATGTGTTCCTGTCAGGATTTAACCTAGCTGAGGCCCAGGTCGTACAGAATATACTGGCTATTGATGAGGGGTTATATGTTAGTGCACAATCTGTGTACCTCATGAACAAGCTCCAGCACGTCCCCGAGATGGGATTAGGGTGCAGTGGCCGGAAAGGCGTTGCAGCATCGGCCAAAGTGCCGCATAACCCACATACCTTTGGCTTAGGGTACTTTCCTACTAAAGAGGATTGGGTGAGGAAAGGCAAAGAGATGGCCTGAAGGGCCAGAGCCAAGCAAATCGGGAAACCTTATGAGTTGGTGCATCGGCCCATCCAAGGTACCCTGAACGGACTTTTCATCCGGGAGGGGGAGGACTTTCCGTTCTGCGGCTTCCCAGAGCCATGGCTAAACGCAGAGAGGCGGCGGTTGCTGGGATTCGAGATATTCTTTGACTTGCAGTTGTCTGGGGATGATGTTATTGAGGAGCAGACAGACCTACCAGCTGAGGTTGGGCAATGCAGGAAGGAGGATTCTGAGAGTGTGGGGATTGAAATGGGGGTAGCACTGGCTTTTCTACTTTCAGATCCTCCGATCGTACATGAGTGCTTGGGGGATAACCTCTCGGTGTCCATGATCGGGAATGGAACGGCTGCGAGCCCATCTGTAAACATCTTGGATGCATCCATCACACCCTCCCTTGTCTGGCAATACGAGGAGGGATTCTTATCGAGCAGCACCGGGTCAGGTAGTGAGCGGGAATCTGATTCCACTGAGTCTGTAAAGTCAGAATCAAGTTCCAGCTCGTCTGAGTCTGAGTCCGGTATTCTTGGGGGTGACAACCTGGATGCCACAGTCCTGTCTAGGTCGTCTTTTTCTTTTTCCTTTGAGTCTGTTATAACTGAGGAATCAGACGATGTCGAAGGGATTAATGAGAATTATGGGGCTGTGGCCTTCGATTACTTTTCTGTGCCCTTAATTTACTGCATTAATCAGGACTTTCAAAATTTTGATGAAAACGACGAGGAAGAAATTCCTCCGGTTTTGAAATTTTCGCTTGATTAAGAGCAGGAGAGGTTTGTAAAACCTTTGGTTGATGAAATCACCGCAATTAACGTTGGTACTGAGAAGGACCCGCGGCTGGTCCAGATTGGGTCCACGTTGTCTTCGGAGGAGCGCAAGCGCTTAGTCGCTTTGTTAAAAGATTTCAAAGATGTTTTCGCGTGGTCCTACGAAGACATGCCTGGAATCGATCCTGAGATTGTACAGCATCGGATCCCTCTTGACCTAGAGGCCCGACCTGTTAAGCAGAAGCTCAGAAGGATCAACCCTGACTGGGCTTTTAAGATCAAAGAAGAGGTCACCAAGCAAATTGACGCAGGGTTCCTGCTGGTATCCGAATACCCAACTTGGTTGGCCAACATAGTTCCTGTATCGAAGAAAGACGGCAGAATTCGAGTATGTGTGGACTTCAGAGATTTGAATAAAGCCAGTCTGAAGGATGACTTTCCTCTGCGCATATCGATGAGTTAGTGGACTTCACTACAGGGCAGACGCTGCTCTCATTCATGGATGGGTTTTCTGGCTATAATCAAATATTGATGGCACGCGAAGACAGGAGAAGACTGCTTTTACCACCCCGTGGGGGAACCTATTGTTATGGGTGATGCCGTTTGGGCTGAAGAACGCTGGGCTACAATATCAACGGGCTGCGACCACAATATTGCATGACATGATCCATAAAGAGGTGGAGGTGTACGTGGATGACATGATGTCAAGTCCAAAAAAAGAAAGGGCTACTACACCGCCTCGCAGAAGTTCTTCCAAAGGATAAGGGAGTATCGGCTGCGGCTGAATCCTCAGAAATGTACGTTCGGTGTTACAACAGAGAAAATGCTGGGGTTCTTGATCACACAAAGGGGCATCGAAGTCGACCCTTCCAAAATTAAGGCCATCTTAGAAATGCCACCACCAAGGATTGAAAAGGAGGTGTGAGGCTTTCTGGGTAAAGTGCAATTCATAAGATGGTTTATTTCTAAATTAACCTTGACTTGCGAACCACTCTTTGGTCTCCTGAAGAAAGTAACGAAGTTACAATGGGACAGCCGATGCCAAGCTGCTTTCGAACAGATTAAGCAATATTTACAGAACCCACCTGTGTTGTCACCACCTGAGCCGGGGAAACTGTTGATTCTGTACCTTTTAGTGATTGAAACTACAATGGGCGGCATGCTCGCACAGGAGTCTGAAGACAAAGTGGAGAGAGCTATCTACTACCTGAGCAAGAAAATGCTGGAGTACGAAACCCGCTACACTCCGTTGGAGAAGGCTTGCTTGGCCTTAGTATGGGCTACTAGGAAGTTGTGGCACTACCTGTTAGCTCACTCCGTAATGCTGGTTTCAAGATTAGATCCCATCAAATATCTTTTCCAGAAACTGGCACTTACGGGTAGGCTAGCTCGTTGGTTGCTTCTGCTTTCCGAATTCGATCTAAAATATGTGACGCGCAAGTCAGTAAAAGGGAGAGCAGTAGCGGAGTTCCTAGCCAATCACCCATTTGAAGGGGATAAAGCAGTTGAGTACCTATTCCCAGATGAGGCCATTTTGCATGTCGAAGACAAAACTTGGACGATGTAGTTTGACGGAGTGTCAAACCAATACGGGTATGGGATAGGGGTGTTGCTGATAGCACCCGACAATTCCCGCATACCTCTAGCATTCAAACTCCGGTTCAAAGTATCTTACAATCAGGCAGAATATGAGGCATGTATTGCCGGTTTAGCAGCCGCCCTAGAACTAGGGGCAAAACGGTTGGACGTCATCGGGGACTTGAACCTTGTTGTATCTCAAGCTAAAGGAGATTGGAAAGTCAAAGAAGAAAAGGTAAGAATTTACCACCAGACCTTGGACGTATTAATTCCTCGGTTTGAGAAGCTGAACTTTGCCCAACTGTTAAGAGAGAACAACAGGTTTGCAGATTCACTAGAAACTCTATCTTCCATGATAGACATCCCTTTCGGAGTCCTGATGCGTCCGATCATCGTCGAACAGAAATTTGTGCCGGCCTACGAGCTGATTGCTGCCATAGATGAGGTACGAGATGAGAATCCTTTGTATTACGATGTCTGGAACTTCTTATAAAGAGAGGCGTATCCACCAGGGGCAAATGCCAAAGATAAGAGGGCAATTCGAAGAATGGCTGCTCAGTTCATCGTTTGCGGAGGAAAACTGTACAAGAGAGGCCATCTCGGGATGCATAAGCTGTGTGTTGATGCTGAAGAATCCAAGCGCCTGATGGAGGCCATCCATGGAGAAGAGTGCGGAGCACACATGAACGGGGTGATGTTAGCCCGGAAGATCCTTAGACAAGGTTATTACTGGTCCAACATGGAGGAGGATTGTATTGGCTTTGTTCGACGATGCCACAAATGTTAGATCCATGCAAACCGCATGAACATTCCGCCGTCGAAGCTGTACAACATGACTTCGCCATGGCCATTCTCAGTCTGGGGGATTGATGTAATTGGGGCTGTCACTCCGAAGGGGTCCAACGGGCATGAGTACATTCTGGTAGCAATAGACTACTTCACGAAGTGGGTTGAGGCCCAATCTTCTGCGGTGTTGAAAGCTTCACATGTCGCCAAGTTCATCAGGAACAACATCATCTGTCGCTACGAGGTCCCGAATGAGATCATTTTAGATAATGGCTCTCACTTCAAGAAGGAGGTGATCGACTTGTTGGAGAAGTACAACATGGTTTTTCATAAGTCATCCACATATCGGCTGCAGACCAACGGAGCTGTTGAGGCTGCCAACAAGAACATCAAGCGCATTCTGCAGAACATTGTGGAAACTTACAGGGACTGGCCAGATAAGCTGCCACTTGCTCTGTGGGGCTACCGGACTTCAATTCGAACTTCTACTGGGGTGACTCCGTATTCCTTGGTTTATGGGATGGAGGCTGTTTTGCCTATCAAAGTTGAGGTTCCGTCATTACGAGTATTGGCTGAGTGTCAGATAGCTGAGGCAGATTGGCAGGAGAGCAGGTTCGAAGAACTCATGTTGTTTGATGAAAGAAGGCTGAAAGCACTGTACCATGTTCAAAGTTATCAACGAAGAATTGCCAGGGCTTTCAACAAGAAGGTTAAGTCCAGGAATTTGAGAAGGGGATCTAGTGCTCAAAGACAACCGAACTCCCATTCACGACCCTAGGGGCAAATTCAGACCTAATTAGACTGGTCCTTACATCATCAAGTCTATCTGGTCGGGTGGAGCAGTCGTTCTGATGGACCTAGATGGCCTAGAGTTCCCCCAACCGATCAACATGGACAAGTTGAAGAAATATTACCCCTGAGTGGCTCGCTAGGCTGAAAACTCGATAGGGCCACCTAGGCAAAAGATAGTGCACAAAAAATTTGAAATTATAAAAACTGAGCTCGCAAGGTTAAAAACCCAGAAAGGCGACCTTGGCAAAAGTTAGAGCGCAAAAGGAGAGTGTTAATACATGAGTGAACCCGAGCCGAACTACGTAAGGCTTGATTCCTATCTTTGGGATACGTAGGTGTAGACACGCCCGTGGGCCTCATGCTACAGTTCGGACTCAATTGTCACGGTTCTTAATCTGAACCAAAGAGTCCAAATCCGGCAAATCGTTTTTGAAAACAGATTTTTTGTAAAGAAGTGCCAAACATGGATTGCTTTGCCAGATACAGAGTCGCCACCTAAATATTTTTTAATGGGGGAATTTAGGAAACCCTGACTCGGTGCCAAAGGCCACGTGTCCGTCATCACCAAAGTTGCCTCGGCTCGGGAACTTGGGTACGATTGGGGAAGGTCAGCTATGAGCACCCCCTCTCGCCTGATCAAAGATCGGCCTCTACTAACCGTGATATCTTGTTTTGAAAACATTATATGCTCTTATCCGCTTATTAGCCTAGAATTACTATGTTATACGCGCAGCAAACAAGTATAGACCAAATCGCCCAAATTGGAACAAAACATTTCATGTTTGTTTTGAAGATGGTTTGCTACTCGTAAGTAGGCTAAAATGCAGGTTTTGCCACCCTCAAGTGGGCTTTTAGAAAAGATAGTTTTGCCACTATCAAGTGGGCTCTAAAACTCTCAGTTTTAATGCATTTATTCCAATTTAGGTAATTTGACCTCCATCCACAGGCATTCAAGCAGTTATATCACATAAGCAGCTAGCCTCATGGTAATCATGCCGTCATGGTAGCATTCACACGCATGCGGTATGCTAAAGCATAAAATACTTACATCGTACTCCATGCCAAAACAAGAGCATGTTAGCAATCAATGCATGATCCAAGTCCATGTTAAGTGCCTAATGCATCGCATACAAAATGTCACTAGAATAGGCTCGGCTAATCTAAGGATGACATGTGAAATGTACAAGTAGCATGTGTTCAAATTTGTTTTAAAATATAATGCGATTAGTATGATACGCCGAGCCCAGTGCATGCAAGACAAATGTGTGGATGCACGCATGCATAGCATAAGGTATGCTAAAATAAATATGCCCTAGTACTAACCATTGAAAGCAGGTAAGTAAAATGGAGAAAGAAGTGGGGGTTGGAAGACATACACACACTCACCCACACTTATTACAAATTCGCTCTCGCTCGAGGGACCAAAAGAATAATACAAATTAATTAACCTACAAGCTAATTAAATAATTATAGACCACCTAATTAATTAACAAATCAATTAAGCTGAGGAAAACAGTAAAAGGCCTCGGGAAGAGGGTCAATGCATGCGTGTTTGGGTTTGCTCGGGAATCCGTCGCCATGCACAAGTTGCCTCTGTTTACCCTGCTCTGCTCCTCTGAAAATTGCACAAGTCCCAAGGTGCACTCTCTGGACATTGGGGACACCACCGGCCATGTGGGATGGTCACCGGCCAAAAGTGAGTGGTCACCGGCCACTTGTGAAGCCATCGGCCACTGATGGATGGCCGGTCGGCACTGCAGATGGTCGGCCGGCCAAAGCTTCTGGCAGAATCCTGTTTTGACAGCAGCAGAGGGCAAAACAAGGCATGGCAATGCATTTCAAGCAAATGTGTGCACCACCACATCCCTTATCATGTTTGTGACTCAAAGGGGTATGGTGCTCGATTCTCGGACCACCAATCGCGCATTTCAATGCGTGATGGCCCAAAAGCCAAGTGTGCAACTTCAATATCAAATGAAATGCACACACAAAACACATCAAAGGCCCCAACCTCTATCATGCTTGATCAAGAGGCAAGGGATGCATGCAATGCAACCTAGGCATGGAGGCTAAGTATGCAACATGAACATGCAAATGAGCAATGTATACTAGGCACGCAACCTAAACATGTGAGCAAACATGTCATGCAACAACATGCGATGATAGACTTAAACTAACATGGATAGCTCGCAAGCATGCCAAAATCAGTGGCCATTAGATGAAAATGAGACAATCGAAATGCGTGCACACATGCACGCAAACCGAGGACCGAACCTAAGGCATCAAATGCCACTCTACCAAGGCATGGCAAGGGATGCAAGGTGGCATACAAACATGTAATTTCAGCACTGCAACATGATGCTAAATGGTCCCAAAACATGGAAATATGGCACTCGATGCATGAGATGAGCCCCGAAACTCAAAATTAGGCACATGTATTGACTTATAGCTATACAAAGCATGCATTATTTGACTATGAAGTACAAAGACAGAACCAAGGCAGTCCCAAAACATGAACATTTCTAGTTCAAAGTATGGCAAAAAAGTGTTCACATGAAGAGCTAAGGCAACATGCAAAATTGGCTAGTAAGCATGAGTTGTATTACAACTATATGATGCGCATGAAATCTCACCAAACCAGCCAAAATCAGTGAACAAATCATGTCAAAATATGCCCAAATAACCACTGAAATTCAGCCAATGCATGCAAAAATGATGAGCTCCTTTAGAGGGCCATACAAGGGGTTACTTAGCACATGCAACAAGGACACTTAACATGGTAAAACTAACTCTAGAAATGGGTTATGGAGGTCCTAAAACCCATTGAAAAATGGCTGAACCGAGCTCAAGAAGTATGCAAATATAGGCCCCTTTGTAAGGCCAAAAAGGGCATCAAACCTACCGAGGAGAGAGGGGGTCACCCCCCTCTGATTTTGACCCTCAAAATAGCAAACCTACCACTGAAAATCCACTGGATTTCAGTGGCTAGGAGGCCAAGCAAGGGCTTGCTCAAAGGTCTCAAAGAATAGCACAAAACAAGGCCAAAACAAGCATGCAAGGGGGGGGGGGGGGAGATGACCTCCAACACCAAAATAGTCTTAAACAAACATGTTAAGCATGCAAATATAAAACTTTTTTCAGTTTATAGTTAAGCTCAAAACAGCATGCAAGATAGGCTGAAATGAGGTACAAGAAAGTGCTAAAAAGGGGAAGAAACTTACCCTTGAAGACCAATTTCGAGATCAGCAATTTCAGGGGCCAAAAACTAGCTTTTAGAGCTCAATAAACCCTCCCAAGAACCTCAGTCCAATGGTGGTGGTGTATGGCTATGAGGTGTGGTGCAATAGGCCAAGAACAAGCCCTTTTTGAACCCTCTAACACACACAAATGTAGAGAGAGAGGGAGATATAGAGAGAGAAGGTGTATATATCAGATATATATGCCCTAGGTCTGGTTTTTGCTGAACCATCTCAAAGAAGGAGAGGGTTTGCTTATATAGGCAATGGAATGGCTTGAAGCTTCTTAAAGAAGCTAAATAAGAAAGGGGCAAAGGGGGCAAGAAGGTCAAGGCTTCTAGAGGAAGCTAAGATAGCTGGCCAAGCTTCTTGAGGAAGCTTTGACAAAAGGGTCAAGCTTCCTTAAGAAGCTAGACCAAAAGGGTGCAAAAGGTGCAAAATAACCACACTTATGCACGAGGGAGAGGGTCTGTGCACTCCAGCTGGCACAGGTGGCATGCATTATGCTTGAAAAAGGCAAAGAGGTGGTATCAGCCAGAAAAGGAGGCAATCGGCCAAATATTTGGCCGGCCGGCTACTTTTTTTGTCCGGCCTGCTACTTATTTGGCCGGCCGGCCAAATTGATGGCCGGTAGGTGCTGCCATGGCCACAAAGTGGCCGGTGGATGTCCATAGTGAAGCCCCAGAAGTTATCTTTCCAATGCCGCAAACCTTGCATTAAATTTCTCCCGTGCAAAAAGTTATGCCCTTTTTGGTGAAGCCGCGCAGATTCGATCCAATCGGACTGATCCCCTACTTCAACGAACCATATCTCCCCCACCCGAACTTGGCTTTAGGAGATTCTTGAGTGAAAAATGAAGCCCCGGAAGTAAGCTTTCCAATGGTGGTGGCCTCATAGCTGAAATTCAAGTATGCAGATGAATACGCTCGATTCAGCGAGGGCTGCTCGACTGTCTTCCACCCGGATTCATGCCGAACTTCTTCTCCAACTTGTTTTCTCCCCTCTTCTCCTCTTTTCTTCAACTTCAAACCCCTAAGTAAGGTGTTTTGAAAGATTTTTCAAAGATTTCATCTCTCTTTCATTCATTTCCACTTTGTCCTTGCTCAGTTTATCGAAAAGCGCATTATTTGACAAAATGTGAGCCTCGGAACATTGTAGAAACTTTATTTCAAAAATGTTTTGAAAGAGAGGGTTTTAAGGTCTAAAAACCATTCAAAATAGCTTTGGTCCAAAATGGGTGTGAAGTTGAGATTTGTCTCTCTAATTGCCGAAGAAATTGAACCTTTGCCCTGCACACCTTTTACCACCAAGTAAACCATCAGTAACGCCCAAGTCTTAAGGGCGGTCAAAAATGGGGTGTCTACAGTAGGCAACTTCATTCTTGAAGTCCAGCCATAAACACTTCCCCGATTAACTTTGTCCATGTGATCATGTTCGGTCATCTTTGTCTATTCTGCATTAAAGAGCTTGGTTTGTGATCTCCAATACAGTGCTATTCAGACTAGGGGCAACTTTCCAGTTGTTGAGGATCCGGGGTTGTACATCTCAGTGATAGATCTCGGGCGTGTCCAGTTTTGATCCATATCGAAAATGATTTTGACAAGTTTTAATAAAAGTTGATTTTGCTCAAATTAATCTTTTTACAACTTAGACCATTTTTGGACTAAACGAAAAATTTTCAGTACCCACAACCTTCAATTACATTGATTTCAATACAGAGTTCTTCTACTCTTGAATACAAATTGAAGTTGTTTTTTTAATTACATTCATAGAGAAAACTTGAAAGTACTAATAAAGCAATAAATTTGGGGCATAATCAGGTGTTCCTGCGTCCCCTACCAGAGCTGGTCGAAGCCTCTGATGCCAAAGTGGGCCCAACCTGCGCCTCCTCATCAAGCCAAGCTATGCACCCATCAGAGAGGGTGCAACTGAAAGTGGGAGCGGGGGCTAGAAGCTCTCTCGTCCTTCATGCTGCAGCATACCGAGCTAGCTGTGCGCCTCGGATCGGAAATGCAGCAGGGTACTCTATCCCCTCTACTGGGCAGGTCTGATCATGTCCAAACTGATGCCGAAATCGGAACGGAAAGTAAAAGGCATAGTGAGTCAGACCGATCAACTGAATCCCAGGCTTGTGAGACATGCTGTAACCCATCGCCGGCTGATTGAGCCAAGGGCAGCGCGAAGCAATACTGATAGCGGATAGATGGCACATCCATTCGCACCACCGTCCCTCATCAAGGGCATCGACTAGACATTGCCGGAAGAAATAGCCGCGAGCTGAATATGCTAGGCATGAGTCCACAACCTGCAACTTATCCATTAACCATACCTGGGGAGGGATAAAAAACGAGAGATTAAAGAATAGAGAGGTGTGCATTGAGAGAAAAGTAAGAAAAGGGTTTTGTGAGAAAAACCGAGCATGAGGGCCGAGTGATGTGAGCAATATATGTGAGATAGGGTGGGAAACATTACCTACAGCAGTAGTGGACTCCCTGCGAATCTAGTCGTTTCTCGGCGATGAAAAGCATCCAAGCCCATCAATATCTCAGCCAGTGTCATGGCAATGCAACTCTTGCCCTCCTTTAAACCTTGGGCGACCTCAATCAAACGGACGCTAGACCCTCCAGAACCTGAGGCAAGCAAAAAGTAAGACAATATGCACAAGCAAAGCACATGTCGCCGAAAATCCTGCCAGTGATGGTCGCCGCGGTCACCGGCATCAGAAAATCGATAAACCAAGCTGGGGATGTTCAACTCCCCATCGCGGATCAATGACCGATCGTCATGCATAGTGAGCCTGCACATCCGTCCTAAAGCTTGGATGTGGCCGAAGCGGACTTGCGGCAAAACCTCTTCTCCACGGTCGGACTTCATCAAAGCTTGGAAGTCTTCGAAAGTGGGATGCATCTCTTGTTCGCCAAAACTAAAGACATGTTTTACCGGATTCCAAAACCTTGCCGCGGCATGAAGGAACGGAAAACGCAGCGGGGTGCGACTCAGCGTGAATAGTGCATTTATGCTGAAGCCCCAGAAATTCAACTTTTCCGAGCCATCCAAGGTAGCAATCCAATTTGTGAGATTTTTGACAAGAAATGCCTCCATTTTGGTGTAAAACTGAGATAGAATGAGGGAACCACGAAGCTGGAACCTTTATGGAGGATAAGGCACTGTTTGGAGGACAAGCGTTAGAAAACTGGAGGTTCCCAGGTTAAGTGGTTGGCCGACCACTTTTTCTGGTCGGCCAGCTACTTTTTTGGGTAGTAGACAGAAAAACTGGTCGGCAGGCTCCTAAAGTGGTCGGCTATGTGCAAAAAGTTGGTCTCCAGCTGTTTCTTGTCTCTAGAAGGGAGTCTCTAGCTTTCCTATGTGCTAAGAGTACTGAAGGTCTGAGTTTACCTCTGTTTCAGATGCCTTCTGTCGCTTTGTTTGTCTCAAAATGCATTCGCTCTTCGAGTTGTTATGTTTTGCTTATCGAGTTGTTAAGTTTTGCTTATGAAGTTGTTGCTCCTCATTTATCGAGTTGTTGCTCGTTGCTTATCGAGTTGTAAACTTGCTAAGGTTTTGTTGTTTCTAAGTGAGTTAAGTTGTTTAGTTTGTTTTGTCGGTTCACTACCTGACTTGGTAATACACGAGGTCCAATTCCATTCAAATTCCATTTTTGTGCAAAATGATGCGATGCGACGCTGAGAATACAAGTACAACACTTTTCGAATAAAAAAGTAATTTTCATTCCATCATAGCTTCTTTTTACAACATTTTACAAAAGAGTATAAGTTTTGGAGAAAATAAAACTACCTAAGCTGTACAATGTGCTACAACTACATGTAAAAAGAAAAATGAAGCAGGAACATCTGCATCAGTGCCATCAAGCTCAAGACTGAGAGGCCTTCTTCACCCTTTTCGGCTGAGCAGCCTCCGCGCCACCATCGTCGGCATCTCCGTCTGAATCGGAGTCACCATCCTCGGAAACCTCCTTGGTGTCGCCTCTACCCTCCGAACCGGAACCAGACTCGCCATCCCTACCTGCAGATGTCTCTGATTGTGGATGTGCTGACTCCTCCTCCTCGCTAGACTCCTCGTCATAACTGACAGGTGCTCTGCATCCCCTCCGGCCGCCTGCTGAGACTCCTCTCCTAGCTGCTCGAGAAGGCCTGGATGGCCTAGTCTGCAGAGGCAGGACCTGAAAAGGACAGTTTGAATGTATCAACTAGTATGTATATCAGATACAGATGCGAGGATGATACATAGAGTGGGTGCATGTAGGTATAGTGTGTGAATGTGATGTGTAAGATGTGCTCTACACATGCAATGAATCAATGCAGTCAAATATTCGGTTTCCATATGTCATCAGAAGTATGATAAATGCAAGGAAATTGAAAAGTACCCGAACGTCGGAGGCACATAGCATCGTCTCCCTCCGCAGAACCATGCCCTCGAGTGAAGCCACCACTCCGAGTAACCGCTCAATATACTCCCTGGGAGGCTGCAGACACAAGTTCATGTCATCAGTGAATGAATAAAGGTCTAAATATCTGAGTAATAAACGAAAACTGTAGAGCATACCGGTGGTGAGTTAGGGTCACTAACGTATCGATGATCCGGCAGTGGAGGCTCTAGTGGAATCTGGTATGGTGTCCCATACTGCCAGCCTGTCAGCCCGGTCGGAAGATCTGGCCATCCAGCATACTGCAAGTCGAGGGCATCCCTCTAGTCCAGCCTCTCGATGTGCCGGCCCTGCTGGTCGAAGGAATGTCTCCGGCTCGGGCGCGACTCGAGGAAGGCATGTTAGCAGCTCTCCTCTTGGGAGTATGGACACCTGACAGCGGAGGCATCAGGTACGTATGCCGATATGTCGCGTAATCTCCCTCCTCCAAGAAAAGGACCGCGTCAATGCCCAACATAAGGTCCTCCACCTTCTGGGGTGTGAGATCCCCTGCGGACCGCATCTCTGGTGGAGGCAGTGAGGGGATGTCCTGAGCAGAGTTGCCCATCGTTTGGCGCATGAAGCGCTCTCCGAGAAACCAGGCCCTGCCGACCGGTCCCTCAAACAAGACCCTATATTGGGAGGAGCCCCATGCCCCAGCAAAAAAAAATCGAGGATTCCCTGGCATATCGATCCAAGGCTGCCAGGTCACCTGCGGGTAACAAGTGCATAAATTGATTAGATGTCATAAATATGCAAGATGAATCAAAGCTGAAAGCATGAAGAACTGAGAGTTCTGAATCACCTCTGTCGCCCGTACAGTATCGAAGAACTGCCGGAGGTAGAGCAGAGTCTCCCGAGGCTTGGGACGGCACCGACCCTCAAATCTGCGTGAGTAGGGGATCTCAAGAGGTGCTTCGACCTCGAGCTCAGGGGCCAATGTCGGGAAGTAGGCATAAACCCACAGCTATAAAAGACAAGGCAGTGGCTGTCAGAGTACAGGATGTATATAGTGCATAATGCTGAGTGCAGAATGCGAATACAAAATGTATGGAGAATGCAGAATGCTAAGTCCAGGATGTTGAATGCAGAATGTTGAGTGCAGAATGTAAAGTACAAAATGTAATGTGTGCCGTGTGCAGAGTACATATAATGAAAAGTGGAAATGTAAATCAAGAGGGCAGAATGTACCTCCCAGGCTCGACAGTAGCTGCCTACTATGGTCTCCTGCTTTCGGGAAGTCGCGCTCATGTAGCAATAAAGGGTAGCGAGGCCAGCGCCACCCCAATCATACTCACTGACCTGTGATAGGTCTACCAGAGCACTAAGTAGATACAGCCCGACCGTATTCCCCCTGTTGGAGAAAAGTGTGGTCCCAAGGAGGAACATCAAAAATCCTCGGGCATACTGCTGTATCGCCTCAATGGTCTCGGGCGTAGTACCCCTGTACCGCCCGGAGAACCAGATGTACTTGACCCTTCTTGATGATCTGTCGATCGACGGACGGGCTCCAAGCAGATAAATCCAAGCGGCCTCCCGCTCACCCATATCTGCATCGTATGGGATTGGCCGGCCTGCCACGTCAAGGCCCGTCAGCATGGAGAAGTCATATAGGGTCATCATCATGTCCCCGGTAGCTGAAAAATGGAAGGAGTTGGTGGTACCATCCCTCTACAAGTGCCCCCAGGAGGGTCCTACTCGCTGGATGACGTAATAATCCCACACAGAAAGGCCCAAATCATGCCTCATCCACGATGTGGCGAACAACATCTAGGAGCTCCATGTACCACTCCCTCGCAATAACAGATCCGTAACCTTGTGTGAAACAGGAGGATACCTATATTCAGAATGAACAGATGTATTTAGTTTCAGATTGAAAAGTATGAGCTGTTTGTTCAGATTCAAAAGTATGAGCTGTGTGTTCAGATTGAAAAGTATGAGCTCTGTGTTCAGAATGAAAAGTATGAGCTGTGTGCTCAGATTGAAAAGTGTGAGCTGTGTGTTCAAAATGAAAAATATGAGCTGCGTGCCAAGGAAAAAGTGTACTGCGTTATGGACTGCGTGTTCAGATTGAGCAGTGTGCTATAAACCGAATATCGTGTTATGAACTGCGAGTTCGGATTGAGTAGTGTGTTATGTTATGAAAAAGTGTACTGCGTTATGGACTGCGTGTTCAGATTGAGCAGTGTGCTATAAACCGAATACCGTGTTATGAGTTGCTTGTTCAGATTGAGCAGTGTTTTATGTTCTGAAAAAGTGTATTGCGTTATGGACTGCGTGTTCAGATTGAGCAGTGTGCTATAAACCGAACGCCGTGTTATGAACTGCGTGTTCAGATTGAGCGGTGTGTTATGTTATGAAAAACTGTACTGCGTTATGGAGTGCATGTTTAGATTGAGCAGTGTGCTATAAACCGAATGCTGTGTTATGAACTGCGTGTTCAGATTGAGCGGTGTGCTATGTTATGAAAAAGTGTACTGCGTTATGGACTGCGTGTTCTGATTGAGCAGTGTGCTATAAACCGAATACCGTGTTATGAACTGCGTGTTCAGATTGAGTGGTGTGTTATGTTATGAAAAAGTGTACTGCGTTATGAACTGCGTGTTGAGATTTAGCAGTGTGCTATAAGTCGAATACCGTGTTATGAACTGCGTGTTCAGATTGAGCGGTGTGTTATGTTATGAAAAATTGTACTGCGTTATGGACTGCGTGTTCAGATTGAGCAGTGTGCAATAAACCGAATACTGTGTTATGAACTGCGTGTTCAGATTGAGCAGTGTGCTATGTTATGAAAAAGTATATCGCGTTATAAACTGCGTGTTCAGATTGAGCAGTGTGCTGTGCTATGCAATAAAAAGTATACTGTAGTATGAACTGTGTGTTCAGGTTAAGCAGTGTGCTATGTTATGAAAAGGTATACTGTGTTATGAATTGCGTGTTCAGATTGAACAGTGTGCTATCTTATTAAACAGAATGCTGTGTTAGGAATTGTGTGTTCAGATTGAGCAGCATTATGAGCTATGTGCCCAAAATGTGTTATGTGCCAAAATGAGCTGTGTGCCAAATTAACAAAGTGATTGTGTGGTGAGCCGTGTGCCAACTAAACAGAACGCTGTGTTATGAACTGTGTGTTCAGAATGAGCAGTGTTATGAGCCATGTGCCCAAATATGCTATATGCCCAAATGAGCTGTGTGCAAAGTGAACGAGGTTTTGTGTTAAGAGCTGCGTGCTAAATGAGCAAAGTGTTATGATGAGAGCTGTGTGCCAAATGAATCGGATGCTGTGAGTAGAAGTACTGTGTATATGAATATGTTTGGAACGAGTAGATAAAATACATCGTAGAAAACTAAAGTAAAGTGTGCACCTCTGTAGACACCCCATTTTTGACCGTCCTCAAGACTTGGACATCACCGCTTGAACACCCGGTGATTATCCATGTTTGTGTTCGTTTTGAGTTCCCGGAGGTCCCGACTGCGCGCCGTGCCTCAGGATCTCTTAACCGGTTTGTTCTGTGCTTGGTTTTCCACCAAGGCTTGTGTGTGTTTGCATTTGAGGGTAGGGGAAGGCCTGTTAGCCATCCCTAGAACCCACCGGCTGCCTCACACCTCCACCGGCTCTCCCTAGTAGCCATCGGCACTCTTTTATCCAGATCCTTGGCCGATCGGCACTGTATGATGCCGGCCGGCACTTTTTTGTGCCGGTGACTGTTTTGGCCGGCCGGTGACCCTTCTGAACCCCTCTGAGGATGGTGCATGACAGCTGTGCCAGCTGGATTACACCATCACTCCTCCCCGTGCATAACATTGCACCCTTTGCCCTTTTGAACCCCCTTGAAGCTTCTAGAAGCTTGAACCCTTGGCCAAGCTTCTTGGAGAAGCTTGGCCAGCTGTCTTGGCTTCCCTTAGAAGCTAGGAACCCTTTGCACCCCTTGAACCCTTTGGCCTTACTTAGTCATTAAGTTTTGGCTTAGTTTTTGGCCTATATATACTTGCATTCATCTCCATTGTTTAGGGTTAGCAACTTTAGGTCAAAAACCAGAGCTTAGGCATATATTCTCTGATATACATCCATATATATCTATATCTCCCTTCTCCCTCCTTGTGTGTGTGTGTTTTGGGACCAAATAGTGTGATTTACCTTACTTTTGCACTAAAACACACACCATTACACCCTAGCTCGAGATTAGGAGGCTTGGAAGGTTGTTTGTTGAAGTTTTGGGCTGGTTTTGATCACTAGAGGGTGGCTGGAACCTTTGTTCTTCAAGTGTTCTTCAAGGGTAAGCTTGTTGCTTTAGATTCCCCATTCTTGCAACCTCTTTCTACCCTCCTTACTTTGTGTTTTTGAGTTTGTGTTTAAGATAAAAAAGTCTTGTTTTTACTTGTTCTTGAACCTTCATTAAGGTCATTTTATGGTTTGAGTTAAGCCTCATCACTTTAAGCCTTGTTTGGCCATCTTTGGTGCCTTTTTCTTAGGCCTTCTTGTTTTGGTGTTCTTTGATCTTCTCACCACTGAAAATCAGTGGATTTTCAGTGGTGAGGATGATATTTTCGAGCCTCAAATAGGGGAGGGACACCCCTCTCCCCTTAGCTCTTTGTTTGCCTTTGTTTTGGCTCATAGCATAGCATGTGTGCATGTTTGCATTTGGCTTCATTTCAGGACTTTTTGGGCTGTTTTAGGTCATGTTTGATCTCTGTTTTTGGTTGGAATTATAGCCTCTAACATGCTTCTCATACTTCCTTTGAAATGCTCTTTTATGCCTAAAAGCATGCCATATGTCCAAGCCATATTTCTCGCATGTTTTAGCTTGATTTTATGAAAATATGAGTATCATCTTGTCATGCATAAGGGCTGTGAGCCACTGTTTTGGCCATGTTTGGCATGCTTAGCATGGTTGCCTTGTTTGTTGACTTGTAGGCCTTGCTTGTATGGAGTTATAGCATGCTTAACTTGACTTTATCCCATGATTTGGCATCATATTAGACCCTATTCCAGTCCATTAGTCATGTTTGTATGTTGGCATATGTGGCTTAGTTCATACTTTAAGGGTGTGCTCTTGTATGCTTTGAAGTAGGCCTTTGCATGCTTACATGTTTAGTGCATTTTCGGGGATGCCATGAAGGGGGTTTGGGTGCTATTTTGTATGCTAAAAACCTGTTTTGGTTGCCTCACATGTGCCATGTTTGGTCTTGTTAAGTGGTGATTCAATGTCTCACTTTGTGCCTTAGCCTTGAGCCTTATAGCTTGCATGCTTGTGTAGCATTTTGTTCATGTTTTGAGGCATATTTTGCCACTGATTTAGGGAGTTTTGAGGGCTGCCTCATTGAGCTTAGTCCACCTTTGCATGCTCACATCATGGTTGTTGCATGTTTGATTGATGAAACCTAGTATACATGCTAGTTCCATGCTTAATTGGTCCATGTTACATGACATTTGTACCTTGCATACTTTAGCTCTTTGCATGCCTAACATGATAGGTTGCATTGCATTTGAGCCATGTTGCATGAGTTGCATTCCATGGTTTGGTTTGGGGTTGTCAAACCAAGCATGAAGATTGAGAGGAGTTCACACTTGAGTGGTGAAACTTGTCTCCATCCTCAAGTCCCTAAGGCCCTTGATCTCCATATGATAGGGACTTAGTCTTCATTTGTTTGTGTGCATGCATTTTCATATCAAAAGAGCAACCTTGATTCCTTAGGCTATCATGCATCAAATGCACAATTGGTGGCCCTAGAACCAAGAGTCTTACCTCCTTGAGTCCCCAAGCATGATAGGAGGCAATGACCATGCTTACATGTACCCCAAAACCCATGCCTTGCATTGCTGTCTTGCTGCTGCTGTCAATCTGTCTGCTGCAGGGACTTTCTGCCGGCCGGCAGTTTAATGTGCCGATCGGCACTTTATTTGTGCCGATAACCACCACATGCAGCCGGTGGTCAATTTCAGCAGCCGGTGAGCTCTCCCCCCAGCCGGTGTGAAGCACTCAGACCACTGGGAGGTATTTCAGAGCTTTGGAATTTTTGGGGAGGCAGGGCAGTAAAAACAGAAGCAGCAATGCCATGACACGGGTTTCCGGGCAAGTCGCGACGAGCATACATCATTCGCGCATTCTGAGGCAGGGCTGAGGCTCCATTTATTTCATTTGTTTAATTTAATTTGATAATTAGATTTTGTAATATTTATTCATTTATTTTGGACTGTATATTATTTTTGGTCCCTCCGTGTGAGGGCATGTTTGTAATAAGTGTGTGTGAGTGGGTGTATGTCTTCCAATCCCCACTTCTTTCTTCCCTTTTATTTACCTGCTTATGATGGTAGATTAGGGCATATTTAAATTAGCATAACAGTATGAAAGCATGTTTGCATTCATTCATTTGTTTACATGCATCGGGCTCGGCACATCATACAAACTGCATCGTACTTTCAATTCCAAATTGAGTACGTGTTAGTTGTAGCATTCATATGCCATGTTTAGGATAGCCGAGCCTGCCTAGATTACACTTTGCATGTGTTGCATTAGACATTTCAGTATGCTTAGGTCCATGCATGGATTTCTAATAAGCTTCTGTTTTGGCTTGGAGTACTAGGTGAGCTTTTATGCTTTAGCATATCGCATGCGTGTGAATGTTAACATGATAATAGGATGCCATGCGGCTAAATGCTATATGTGATAAACTGCTTGAATGCCTGTGGGTGGAGGTTGAATTGCCTGAGTTGGAACAACTCATTGAAATCCGAATTTTAGCCTACTTGCGAGTAGCACAAAAACCAACACGTTTTTCGAGACAAACGGATATGCAATGTTTTTTCCAACTTAGGCAATTAGTCTATACTTGTTTGCTGTGCGCATAACATAGTAATTCTAGGCTAATAACCGGAATAAGAACATGTAAAGTTTTCAAAATCGGATATCACGGTTAGTAGAGGCCGGTCTTCGGACCGGGCGAAAGGGGGTGCTCATAGCTGACCTTCCCCGATCGTACCCAAGCTCCCGAGCCAAGTCACTTTGGTGATGACGGACATGTGGCCTTCGGCACCGAGTCAGGGTTTCCTAAATTTCCCATTTTAAAAATATTTAGGTGGCGACTCTGTAATCTGGCAAAGCAGTCCATGTTTGGCACTACTTTTTCAAAAATCTGTTTTTCTTCAAAACGATTTGCCGGATTTGGACTCTTTGGTTCAGATTTAGAACCGCGACACAAAATCGAGTCCGAACTGTAGCCGAGGTCCCCCGCGGGCGCGTCTACAGTTTCTGGCGACTCTGCTGGGGAGTTTAGAGAGCTTGACTCGAACTCGTGATATCCTGTTTTGACTACGCTTATGTGTTTCTTTGCATTGCATGTGCATTGGTGCGCCTAGGACACCGTGTTGGCCATCTGCTATTCCTGAACGGTTTGCCGGAGGCTTGTCTTGTCAAGGCATGTCCATAAGGCTGACCGGTTGCGGGCTCTGCCAGTATGGGAACACAAACCCCGGTTTTACCGGGGCACCCTTTTTGACCATTCGACCTAGTGCATATTCGGATCCATAGTGACCATTCCAAATTAGGACAGGTTGCTTACCCGTTTATAGGTTGTTTGAAACCGCTGCGTGCGTAGTGAAACCCTAGCTCCTGACAAAATAGGACAGGGAAACCCTACCCCAACATAGGGGTGTATTGGCTCTCATTTACTTGCTATGTGCTTTTAGAGTGTATCTCTACAGGAAATGCGCATGTCAGTTTGCAAGTTTTATCCGGCCTGAGGGCACCCGTAACAGTATTTTGGGGAATCAGGTTATCTGTGGATACGGGATTCAGACTTGGGGGTAATGATTCAGAAATAGTGATCAGTATTGCAGGGACAGTGAATCGAGTTCAGCATATTATCCGACTGTGTGTTTTTTATTTATGCCGTTATGCTGTCCGATTTTCTGTTATTTATACGTTTTTTTTACTAGGTAGTTGAGCACGATTGCTTCCGACCCAGTAGATACTCCCCAAGCACTCTGGACTAGAGGTCGCCGACTCCATCGATCTGAGGATCTGATAGACGGACAACCAGTGTATTATTCACTACCCCCGGTTACCAAACGGAGGTCAGTCAGGCAAAAGGCACCGGTTCAGCATTCAGTACAAAGGGCTTTGTCTACCCCACCTGTGTACAGTAGGGATCAGGACTCCGCTCCTCCCACAGAAAGAGAATATACACCGATAACTCAGTCAGAGCAAGCAGCAGTATGGCTAGTTTAGAAGAGATGGTGCGCCACCTTCAGGAAAGCATGAAAGCAATGCAGCAGGATGCCGTCCGTCAGGCAGATTTCGCCAGGCAACAGGCCACAGTTGTGAGGGAACAGGCAGAGACAATTGCCAGGTTAGAGCAGCAGACCGGAGCGTCTGCTTCGCATCCAGTTCCTCCTCCGCCAGGAGTTCCTAACGTCGGGGAGACAGCCGATGTTCAAACTAATACAGAATTGCCCACAGGACCACCCCCACCTCCAACCCTACCTCAGATCCAACCTCAGCTATCAAAAACACCTACCAACCTACCGGACTCTCCTTTGAGTTCGAGACTGATCCTACCGCACTAAAGTTGAGCAAGCTTGAAAAGCTGTTCAAGAGATCACAGGGGTCAAGACTATCCCGATATTTGACGGTACGTATGACTGTGATGCAGCTGCTGCCCGACAGATTCAAAATGCCTCATATTGATCGGTTTGACGGGTCCGGGGACCCCATGGTGCACTTGAGATTGTTTTCAGATGTCCTAAGGCCAATGGGCCTCAGTAGGCTTCAGAAGTTGTCTTTGTTTGGCCGGACCCTATCAGGTGTGGCGGCCATTTGGTATGCCAAGTTGGAAGATGACGTCAAGAGAAATTGGGACGAAATGGCTGAGGCCTTCATCGCACAGTATTCGTATAATACACAGATTGAGATTACGACCCGTGATCTCGAGACGACTAGGCAAGACCCTAAGGAGAGTTTTTCAGAGTTTGTAACCAGGTGGAGGGCCAAGGCTTCGATGATGGCCTTAAGGCCTACGGACAAAGACCAGATTCGGATGATTGTGCGCAATCTTCAGCCGAAGTTGATGCAAAAGATGATAGTTCTCCCCTTCCCTACTTTTTCTGACCTTCACGAAATGGGGGTGCAGATTGAAGACGCCTTAAAGCAAGGCTTGATTGACAACGACCGGGAGCAACCCCGGAACTTTCAACCTTTCGCAGTAGCAATGCAGGCCCGAGTGGCACCACTACTACGAGAGCCACCGAAGTAAGCATGGTCACCGCCAATCCCCCTCAAAGAAATACGGCAGCTGCGCCATTTTCCGGCGCGTCCGGAAGCAACCCACAAACAACCAAATACCCACCCAGAAACACCAGAACCTTCGCCCCACTATATATGCCTCTATCCAAAGCTCTGGGGGTTCTGATCAAGAAAGGGCATCTGAAGCCCCTGGAGCCGCGGCCCTTACCAGAAAAACTTCCCCCTAACCACAACCCGGCCAAGTACTGTGCGTTCCACCAACAGCACGGCCACGACACCGACCAGTGTTATCGGTTACGTCATGAGATTCAAGATCTCATTGATAATGGGGTGATCCCTCCTGAAAAACCCAATGTTACCACAAACCCTCTCCCCACACATAACCAAGCTCCACCGCCCAAAAGACTCAATTTCATCCATATTGGGGACGTGTTCTACGACCCTAGTATTTATATCACACCTACCCACCTCCCTAAACCAGAAGTATTTCTTCCTGATTGCACCGCCTTGTGCATGATGGACGTCTTCGAAACCCAACCGAAACCAGCGGTGGTGACCATCGAGAACAGGAGAGAGGAAATCCCAAAGGAAAGGAGGATTGTTAGGCCAGAATCTGCGGGATTTGGAATTTGTATCAAGAAAACATATAGTCCGGGAGACTACATTTCATCAGTAGGCCAAGATGGGCCCGGAGTAGAATTGCCAACAGAGGGAGAATTGTGCGTGATTCACGGAGATAATTTGGGACAGGGAATAGATAATGTAACAGCTGTGGGGGAGGACTTTGCCGAACTCCAGTTTTACAGTGACCAGGACCCAGAGGATGCGACAGTCGCATGGTTTGATTATGAGAATTCAGCCGAAGTTACCGGGTGGTTGGACGATCAACCTGATGTGATAGGAGAATTTCAGGCAGAGCAGGGCCCGGTAGGGACAGGAATGTCAGTAACGGCCGGGAGGGTCGAAGAGCAGAACACATCGCCGGGGGGCACCGGTGTCGAGAATTTCGTCCGAGATTGGGACATTTTGAGTGCGGAGATGATGGAACCGTCAGTCATGCCAGAACAAGCAAGTTTTGAAGATTCCGAGAGAACCAGGAAAGCAAAGGCCCCTATGGGAGTTGAAACGCGTGTGTGTGTGCATGGAACCAAGAATACCTCAGGTATGTGGATGGAAGGTGCTGCGAGCGCAAAGAACAGCTGTACCAGAGCCAGACAGGTGCCTGTCGGCCGCTAATGGAATGTGGTGGGAAGACGAAGATTTATGTCTTGCTCACACCGACGAAGATGGGGGATTAACCAACCTGATAACACTTGGTACCTCGGAGAGGTTGACCACATGACACGGAGTGGGCGGTATTTTAAACCCCCACACTTAGATCAACCGGAAGCCTCAGGAAAGGACAGAGAAGCTGAGAAGCAAAAAGAGAAGCAGCTTGAAGAAGAAGCTGTACTCAAACAGCTGAAAAAGATACAGGCGGACATCTCTATTTGGGGGCTGCTCATGGCCTCGCGAGTACATAGAGAGGCTGTTCTATCAGCCATGGACAAAGCAAAGCTTTCGATAGAAACCACGCCAGAGCAGCTGGTGGGATTGGTCTTCCCGGGGGGAGGTACCCCGATGCTGACCTTTTCCGATAGAGAACTTCCGCCCGAGGGCGCGAATCATAATAAACCCCTCTACATCTCCGTGGAGTGTAAGAATAAGTGGATACCAGTGGTGCTCGTTGATACAGGGTCCGCCATTAATGTCTGCCCAGCAAGGACGGCATATGCAATTGGCTTGAAAACCGCAGATTTTGTACCAACAGCCCAGGTCATCCGGGCATATGACAATACAAGTAGAGAAGTAATGGGAACAGTTAAAGTTCAGACAAAGGTTGGGCCGGGGCAGCACGAGATAGATTTCCATGTCCTAGAGGTCCCTGCAACCTTCAATTTGCTTTTAGGACGGCCGTGGCTGCATCAGGTGAAGGCGGTATCATCTACTTTGCATCAAATGGTGAAATACCCCTACGGGAAGGGAGTAGCCATCGTCTTTGGGAATTCGTCAATCCACCCGCCACCGGAGGTGTCCACGCCTGTTCTAGAAATCGAGCATGGCATGGAAGATGTGTTCATATCGGGCTTTACCTTGGCCGAGGCTCAGGTCGTACAGAATGTCATGGCTACGAATGAAGGGATATATGTCAGTGCCCAAGCAGTGTACCTCATGAACAAACTCCAATACATCCCCGGGATGGGATTAGGAAAGAGCGGCCGTAAGGGCATTGCAGCGTTGGCCGAAGTGCCGCATAACCCCCATACCTTCGGCTTGGGTTATCTGCCCACCAAGGAAGATTGGGTAAGAAAAGGAAAGGAGATGGCTGCAAGGGCCAAAGCAAAACAGATGGGAAAGCCCTTTGAATTGATGCATCGGCCCATCCGGGGTACCCTGAACGGACGTTTTGTCCGGGAAGGGGAAGACTTTCCATTCTGTGGTTTTCCGGAGCCGTGGTGGAACGCAGAGAAGAAGCGCGTCCCGGGGTTCGAAATTTTCTTTGACCTACAGTTATCTGGAGATGATGTTATTGAAAAGCAGACAGACCCAGCGGTTGAGACCGAACATAGCAAGGAAGCAGAGTCTGCGGACACAGAGTTTGAAATAGGGGTAGCACTGGCATGTCTACTTTCAGATCCTTCGATCGACCAGTTGTGCTTGGGGGATAACTCCTCGGTGTCTATGATTGGAGATGAAACGGCTGCGGGCCTACCAACAGCTATTTTGGATGCATCCATCGCACCTTCCCTCACCTGGCAATATGAGGAGGGATTTTTATCTAGCAGCACCGGATCAGGTAGTGAGCCGGAATCTGATTCCATCGAGTCTTGTGAGTCGGAATCAGGTTCCAGCTCGTCTGAGTCTGAGTTCGGTATTCCTGGGGGTGACAACCCGGATGCCACAGTCCTGTCCAGGTCGTCTTTTTCTTTCTCTTTTGAGTCTGTTGTAACAGAAGAATTGGACGGTTCGGAAGTATCTAATGAGAATGAGGTAACTGTGGTTTCCGAGTACTTTTCTATGCCTTTGGTTTATTGCTTAAATCAGGACTTTCAAAATTTTGATGAAAACGACGAGGACGAAATTCCTCCGGTTTTGCAACGACTAATTGAACAAGAGCAGGAGAGGTTTGTTAAACCCTTAATGGATGAAATCATTACCGTGAACATTGGTACTGAGAAGGACCCGCGGCTGGTCCAGATCGGGTCCACGTTGTCTTCGGAGGAACGCGAGCGCTTAGTCGCTTTATTAAAAGATTTCAAAGATGTTTTCGCGTGGTCCTACGAAGACATGCCTGGAATCGATCCCGAGATTGTACAGCACCGGATCCCTCTTGACCCCGAGGCCCGACCTGTTAAGCAGAAGCTCAGAAGGATCCGCCCTGATTGGGCCATTAAGATCAAAGAAGAGGTCACCAAGCAGATTGACGCAGGCTTCCTGCTGGTATCCGAATACCCGACTTGGTTGGCCAACATTGTTCCAGTGCCGAAGAAGAATGGCAGAATCCGGGTATGTGTGGATTTCAGGGATCTGAACAGAGCCAGTCCGAAGGATGACTTTCCCTTGCCGCATATCGACGAGTTGGTAGATTTCACAGCGGGGCATGCTTTGCTCTCGTTCATGGATGGCTTTTCAGGCTATAATCAGATAGTAATGGCACCCGAGGACCGGGAGAAGACTGCTTTCACCACCCCGTGGGGTACATATTGCTACAGAGTAATGCCATTTGGGTTGAAGAACGCCGGGGCTACATATCAACGGGCTGCAACAACAATATTGCATGACATGATCCATAAAGAGGTCGAGGTGTACGTGGACGACATGATTGTCAAGTCCAAAGAAAGAGAGGGCCACTACGCCGCCTTGCAAAAGTTTTTCCAAAGAATCAGGGAATTTCGGCTGCGGTTGAACCCTCAGAAATGTACATTCGGTGTTACAGCGGGGAAAATGCTAGGATTTCTGATTACACAAAGGGGCATCGAAGTCGACCCTTCCAAAATCAAGGCCATCTTAGAAATGCCACCACCAGTGACTGAAAAGGAGGTGCGAGGCTTTCTGGGTAAAGTGCAATTCATAAGGCGGTTTATCTCAAAACTAACCTTAACTTGTGAACCACTTTTTGGTCTCCTGAAGAAAGGAAAGAAGTTCCAATGGGACGGCCGATGCCAAGCTGCATTTGAGCAGATTAAAGAATATCTACAGAATCCACCCGTGTTGTCACCACCAAAGCCTGGAAAACCGTTGATACTGTACCTATCAGTAACTGAAACCACAATGGGCTGCATGCTCGCACAAGAGTCGGAAGATAAAGTGGAAAGGGCCATCTACTATCTGAGCAAGAAGATGCTGGAATACGAGACCCGCTATACTCCGTTGGAGAAGGCTTGTTTGGCCTTGGTATGGGCTACCAGGAAGCTGCGGCACTACCTGTTAGCTCACTCTGTAATGTTGGTTTCACGACTTGATCCCATCAAATATCTCTTCGAGAAACCAGCACTTACGGGTAGGCTAGCTCGTTGGCTGCTGTTGCTCTCCGAATTTGATCTCAAGTATGTGACGCGCAAGTCAGTAAAAGGAAGAGCGGTAGCGGAGTTCCTTGCCGACCACCCGGTTGAAGGGGATGAAGCGGTCGAGTATCTGTTCCCAGACGAAGCCATTTTGCACATCGAAGAAACTTGGACAATGTACTTTGACGGAGCGTCAAATCAACACGGGTATGGGATAGGGGTGTTGCTGATAGCGCCTGACGATTCCCGTATCCCTTTAGCATTCAAGCTTAGATTCAAAGTCTCAAACAACGAGAGCGGAGTATGAGGCGTGTATCGCCGGTTTAGAGGCTGCCCTAGAACTAGGGGCAAGGCGATTGGACGTCATTGGGGATTCGAACTTGGTTGTATCTCAAGCTAAAGGAGATTGGAAAGTAAAAGAGGAAAAGATGATAATTTACCACCAGACCTTGGATTTGTTAATTCCGCGGTTTGAAAAGCTCAATTTCACTCACCTAGTAAGAGAGAACAACAGGTTCGCAGATTCGCTAGCAACTCTATCTTCCATGATAGACATCCCATCTGGGGTCCGGATGCGTCCAGTCATTATTGACCAGAAATTTGCGCCTGCCTACGAGTCAATCTCCGCTATAGATGAAGTACAGGATAACAACCCTTGGTATTACGACATATGGAACTTCTTGGAAAAGGAGACATATCCACCAGGGGCGAATGCCAAGGACAAAAGGGCAATTAGAAGGATGGCTGTCCAGTTTATCATCTGCGGGGGGGTAAATTATACAAAAGAGGTCATCTGGGAATGCACAAGCTGTGTGTGGAAGTCGAAGAGTCGAAGCGCCTGATGGAGGCCATCCATGGAGGAGAATGTGGGGCACATATGAATGGGGTGATGCTGGCACGGAAGATCCTCAGACAGGGTTACTACTGGTCTACCATGGAGGAAGATTGTATTGACTTTGTTCGGCGATGCCACAAATGCCAGATTCACGCCAACCGTATGAACATCCCGCCGTCAAAGCTGTACAACATGACGTCGCCATGGCCATTTTCAGTTTGGGGGATCGATGTGATTGGAGCTGTCACTCCTAAAGGGTCGAATGGCCATGAGTTCATCTTGGTAGCAATAGATTATTTCACGAAATGGGTCGAGGCCCAATCCTATGCCGTGTTGAAGGCTTCACATGTCGCGAAGTTTATCAGAAACAACATTATCTGCCGTTATGGAGTCCCGAATGAGATCATTTCGGACAATGGTTCTCACTTCAAGAAGGAGGTGATTGATCTGTTGGAGAAGTATAACGTGGCTTTTCATAAGTCATCCACATATCGGCCACAGACCAACGGAGCAGTTGAAGCCGCTAACAAAAACATCAAACACATACTGCAGAAGATGGTGGAAACCTATCGGGACTGGCCGGATAAGTTGCCGTTTGCTCTGTGGGGCTACCGAACTTCGATTAGAACTTCTACCGGGGCGACGCCGTATTCCTTAGTTTATGGAATGGAGGCCGTTCTACCTATAGAGATTGAGGTGCCGTCTCTACGAGTATTGGCTGAGTGTCAGATAGCCGAGGCAGATTGGCAGCAGAGCAGATTCGAGGAACTCATGCTCTTTGATGAGAGAAGACTGAAAGCACTGTACCATGTCCAAGGGTATCAGCGCAGAATTGCCCGGGCTTTCAACAAGAAGGTTAAGTCCAGGAACTTGAAGGAAGGAGATTTGGTACTCAAAGACAACCGAGCCCCCATCCACGACCCAAGGGGCAAGTTCAGACCCAATTGGACTGGCCCCTATATCATCAAGTCTATCTGGTCAGGTGGAGCTGTGGTTCTGATGGACCTAGATGGCCTGGAGTTCTCCCAACCGATCAACATGGACAAGTTGAAGAAATATTATCCCTGAGAGGCTCGCTAGGCCGAAAACCCGAAAGGGCGACCTAGGCAAAATTCAGAGCACAAAAAAATTAGAAAATATAAAAACTGAGCTCGCAAGGTTGAAAACCCGCAAAGGGCGGCCTTGGCAAAAGTTAGAGCGCAAAAGGAGAGTGAAAATACTCGAGTGAACCCAAGCCTGAACTACGTAAGGCTTGATTCCCATCCTTGGGATACGTAGGCAGCTTCATCCTGAAGTTCAGCCATAAACATTTTCCCCGATCAGCTTTGTCCGTTTGATCATCTTGGTCATCTTTGTCCATCAGCATTCATTGCAATCTCCGGTACGGTGCTATTCAGACTAGGGGCAACTTTCCGTTGCCATGAAGTGCATGAAGTGTCGGTACTATTCAAACTAGGGGCAATTTTCCAATTGCAGGAATCTGGGGGTGTGCATCTCAGTGACAAATTTCAGGCGTGTCCAGTTCTGATCCATATCGAAAATGGTTTTGAAAAGTTTTAATAAAAGTTGACTTTGTTCAAATAAATCTTTTTACAACTAAGACCATTTCTGGACCAAAACGGAAAATTTTCAGTACCACAACCTTCAATTTCATTGATTTCAAATAGAGTTCTCTTGCTCTAGCATACAATTGTAGTTGCTTTTTATTACATTCATAAAGAAAACTTGAAAGTACTAATAAAGCAATAAACCCGGGGCATAGTCAAGTCAAATGTCCCTGCGCCCCCTCCCAGAGCTAGCTGGAGTCTCTGATGCCAAGCTGGGGCCAATCTGTGCCTCTTCATTAAGCCAATCCAAGCACTCATCAGATAAAGTGCAACTGAAAGCGGGAGCAGGAGCCAGGAGTTCTCTCGTCCTCCATGCTGTGGCATACCGGGCCAGTTGTGCGCCTCGAATCGGGAATGTAACCGGGTACTCTATCCCTTCCGGCGGACAAGTCTGCTCATGACCAAACTGGCGCAAGATACGGAATGGGAAATAGAAGACACAGTGAGTCAAGCCAATCAATTGGACCCCAGGTTGACGGGTCATGCTATAACTCATCACCGGAAGATTGAGCCAAGGGCACCGCCAAGCAATGCGGTCTGCGGACAAGTTGCACATCCATTCAAACCACCAACCCTCATCAAGGGGCGTCAACTAGGCGTTGCCTGAAGAAATAGCCACGAGCTGAATATGCCGGACAAGAGTCCACAACCTGCAGTTTATCCATCAACCACACCTGGGGAGGGATGAAGAATGAGAGAATAAAGAATAGAGAGGTGTATGATGAGAGAAAAGTGAGAAAGGGTTTTTGTGAGAAAAACCGAGCTTGAGAGCCGAGTGACGTGAGCATATATATGCGAGATGGGATGGGAAACATTACCTGCAGTAATAGTGGACTCCCTGCTAATCTGATCGTCTCTCGACGATAAAAGGCATCTAAGCCCAACAGTGTCTCAGCCAGAATCATGGCGATACAGCTTTTGCCCCCTCTCAGGCCTTGGGCAACCTCAATCAACCGGACACTGGGCCCTCCAGAACCAGAGATAAACAGAAAATGGGATAGCAGGCATAAACAAAGGGCATGTCGCCGAAAACCTTGCCAGCGATGGTCGCCACGATCACCAGTCTCAGAAAAGCGACAAACCAAGCTCGGAACATCTAATGTCCCGTTACAAATTAGAGAACGAGCGTCGGGCATTGAAAGCCCGCACATTTCTCCCAAGGCTTGAGCATGGCCAAAACGAAGCTGGGGCAGGATCTCCTCATCGCGCTCAGATTCCATTAGAGTTCGGAAATCTTCAAAAGTGGGACACACCTCTTGTCCGCTAAAGCTAAAGACATGTGTTACCGGGTTCCAAAACCTTGCCGCGGCATGGAGGAATGGAAAATGCAGCGGGGTACGGCGCAAAGTGAATAGTGCGTTTATGCCGAAAGCCCGGAAATTAAGCTTTTCCGAGCCATTCAAGTTGTTAATCCAAGTCGTGAGATTTTGGGCAAGAAACTCTTCCATTTGGAGCAAATCAGTGTGAAAATGAAGAGAACCACGAAGTTGAAACCTTTTTGAAAAGGATAAGGTTGAGGGAAGGACAGCTGTCAACATTCTGCTGGTGTTGACAATTTAGTGCCGACCGGCCACTTATAGTGCCGACCGGCCATCTTTTTTGGCCGATGGAGCACCATCTCGGCCGATGGATATTTCTCGCGGCCGGTGGAATTTTGTCTTGGCCGGTGAGTCTCCCCCTTTTCCTTTGAGCTGATTTATGCTAAGAAATTGGGAAGTCCCATTACTTTCGACGCCCTCCAGTGATCAATTCTTACGAGGGCGCGCCCATTTGTTTATCGAGTTGTTGCATATTTGCTTATCGAGTTGTATCTCACTCTCGTTGAGTCTTTGTAATTATTTGTCAAGGTGTACTCGCATTTGGCTAGTTTGCTGAGTCACCCTATTTTTGCTTATCGAGTTGTAATTGGTTTACTACCTGATTATTACGATGCGATGCTTCGATTTTCAAAAAAGCACTGGTTCAATTTCAGTCACATTGTTGTGCCTTGCGATGCGATGCATAGAACATGCAAATATAACACTTTTTGAACAAACAGTCGTTTCATTTCCATCATATGTTTTGTAAAAACACGCGCTTTTGAGAAATAAAACCTGCCTAAAGCAGTGCAATGTGCTTAAACTCCTAGTAAAAAGGAAAAATAAAGCAGAAGAATAGCAGGGTAGCAAAGTGCTGGGTTTGACACCGGTAACTCCCCCTTTCGGTCATCGTATCTTTTGCGCCCTTGTTTGGGTCAATTAGGAGGTTTGGCGCCTTCATTATTCAAGACAATACAAGAAGATGCACCGTCAAGAATGCAAATGAATCTTCAAGTTGACTTCAAGCCATTACTTTTGTGAGCGATGCTCGGAACATGCGAAGGATGTCCCTTCTCGTATCCTTTTATATTTTGTGAATTTCGAAAGAAACTTTTCAATATACTGTGTTGCAGTATGTTGCATTTCAACATCATGTGTTTGTCATATACACACATGCATTGTATGCGTGCTTTGCTTTACTGACATGTGTTCAATTACCTTATATACACATTGCATTGTATGCGTGCATTGCTTTACTGACATGTGTTCAATTACTTATATACACATTGCATTGTATGCGTGCATTGCTTTACTGACATGTGTTCAATTACCTTATATACACATTGCATTGTATGCGTGCATTGCTTTACTGACATGTGTTCAATTACCTTATATACACATTGCATTGTATGCGTGCTTTGCTTTACTGACATGTGTTCAATTACCTTATATACACATTGCATTGTATGCGTGCATTGCTTTACTGACATGTGTTCAATTACCTTATATACACATTGCATTGTATGCGTGCTTTGCTTTACTGACATGTGTTCAATTACCTTATATACACATTGCATTGTATGCGTGCATTGCTTTACTGACATGTGTTCAATTACCTTATATACACATTGCATTGTATGCGTGCTTTGCTTTACTGACATGTGTTCAATCACCTCCTATACACATTGCATTGTATGCGTGCTTTGCTTTACTGACATGTGTTCAATTACCTCCTATACACATTGCATGGTATGCGTGCTTTGCTTTACTTACATGTGTTCAATTACAACCTTATTACACACATTGCATTGTATGCGTGCTCTGCTTTACTATGTGTGTTCAATTACAATTTTCTATACACACTGCATGCGTTGTCACGCACTTTCGATTGCACTGTTATGAATGTTGCTAACAATGTCATACCTGTTAAGTTTGCTTTCTTTTCAGGCACGATATTGTATGTACGGCTCATTTGAGGCCGGTGTGAAACCGGACGAGCCGCACAGGTATTATCCCCCCGAGTGAGACGTATTGAGAATTCCATAATTTTCTTACATCCTTTCTGCATTGTAGTGTAGACTGTTGCATGTTAGCTTATAACTGTCGCATGTATTGCTTCATTACAGCTTTCTTTGCATGATCATAAGTTATGCTCGGCTTCTTGCATCATCAGTTGCATTTTGCCCCTGCCTACGGGCGCATATCTTATCTTTGGCATGTGTGCCTCCTGCATGAACTACGCTGGTTTGATTCCCTAAGGGATACGTAGGCAGCTTGCGAGTTCAACCATTTGCGCTTTGTATGTCTGTCCAAGTCTTCGGCCTTGTCAAAAATGGGTCGTCTCTGGGCTTTGACATTCACTCCCGTCATTCTTATGACTTTCGAGTTCTGTCAAAGAGGGGCAACTGTAGACACCCCATTTTTGACCGTCCTCAAGACTTGGACATCACCGCTTGAACACCCGGTGATTATCCATGTTTGTGTTCGTTTTGAGTTCCCGGAGGTCCCGACTGCGCGCCGTGCCTCAGGATCTCTTAACCGGTTTGTTCTGTGCTTGGTTTTCCACCAAGGCTTGTGTGTGTTTGCATTTGAGGGTAGGGGAAGGCCTGTTAGCCATCCCTAGAACCCACCGGCTGCCTCACACCTCCACCGGCTCTCCCTAGTAGCCATCGGCACTCTTTTATCCAGATCCTTGGCCGATCGGCACTGTATGATGCCGGCCGGCACTTTTTTGTGCGGTGACTGTTTTGGCCGGCCGGTGACCCTTCTGAACCCCTCTGAGGATGGTGCATGACAGCTGTGCCAGCTGGATTACACCATCACTCCTCCCCGTGCATAACATTGCACCCTTTGCCCTTTTGAACCCCCTTGAAGCTTCTAGAAGCTTGAACCCTTGGCCAAGCTTCTTGGAGAAGCTTGGCCAGCTGTCTTGGCTTCCCTTAGAAGCTAGGAACCCTTTGCACCCCTTGAACCCTTTGGCCTTACTTAGTCATTAAGTTTTGGCTTAGTTTTTGGCCTATATATACTTGCATTCATCTCCATTGTTTAGGGTTAGCAACTTTAGGTCAAAAACCAGAGCTTAGGCATATATTCTCTGATATACATCCATATATATCTATATCTCCCTTCTCCCTCCTTGTGTGTGTGTGTTTTGGGACCAAATAGTGTGATTTACCTTACTTTTGCACTAAAACACACACCATTACACCCTAGCTCGAGATTAGGAGGCTTGGAAGGTTGTTTGTTGAAGTTTTGGGCTGGTTTTGATCACTAGAGGGTGGCTGGAACCTTTGTTCTTCAAGTGTTCTTCAAGGGTAAGCTTGTTGCTTTAGATTCCCCATTCTTGCAACCTCTTTCTACCCTCCTTACTTTGTGTTTTTGAGTTTGTGTTTAAGATAAAAAAGTCTTGTTTTTACTTGTTCTTGAACCTTCATTAAGGTCATTTTATGGTTTGAGTTAAGCCTCATCACTTTAAGCCTTGTTTGGCCATCTTTGGTGCCTTTTTCTTAGGCCTTCTTGTTTTGGTGTTCTTTGATCTTCTCACCACTGAAAATCAGTGGATTTTCAGTGGTGAGGATGATATTTTCGAGCCTCAAATAGGGGAGGACACCCCTCTCCCCTTAGCTCTTTGTTTGCCTTTGTTTTGGGCTCATAGCATAGCATGTGTGCATGTTTGCATTTGGCTTCATTTCAGGACTTTTTGGGCTGTTTTAGGTCATGTTTGATCTCTGTTTTTGGTTGGAATTATAGCCTCTAACATGCTTCTCATACTTCCTTTGAAATGCTCTTTTATGCCTAAAAGCATGCCATATGTCCAAGCCATATTTTCGCATGTTTTAGCTTGATTTTATGAAAATATGAGTATCATCTTGTCATGCATAAGGGCTGTGAGCCACTGTTTTGGCCATGTTTGGCATGCTTAGCATGGTTGCCTTGTTTGTTGACTTGTAGGCCTTGCTTGTATGGAGTTATAGCATGCTTAACTGACTTGCTTGACTTTATCCCATGATTTGGCATCATATTAGACCCTATTCCAGTCCATTAGTCATGTTTGTATGTTGGCATATGTGGCTTAGTTCATACTTTAAGGGTGTGCTCTTGTATGCTTTGAAGTAGGCCTTTGCATGCTTACATGTTTAGTGCATTTTCGGGGATGCCATGAAGGGGGTTTGGGTGCTATTTTGTATGCTAAAAACCTGTTTTGGTTGCCTCACATGTGCCATGTTTGGTCTTGTTAAGTGGTGATTCAATGTCTCACTTTGTGCCTTAGCCTTGAGCCTTATAGCTTGCATGCTTGTGTAGCATTTTGTTCATGTTTTGAGGCATATTTTGCCACTGATTTAGGGAGTTTTGAGGGCTGCCTCATTGAGCTTAGTCCACCTTTGCATGCTCACATCATGGTTGTTGCATGTTTGATTGATGAAACCTAGTGTATACATGCTAGTTCCATGCTTAATTGGTCCATGTTACATGACATTTGTACCTTGCATACTTTTAGCTCTTTGCATGCCTAACATGATAGGTTGCATTGCATTTGAGCCATGTTGCATGAGTTGCATTCCATGGTTTGGTTTGGGGTTGTCAAACCAAGCATGAAGATTGAGAGGAGTTCACACTTGAGTGGTGAAACTTGTCTCCATCCTCAAGTCCCTAAGCCCTTGATCTCCATATGATAGGGACTTAGTCTTCATTTGTTTGTGTTGCATGCATTTTCATATCAAAAGAGCAACCTTGATTCCTTAGGCTATCATGCATCAAATGCACAATTGGTGGCCCTAGAACCAAGAGTCTTACCTCCTTGAGGCCCCAAGCATGATAGGAGGCAATGACCATGCTTACATGTACCCCAAACCCATGCCTTGCATTGCTGTCTTGCTGCTGCTGTCAATCTGTCTGCTGCAGGGACTTTCTGCCGGCCGGCAGTTTAATGTGCCGATCGGCACTTTATTTGTGCCGATAACCACCACATGCAGCCGGTGGTCAATTTCAGCAGCCGGTGAGCTCTCCCCCAGCCGGGTGAAGCATCTCAGACACTTAGGAGGGAGAGTTTCAGAGCTTTGGGATTTTTGGGGAGGCAGGGCAGTAAAAACAGAAGCAGCAATGCCATGACACGGGTTTTCCGGGCAAGTCGCGACGAGCATACATCATTCGCGCATTCTGAGGCAGGGCTGAGGCTCCATTTATTTCATTTGTTTAATTTAATTTGATAATTAGAGTTTTGTAATATTTATTCATTTATTTTTGGACTGTATATTATTCTTTTGGTCCCTCCGTGTGAGGGCATGTTTGTAATAAGTGTGTGTGAGTGGGTGTATGTCTTCCAATCCCCACTTCTTTCTTCCCTTTTATTTACCTGCTTATGATGGTAGATTAGGGCATATTTAAATTAGCATAACAGTATGAAAGCATGTTTGCATGCATTCATTTGTTTTACATGCATCGGGCTCGGCACATCATACAAACTGCATCGTACTTCAATTCCAAATTGAGTACGTGTTAGTTGTAGCATCTCACATGCCATGTTTAGGATAGCCGAGCCTGCCTAGATTGCATTTTTGCATGTGTTGCATTAGACATTTCAGTATGCTTAGGTCCATGCATGGATTTCTAATAAGCTTCTGTTTGGCTTGGAGTACTAGGTGAGCTTTTATGCTTTAGCATATCGCATGCGTGTGAAATGTTGCCATGACAATAGGAATGCCGCATGCGGCTAACTGCTTACATGAGATAAACTGCTTGAATGCCTGTGGGTGGAGGTTAGATTGCCTGAGTTGGAACAACTCGTTGAGATCCGAATTTTAGCCTACTTGCGAGTAGCACAAAAACCAACACGTTTTCGAGACAAAACGGATATGCAATGTTTATTTCCAAATTAGGCAATCTAGTCTATACTTGTTTGCTGTGCGCATAACATAGTAATTCTAGGCTAATAATTGGAACAAGAACACGTAATGTTTTCAAAATCGGATATCACGGTTAGTAGAGGCCGGTCTTCGGACCGGACGAAAGGGGGTGCTCATAGCTGACCTTCCCCGATCGTACCCAAGCTCCCGAGCCAAGTCACTTTGGTGATGACGGACATGTGGCCTTCGGCACCGAGTCAGGGTTTCCTAAATTCCCCCTTTTAAAAAATATTTAGGTGGCGACTCTGTAATCTGGCAAAGCAGTCCATGTTTGGCACTTTTTTTCAAAATCTGTTTTTCTCAAAACGATTTGCCGGATTTGGACTCTTTGGTTCAGATTTAGAACCGCGACACAAAATCGAGTCCGAACTGTAGCCGAGGTCCCCCGCGGGCGCGTCTACAACCTCATGCACGTGATGAGATAGGTGGGACTCAGGCTCCCGTAGCAGCAAGTCTGGGGGCGCCCGTCGCGCGAAGTCTGTGAAATGGAGGAAGGTACTCGGAGGAAGGATATGCTCCTGTGGGTCGTACTGCTTCGGGTCGAATGGCCGTATCCTCGGAGGCAACGGTATGATGTCGGGCTCGTCCTCTGCGTATGGAGAACCCCCGCCATACGGATTATCGTCGGCCATCCGAAGAAATATGCAAAAATGAGCAAAAATGAGCGAAATGAGCCAAAATTGCAAAAAGTCCACAAAAGTCAACTCTCAGGAAGAGAAAAAGTCAACAAAAGTCAATGCTCGAGAGAAGGTGCCAAAGTTCGAGACAAACTTGCCTCAAGTGGTGGAAATGGAGAAAGAAGCTCCGAAAACAAATTCTAATCGGTTCAAAACGAAGAGAATCGAAAGTTTTAACGAAACAACTTCGCGTGGGGCATTGGAAAGCGCGTATAAAGTGCAGATCTGAGAGAGAAAAGGGTCTAGGGAGGAAGAGAAGCTGATTTCGGCCTTGGAGGTGTGAGCAAAACTGATTTGGAGTTGTGTACTTAAAGAACCGAGCATGAAAAGACAAAACTACCCCGGATTTTGTAAACTGGTCGGCCAGCCAGTTTTTCTGGTCGGCCGACCACTTTGGAAGGCAACTGGTCGGCCACTGATATAACTGGTCGGCCATCCTCCTGGGTGATCTTCAGAGCTCCATTGTTCTCCCTATGTGTTTTGGTGGTGATTGGAGTCCTCCACTCTCGGGAAAGAGCAAGAAAAGTACACTTTCGGCGTGAAATCGTCCCTGCGGGAACTTCAATTCAAGTCTTCGATGCATGGCTCATCGTCACTTATCAATGGGTGAGGTTTATCCTTTTTAAGTATGTTGTGACCCCTCCGAGAGGTAAATCCGAGGTTCCGGTTAATTTGCTCGCGTTAAGGCTTATTTTTCTTTAAACAACATTTTATCTCAAGGCATGCTATCGAAGTTATACCACTTTCTCATTGTTATGCACGCTTTCCTCTCTTGCATATGTTACGCACACCACTCGTTGCTTTGTTATGCATCGACTACTTGTGTTGTCACGCTCGTTTTACTTATATTGCTATGCGTACTTCCGTTGCATTGTTATGCACCCGCACTTTTCACCTGCATTGTTATGCATTCTTTACTTGCGTTGTCACGCATATTTCGCCTGCTTGTTATGCACACTTCGCTAGCATTGTTATTCTTGTTTTACTCGCATTGTTATGCGTCACACCTAGGTTGCATTGTCATGCACCCCTTCTCGCATTGTTACGCGTCACACTTAGGTTGCATTGTCATGCATCCCTTTCCGCATTGTTATGCGTCACACTTAGGTTGCATTGTCATGCACCCCTCCACTCGCGTTGTCATGCACTTTTCACTTGCATTGCTATGCATGTTTCTAACGATATTGTACCTATTGAGTTCCTTTCTTTTGTAGGCACGATATTGTATGTACGGTTCATTTGAAGCTGGCGTGACCAGACGAACCAGACGGTATTGTATCTACTCCGTGTGAGACGTTGCAAGAATTGTATAATTCTCTTACATCCTTTCTGCATGTAATATAGTTTGGTTTGAATTCGCCGGCTTAAACTGTTGCATTTATTGTGTATAATTGCTTCATTACAGCTTTCTTTGCAAGATCATTAGTTATGTTCGGCATCTTGCATGTCCTTTGCATTTTGCCCCTTCTTGCGGGCACATCTCTTTGTTATCTTGCCTGTTTGTCTAAGTCTTCGGCCTTGTCAAAAATGGGTCGTCTCTGGGCTTTGACATTCACTCTCGTCACTTTTGACTTCCGAGTTCTGTCAAAGAGGGGCAACTGTAGACACCCCATTTTTGACCGACCTTAAGACTCAGACGTCATCGATTGAGCGCTCGCTGATAGTGTATGTTGTGCTCGTTTCGAGGTTTCGGAGTTTTGGCTGAGGGCCTTGCCTCCAGGCCTCTGAACTCTTTGTGCTTTGACTCGGTTTCTGGACCAAGTCTGGTTTTCCTTGCCTGAGGGAGGGAGTGGTCTGGTAGACCACCTCTTTGTGGTCGTAGGCCACTTTTCCCGTTTCGAGACTAGTTTCCGGTTTTTATTGCCTTTGACCGCGCGCCTTGTCTCGGGACCGCTTAACGTTCTCCATTTGGCGTGGTTTTTGAACCACACCTTGTTCCTTGGCCTAGAGGGCCACTGTGGTTTGGGAGACCACTTATGTGGTCGTGAACCACTTTTGGTGCTTGACAGCTAGTTTTCGAGGCTCCCGACTACGCGCTTTGCCTCCCGAACTTTCGCCTTGCATCCGTTTTGGTTTGTTTTTGGTACAAACCTTATTTTCCTTGTTTGGAAGGTGGTACAAGGGTGGGAGGCCAGTATTTCCCCTTGGAGACCACATTTCCTCCTGCCAGCCAATTTTCTGGTCTGACAACTGGTCTCCCTCATCTTTGGACCATCAAAAGTGGTCGGCCACCACACCATTTTCTTGTTTTCATCCTTTGGACTCTCTCCCACCATGGCCAACCAGTTGTTGTTTTGGGAGACCACTTAAACCACTTTAAGTAGCTGGCCGACCACTTTAAGTGGTCGGCTGCTTTTTGTCACCTTTTTGGAGATATTTTCCTCCAGCTGGCACAGCTGGAGGGCACTAGAGCCATCCTCCATATACGTGTATGGAGGGATTGCTTTGGCCCTTAGCTTCTTGGAGAAGCTTTACCTTTTTGTTCTCTATAAGAGGGAGGCTCCTCCTCCCTCCTCTAGGTTTAGAAAATTAGGGTTTGAGTTATAGATATAGCTTTGTATCTATCTTGCCTCGGTTCTTCATTTTTGTACCTTAAAGTGTCATTTTGTCTTACTTTAACACACAAACACACACTCAAACACCATCCTTTTGCTACTGAGGTGCTTAGGAGCTGGTTTTGGTGTTCTTGGGTTGGTTTGAGCTTGAAAAGCCTGCTAGAGTTGCAGCCTTGAAGAAGTTCATCAAGGGTGAGTTTCTAACCCTAAAAACCCCCATTCTTGCTTAAGTTTTTGAGCCCTTTTGCATGCTGTTTTAAGCTTAACTCTTAATTGGAAGAAGTTATGTTTTTGTGTGCTTAAAATGTTTGTTTAAGGTCATTTTTTCGTTGGGGGGGATTTACCCCCTCTTAGGCCTTGTTAGGCCTTGTTTTGAGCCATCCTTTTTGGCTCTTGTTGTAGCCTTTGCATGACCTTTCTACCACTGAAATCCAGAGGATTTTCAGTGGTGTAAAGGTGGTTTTGGGGTCTTAAATACGAGAGGGTCATCCCCTCTCCTTGTATTTTGAATACTTGCCATATATGCCTCATGTTTGAGCATGTGTTTTAAGCTTGTGTTGGCTTGTTCTTAGCATGTATTGTGGTTATTTTGCTGTGGCATGCCACTGTTTTTGGTGGTCTTGATCATCCCTTGCATGGTTTATACACTTGTAGTGTAAATCACACACACTAGTCTTATATGCTTCATGAAGTAGCATGTCATTCTAGCTTATGTTGAGTCCATTTCAGTATGTTCTTGGGCTTGTTTTGCCACGTCATATCTCTGTTAGGGTTTGGTTTGGTTAGCCTTTGCATGCTCCATGCACTTGTAGTGCAATTCCTTGAATTAGCCTAACATGCATCATGCTTTAACATGTCATTCTAGCATGCTTTTGGCTTAACTTCATGAAGCTTTTGTCCATGTTTTAACATGCTTTAGCTCTGATTTTGGTTGTTTTGGCCATGCATGACTTGCTTTGTATAGCCACGATTCAATCTAGCTTGTTAGCTTTGTGTGTCAAGTCCACTAGCATTCTTTCCTTGGACTATTTGAATGATTTGGCATCATTTATTATGTGATATTAGTCCATTTTCCTGGGGTTTTTGGTCACACAAAGGGGCATCGAAGTTGACACTTCCAAAATTAAGGCCATCTTAGAAATGCCACCAGCAAGGACTGAAAAGGAGGTGCGAGGCTTTCTGGGTAAAGTGCAATTCATAAGACGGTTTATTTCTAAATTAACCTTGACTTGCGAACCACTCTTTGGTCTCCTGAAGAAAGGAACAACGTTCCAATGGGACAGCCGATGCCAAGTTGCTTTCGAACAGATTAAGCAATATTTACAGAACTCGCCTGTGTTGTCACCACCTGAGCCGGGGAAACCGTTGATTCTGTACCTTTTAGTGACTGAAACTACTATGGGCTGCATGCTCGCACAGGAGTCTGAAGACAAAGTGGAGAGAGCTATCTACTACCTGAGCAAGAAAATGCTGGAGTACGAAACCCGCTACACTCCGTTGGAGAAGGCTTGCTTGGCCTTAGTATGGGCTACCAGGAAGCTGCGGCACTACCTGTTAGCTCACTCTGTAATGCTGGTTTCAAGATTAGATCCCATCAAATATCTTTTCGAGAAACCAGCACTTACGGGTATGCTAGCTCGTTGGTTGCTTCTGTTTTTCGAACTCGATCTAAAATATGTGACACGCAAGTCAGTAAAAGGGAGAGCAGTAGCGGAGTTCCTAGCCGATCACCCAATTGAAGGGGATGAAGCAGTTGAGTACCTATTCCCATATGAGGCCATTTTGCATGTCGAAGACAAAACTTGGACGATGTACTTTGACGGAGCGTCAAACCAATACGGGTATGGGATATGGGTGTTGCTGATAGCACCCGACAATTCCTGCATACCTCTAGCATTCAAACTTCGGTTCAAAGTATCGAACAATGAGGCAAAATATGAGGCATGTATTGCCGGTTTAGAAGCCACCCTAGAACTAGGGGCAAAACGGTTGGACGTCATCGGGGACTCGAACCTTGTTGTATCTCAAGCTAAAGGAGATTGGAAAGTCAAAGAAGAAAAGATGAGAATTTACCACCAGACCTTGGACGTGTTAATTCCTCGGTTTAAGAAGCTGAACTTCGCCCATCTGTTAAGAGAGAACAACAGGTTCGCAGATTCACTAGCAACTCTATCTTCCATGATAGACATCCCTTTAGGAGTCCGGATGCATCTGATCATCATCGAACTGAAATTTGTGCTGGCCTACGAGCTGATTGCTGCCATAAATGAGGTATAAGATGAGAATCCTTGGTATTACGATGTCTGGAACTTGTTAGAAAGAGAGGCGTATCCACCAGGGGCAAATGCCAAAGATAAGAGGGCGATTCGAAGAATGGCTGCTCAGTTCATCGTTTGAGGAGGAAAACTGTACAAGAGAGGCCATCTCGGGATGCATAAGCTATGTGTTGATGCTGAAGAATCCAAGCGCCTGATGGAGGCCATCCATGGAGGAGAGTGCGGAGTGCACATGAACGGGGTGATGTTAGCCCGGAAGATCCTTAGACAAGGTTATCACTGGTCCACTGTGGAGGAGGATTGTATTGGCTTTGTTCCGCGATGCCACAAATGTCAGATCCATGCAAACCGCATGAACATTCTGCCGTCGAAGCTGTACAACATGACTTCGCCATGGCCATTCTCAGTCTGGGGGATTGATGTAATTGGGGCTGTCACTCCGAAGGGGTCCAACGGGCATGAGTACATTCTGGTAGCGATAGACTACTTCACGAAGTGGGTTGAGGCCCAATCTTATGCGGTGTTGAAGGCTTCGCATGTCGCCAAGTTCATCAGGAACAACATCATCTGTCGCTACGGGGTCCTGAATGAGATCATTTCAGATAATGGCTCTCACTTCAAGAAAGAGGTGATCGACTTGTTGGAGAAGTATAACGTGGCTTTTCATAAGTCATCTACATATCTGCCGCAGACCAACGGAGCTGTTGAGGCCGCCAACAAGAACATCAAGCGCATTCTACAGAAGATGGTGGAAACTTACCGGGACTGGCCAGATAAGCTGCCACTTGCTCTGTGGGGCTACCGGACTTCAATTCGAACTTCTACTGGGGCGACTCCATATTCCTTGGTTTATGGGATGGAGGCTGTTTTGCCTATCGAAGTTGAGGTTCCGTCATTACGAGTATTGGCTGAGTGTCAGATAGCTGAGGCAGATTGGCAGGAGAGCAGGTTCGAAGAACTCATGCTGTTTGGTGAAAGAAGGCTGAAAGTACTGTACCATGTTTAGGATTATCAACGAAGAATTGCCAGGGCTTCCAACAAGAAGGTTAAGTCCAGGAATTTGAAAGAAGGGGATCTAGTGCTCAAAGACAACCGAACTCCCATTCACGACCCTAGGGGCAATTTCATACGTAATTGAACTGGTCCTTACATCATCAAGTCTATCTGGTCGGGTGGAGCAGTCATTCTGATGGACCTAGATGGCCTAGAGTTCCCCTAACCGATCGACGTGGACAAGTTGAAGAAATATTACCCCTGAGTGGCTCGCTAGGGCGAAAACCCAAAAGGGCGACCTAGGCAAAAGATAGAGCACATAAAATTTGAAATTATAAAAACTGAGCTTGCAAGGTTGAAAACCCAGAAAGGGCGACCTTGGCAAAAGTTAGAGCGCAAAAGGAGAGTGTTAATACACGAGTGAACCCGAGCTGAACTACGTAAGGCTTGATTCCCATCTTTGGGATACGTAGGCAACTTCATTCTTGAAGTCCAGCCATAAACACTTCCCCGATTAACTTTGTCCATGTGATCATGTTCGGTCATCTTTATCTATTCTGCATTCAAGAGCTCGGTTTGTGATCTCAAATACAGTGCTATTCAGACTAGGGGCAACTTTCCAGTTGCTGAGGATCCGGGGTTGTACATCTCAGTGATAGATCTCGGGCATGTCCAGTTTTGATCCATATCGAAAATGGTTTTGACAAGTTTTAATAAAAGTTGATTTTGCTCAAATTAATTTTTTTACAACTTAGACCATTTTTGGACCAAACGGAAAATTTTCAGTACCCACAACCTTCAATTACATTGATTTCAATACAGAGTTCTCCTACTCTTGAATACAAATTGAAGTTGTTTTTTTTATTACATTCATAAAGAAAACTTGAAAGTACTAATAAAACAATAAATTCGGGACATAGTCAGGTGTTCCTGCGTCCCCTACCAGAGCTGGTGGAAGCCTCTGATGCCAAAGTGGGCCCAACCTGCGCCTCCTCATCAAGCCAAGCTATGCACTCATCATAGAGGGTGCAACTAAAAGTGGGAGCGGGGACTAGAAGCTCTCTCATCCTCCATGTTGCGGCATAATTAGCTAGCTCTGCGCCTCGGATCGGAAATGCAGCAGGGTACTCTATCCCCTCTGCTGGGCAGGTCTGATCATGTCCAAACTGACGCCGGAATCGGAACGGAAAGTAAAAGGCACAGTGAGTCAGACCGATCAACTGAATCCCAGGCTGGCGAGACATGCTGTAACCCATCACCGGTAGATTGAGCCAAGGGCAGCGCCAAGCATTACTGGTAGCGGATAGATGGCACATCTATTCGCACCACCATCCCTCATCAGGGGCATCGACTAGACGTTGCTGGAAAAAATAGCCGCGAGCCGAATATGCTAGGCATGAGTCCACAACCTGCAACTTATCCATCAACCATACTTGGGGAGGGATGAAAAATGAGAGATTAAAGTATAGAGAGGTGTGTGTTGAGAGAAAAGTAAGAAAATGGTTTTGTGAGAAAAACCGAGCCTGAGGACTGTGTGATGTGAGCAATATATGAGAGATAGGGTAGGAAACGTTACCTGCAGCAGTAGTGGACTCCCTGCGAATCTAGTCGTCTCTCGGCGATGAAAAGCATCCAAGCCCATCAATGTCTCAGCCAGTGTCATGGCAATGCAACTCTTGCCCTCCTTTAAACCTTGGGCGACCTCAATCAAACAGACGCTAGACCCTCCAAAACCTGAGGCAAGCAAGAAGTGAGACAGCATGCACAAGCAAAGCGCATGTCGCTGAAAATCCTGCTAGTGATGGTCACCGCGGTCACCGGCATTAGAAAATCGATAAACCAAGCTGGGGATGTCCAACTCCCCATCGCGGATCAATGACCGAGTGTCATGCAAGGTGAGCCCACACATTCATCCTAAAGCTTGGATGTGGCCGAAGCGGAATTGCGGCAAAACCTCTTCCCCGCGGTCGGACTCCATCAAAGCTTGGAAGTCTTCGAAAGTGGGACACATCTCTTGTCCGCCAAAGCTAAAGACATGTGTTACCGGATTCCAAAACCTTGCCGCGGCATGAAGGAACGGAAAACGCAGCGGGGTGCGACTTAGCGTGAATAGTGCATTTATGCCGAAGCCCCGGAAATTCAACTTTTCCGAGCCATCCAAGGTAGCAATCCAATTTGTGAGATTTTCGACAAGAAACGCCTCCATTTTGGTGCAAAACTGAGTTACAATCAGGGAACCACGAAGCTGGAACCTTTATGGAGGATAAGGCACTGTTTGGAGGACAAGTGTCAAAAAACTGGAGGTTCCCAGGTTAAGTGGTCGGCCGACCACTTTTTCTGGTCGCCCAGCTACTTTTTTGGGTTGCAGACAGAAAAAATGGTCGGGAGGCTCTTAAAGTGGTCGGCCATGTGCAAAAAGTTGGTCTCCAGCTGTTTCTTGTCTCCAGAAGGGAGTCTCTAGCTTTCCTGTGTGCTGAGAGTACTGAAGGTCTGAGTTTACCTCTGTTTTGGATGCATTTTGTCGCTTTGTTTGTCTCAGAATGCATTCGCTCTTCGAGTTATTAAGTTTTGCTTATCGAGTTGGTAAGTTTTGCTTAACGAGTTGTTAAGTTTTGCTTATCGAGTTGTTGCTCCTTATTTATCGAGTTGTTGTTCGTTGCTTATCGAGTTGTAAACTTGCTAAGGTTTTGTTGTTTCTTAGTGAGTTAAGTTGTTTAGTTTGTTTTTTCGGTTCACTACCTGACTTGGAAATACATGAGGTCCAATTCCATTCAAATTCCATGTTTGTGCAAAATGATGCGATGCGACGCTAAGAATACAAGTACAACACTTTTTGAATAAAAAAGTCATTTTCATTCAATCATAGCTTCTTTTTACAACATTTTACAAAAGAGTACAAGTTTTGGAGAAAATAAAACTACCTAAGCTGTACAATGTGGTACAACTACATGTAAAAAGAAAAATAAAGCAGGAACATCTGCATCAGTGCCATCAAGCTCAAGACCGAGAGGCCCTCTTCACCCTCTTCGGCTGAGCAGCGTCCGTGCCACCATCGTTGGCATCTCCGTCTGAATCGGAGTCACCATCCTCGGAAACCTCCTCAGTGTCGCCTCCGCCCTCCTAACCGGAACCAGAGTCGTCATCCCTGCCTGCAGATGTCTCTGACTGTGGATGTGTTGACTCCTCCTCCTCGCTAGACTTCTTGTCATAACTGACAGGTGCTCTGCGTCCCCCCTGGCCGCGTGCTGAGACTCCTCTCCTAGCTGCTCGAGAAGGCCTGGATGGCCCAGTTTGCAGAGGCGGGACCTGAAAAGGACAGTTTGAATGTATCAGCCGGTATGTGTATCAGATACAGATACGAGGATGATACATAGAGTGGGTGCATGCAGGTATAGTGTGTGAATGTGATGTGTAAGATGTGCTCTACACATGCAATGAATCAATGCAATCAAATGCTCGGTTTCCATATGTCATCAGAAGTATGATAAATGCAAAGAAATTGAAAAGTACCTGAACGCCGGAGGCTCATAGCATCGTCTCCCTCCGCAGAACCATGCCCTCGAGTGAAGCCACCAGTCCGAGTAAGCCCTCAGTATACTCCCTAGGAGGCTGCAGACACAAGTTCAAGTCATCAGTGAATGAATGAAGGTCTAAATATCTGAGTGATAAACGAAAACTGTGGAGCATACCGGTGGTGAGTTAGGGTCACTGACGTATCGATGATCCGGCAGTGGAGGCTCTAATGGAATCTGGTATGGTGTCCCATACTGCCAGCCTGTCAGCCCGGTCGGAAGATCTGGCCATCCAGCATACTGCCAAGTCGAGGGCATCCCTCCAGTCCAGCCTCTCGATGTGCCGGCCCCACGGGTCGAAGGAATGCCTCCGGCTCGGGCGCGACTCGAGGAAGGCATGTCAGTAGCTCTCCTCCTAGGAGTATGGACACCTGACAGCGGAGGCATCAAGTACGTATGGCGATATGTCGCGTAATCCCCCTCCTCCAGGAAAAGGACCGCGTCAATACCCAACATAAGGTCCTCCGCATTCCGAGGTGTGAGTTCCCCTGCGGACCGCATCTCTGGTAGAGGCAGTGAGGGGACGTCCTGAGCGGAGTTGCCCATCGTCTGGCGCATGAAGCACTCTTCGAGAAACCAGGCCCCACCGACCGGTCCCTCAAACAAGACCCTATATCGGGAGGAGCCCCATGCCCCAGCAAACAAAAATCGAGGATTCCCTGGCATATCGCTCCAAGGCTGCCAGGTCACCTGCGGGTAACAAGTGCATAAATTGATTAGATGTCATAAATATGCAAGATGAATCAAAGTTGAAAGCATGAAGAACTGAGAGTTCTGAATCACCTCCGTCGCCCGTACAGTATCGAAGAACTGCCGGAGGTAGAGCAGAGTCTCCCGAGGCCTGGGCCAGCACCGACCCTCAAATCTGCATGAGTAGGACATCTCAAGAGGTGCTTCGACCTCGAGCTCAGGGGCCAATGTCGGGAAGTAGGCATAAACCCACAACTATAAAAGACAAGGCAGTGGCTGTCAGAGTACAGGATGTATAGAATACAGAATGCTGAGTGCAGAATACGAATACAAAATGTATGGAGAATGCAGAATGCTGAGTGCAGGATGTTGAGTGCAGAATGTTGTGTGCAATGTGCAGTATACAGAATGTATAGGAAGTACAGAATGTTGAGTGCAGAATGTAGAGTACAAAATGTAATGTGTGCCGTGTGCAGTGTACAGATAATAAAAAGCAGAAATGTAAATCAAGAAGGCAGAATGTACCTCCCGGCTCGCCAGTAGCCGCCTACTATGGTCCCCCGCTCTCGGGAAGTCACGCTCATGTAGCAGTAAAGGGTAGCGAGGCCAGCGCCACCCCAATCATACTCACTGACCTGTGATAGGTCTACCAGAGCACTGAGTAGATACAGCTCGACCGTATTCCCCCTGTCGGAGAAAAGTGTGGTCCCGAGGAGGAACATCAAAAATCCCCGGGCATACTGCTGTATCGCCTCAATGGTCTCGGGCGTAGTCCCCCTGTACCACTCGGAGAACCTGGTGTACCTAACCCTGCTTGATGATCTGTCGATCGGCGGACGGGCTCCAAGCAGATAAATCCAAGCGGTCTCCCACTCACCTATATCTGCATCGTATGGGATCGGCCGGCCTGCCACGTCAAGGCCCATCAGCATGGAGAAGTCATATGGGGTCATCGTCATGTCCCCCGTAGCTGAAAAATGGAAGGAGTTGGTGGTGTCCCACCATCTCTCTACAAGTGCCCCCAGGAGGGTCCTACTCGCTGGATGACGTGATAATCCCACACAGAAAGGCCCAAATCCTGCCTCGTCCACGATGTGGCGAACAGCATCTGGGAGCTCCATGTACCACTCCCTCACAATAATAGATTCGTAACCCCGTGTGAAACAGGAGGATACCTGCATTCAGAATGAACAGATGTATTTAGTTTCAGATTGAAAAGTATGAGCTGTGTGTTCAGATTGAAAAGTATGAGCTGTGTGTTCAGAATGAAAAGTATGAGCTGTGTGCTCAGATTGAAAAGTGTGAGCTGTGTGCTCAAAATGAAAAATATGAGCTGCGTGCCAAGGAAAAAGTGTATTGCGATATGGACTGCGTGTTCAGATTGAGCAGTGTGCTATAAACCGAATACCGTGTTATGAACTGCGTATTTAGATTGAGCGGTGTGTTATGTTATGAAAAAGTGTACTGCGTTATGGACTGCATGTTCAGATTGAGCAGTGTGCTATAAACCGAATACCGTGTTATGAACTGCGTGTTCAGATTGAGCGGTGTGTTATGTTATGAAAAAGTGTACTGCGTTATGGACTACGTGTTCAGATTGAGCAGTGTGCTATAAACCGAATGCCGTGTTATGAACTGCATGTTCAGATTGAGCGGTGTGTTATGTTATGAAAAGGTGTACTGCGTTGTGGATTACGTGGTCAGATTTAGCAGTGTGCTATAAACCGAATACCGTGTTATGAACTGCGTGTTCAGATTGAGCGGTGTGTTATGTTATGAAAAAGTGTACTGCGTTATGGACTGCGTGTTCAGATTGAGCTGTGTGCTATAAACCGAGTACCGTGTTATGAACTGCGTGTTCAGATTGAGCGGTATGTTATGTTATGAAAAAGTGTACTGCGTTATGGATTGCGTGTTCAGATTGAGCTGTGTGCTATAAACCGAGTACCATGTTATGAACTGCGTGTTCAGATTGAGCGGTGTGTTATGTTATGAAAAGTGTACTGCGTTATGGACTGCGTGTTCAGATTGAGCAGTGTACTATAAACCGAATACCGTGTTATGAATTGCGTGTTCAGATTTAGCGGTGTGTTATGTTATGAAAAGTGTACTGCGTTATGGACTGCGTGTTCAGATTGAGTAGTGTGCAATAAACCGAATACTGTGTTATGAACTACGTGTTCAGATTGAGCAGTGTGCTATGTTATGAAAAAGTATATCGCGTTATGAACTGCGTGTTCAGATTGAGCGGTGTGCTGTGCTATGCAATAAAAAGTATACTGTGGTATGAACTGTGTGTTCAGGTTGAGCAGTGTGCTATGTTATGAAAAGGTATACTTTGTTATGAACTGCGTGTTTGGATTGAGCAGTGTGCTATCTTATTAAACAGAATGCTGTGTTATGAACTGTGTGTTCAGATTGAGCAGTATTATGAGCTGTGTGCTGAATTAACAAAGTGATTGTGTGGCGAGCCGTGTGCCAACTAAACAGAATGCTGTGTTATGAACTGTGTGTTCAGATTGAGCAGTGTTATGAGCCGTGTGCCCAAATGTGCTGTGTGCCCAAATGAGCTGTGTGCCCAAAAGTGCTGTGTGCAAAGTGAACAAGGTTGTGTTAAGAGCTGTGTGCCAAATGAGCAAAGTGTTATGATGAGAGTTGTGTGCCAAATGAATCGGATGCTGTGAGGAGAAGTACTGTGTATATGAATGTGTTTGGAACGAGCATATAAAATACATTCCAGAAAACTAAAGTAAAGTACGCACCTCATGTGCGTGATGAGATAGGTGGGACACAGGCTCCCGTAGCAGCAAGTTTGGGGGTGCCCGTCGCGCGAAGTCCGTGAAATGGAGGAAGGTACTCGGAGGAAGGATATGCTCCTGCGGGTCGTACTCCACCGGGTCGAACGACCGTATCCTCGGAGGCAACGGTATGATGTCGGGCTCGTCCTCTGCGTATGGAGAACCCCCGCCATACGGAATATCGTCGGCCATTTGAAGAAATATGCAAAAATGAGCGAAATGAGCCAAAATTGCAAAAAGTCAACAAAAGTCAACTCTCGGGAAGAGAAAAAGTCAACAAAAGTCAACGCCCGAGAGCAGGTGCCAAAGTTCGAGACAAACTTACCTCAAGTGGTGGAAATGGAGAAAGAAGCTCCGAAAACAAATTCTAATCGGTTCAAAACGAAGAGAATCGAAAGTTTTCACGAAACAACTTCGCGTGGGGCGTTGGAAAGCGCGTATAAAGTGCAGATTTGAGAGAGAAAAGGGTGTAGGGAGGAAGAGAAGCTGATTTTGGGCTTGGAGGTGTGAGCATAACTGATTTGGAGTTGTGTACTTAAAGAACCGAGCATGAAAAGACAAAACTGCCTCGGATTTTGTAAACTGGTCGGTCAACTAGTTTTTCTGGTCGGCCGACCACTTTGGAAGGCGACAACTGGTCGGCCACTGATATAACTGGTTGGCCATCCTCCTGGGTGATCTTCAGAGCTCCATTGTTCTCCCTATGTGCTTTGGTGGTGATTGGAGTCCTCCACTCTCGGGAAAGTGCAAGAAAAGTACACTTTCGACGCAAAATCGTCCCCGCAGGAACTTCAATTCAAGTCGTCGATGCATGGCTCATCGTCACTTATCAAAGGGTGAGGTGTATCCTTTTTAAGTATGTTGTGACCCCTCCGAGAGGTAAATCGGAGGTTCTGATTAATTTGCTCGCGTTAAGGCTTATTTTTCTTTAAAGAGCATTTTATCTCAAGGCATGCTATTGGAGTTATACCACTTTCGCATTGTTATGCACGCTTTCCTCTCTTGCATATGTTATGCACACCACTCGTTGCTTTGTTATGCATCTACTACTTGTGTTGTCACGCTCGTTTTACTTATATTGCTATGCGTACTTTTGTTGCATTGTTATGCACCCGCACTTTTCACCTGCATTGTTATGCATTCTTTACTTGCGTTGTCACGCATATTTCGCCTGTTTGTTATGCACACTTTACTTGCATTGTTATTCTTGTTTTACTCGCATTGCTATGCATCACACCTAGGTTGCATTGTCATGCACCCCTTCTCGCATTGTTACGCGTCACACTTAGGTTGCATTGTCATGCATCCCTTTTCGCATTGTTATGCGTCACACTTAGGTTGCATTGTCATGCACCCCTCCACTCGCGTTGTCATGCACTTTTCACTTGCATTGCTATGGATGTTTCTAACGATATTGTACCTATTGAGTTCCTTTCTTTTGCAGGCACAATATTGTATGTACGGTTCATCTGAAGCTGGCGCGGCCAGACGAACCAGACGGTATTGTATGTACTCCGTGTGAGACGTTGCAAGAATTGTATAATTCTCTTACATCCTTTCTGCATGTAATATGGTTTGGTTTGAATTCACCTGCTTAAACTGTTGCATTTATTGTGTATAATTGCTTCATTACAGCTTTCTTTGCATGATCATAAGTTATGTTCGGCATCTTGCATGTTGATTGCATTTTGCTCCTGCCTGCTGGCACATCTCTTTGTTATCTTGCCTGTTTGTCTAAGTCTTCGACCTCGTCGAAAATGGGTCGTCTCTGGGCTTTGACATTCACTCCCGTCACTTATGACTTTTGAGTTCTGTCAAAGAGGGGCAACTGTAGACACCCCATTTTTGACCGACCTTAAGACTCAGACGTCATCGATTGAGCGCTCAGTGATAGTGCATGTTATGCTCGTTTCGAGGTTTCGGAGTTTTGCCTGAAAGCCTTGCCTCCGGGCCTCTGAACTCTTTGTGCTTTGACTCGGTTTGCGGACGAAGTCTGGTTTTCCTTGCCTGAGGGAGGGAGTGGTCTGGTAGACCACCTCTTTGTGGTCGTAGACCACTTTTCCCGTTTGGAGACTAGTTTCCGATTTTCCGAGCCTTCGGCCGCGGGCCTTGTCTCGGGACCGCTTAACGTTCTCCGTTTGGCGTAGTTTTTGAACCACACCTTGTTTCCTTGGCCTAGAGGGCCGCTGTGGTTTGGGAGACCACTTTTGTGGTCGTGAACCACTTTTGGTGCTCGATAGCTAGTTTTCGAGCCTCCCGGCTGCGCGCTTTCCTCCTGAACTTTCGTCTTGCATCCGTTTTTGTTTGTTTTTGCTACAAACCTTGTTTTCCTTGTTTGGAAGGTGGTACAGGGATGGGAGACCAGTATTTCCCCATGGAGACCACTTTTCCTCCTGCCAGCCAGTTTTCTGGTCTGACAACTAGTCTCCCTGATCTTTGGACCATCAAAAGTGGTCGGCCACCACACCATTTGCTTGTTTTCATCCTCTGGACTCTCTCCCACCATGGCCGACCAGTTGTTGTTCTGGGAGACCACTTAAAGTGGTCGGCCGACCACTTTAAGTAGCTGGCCAACCACTTTAAGTGGTCGGCTGCTTTTTGTCACCTTTTTGGAGATATTTTCCTCTAACTGGCACAGCTGGAGGGCACCAGAGCCGTCCTCCATGCACGCATATGGGGGGATTGCTTTGGCCCTTAGCTTCTTGGAGAAGCTTTGCCTTTTTGTTCTCTATAAGAGGGCGGCTCCTCCTCCCTCCTCTAGGTTCAGAAAATTAGGGTTTGAGTTATAGATATAGCTTTGTATCTGTAGACGCGCCCGAACGTCCCGGGAAAAATCCCGTTCTGTTCATTTGGGCTCACTACAGTTCAGACTCAAATGTCACGATTCTTAATCTGATCTCGCAAAGTGCAATGCAAGATTGATAAATCACCAAAGAGTCCAAGTCTGGCAAATCGTTTTGAAAAATAGATTTTTTAGAAAGAAGTGCCAAACATAGACTGCTTTGCCAGATACAGAGTCGCTACCTAAATATTTTATTTTGGGGGAATTTAGGAAACCCTGACTCGTGCCTAAGGCCACGTGTCCGTCATCACCAAAGTTGCCTCGGCTCGGGAACTTGGGTACGATTGGGGAAGGTCACTTCGTGAGCACCCCCGCTCGCCCGATCAAAGATCGGCCTCTACTAACCATGATATCTTGTTTTGAAAATGTTGTGTGCTCTTATTCCGATTAATTAGCTAGAATTACTAGGTGATGCGCACAACACACAAGTATAGACTAGATCGCCTAATTTGGAACAAAGCATCGGATATCCGTTTGTTTAGAAAATGGTTTGAAGGTGCTACCCACAAGTAGGCTAAAGCACGGATTTCGATGAATTATTCCAATTCAAGTAATCCAACCTTCACCCACAGGCATTCAGGCAGTTATAGCAGATAAGCAGTTAGCCTCATGGCAAGCATGCTTTCATGGCAACATTAACATACATGCAGTATGCTAAAGCATAAACACTCACAATGTACTCCGAGCCAAAATAAAGAACTAGTTAGAAATCAATGCATGATCCTCGTTCATGTTAAGATGGCTAATGCAACACATGCAAAATGCAATTAAGATAGGCCCGGCTATTCTAAGATGGCATATGAGATGCAACAATCGATACATGTATTCAACTTGGAATTGAAATACAATGCAGTTAGCATGATGCGTCGAGCCCGGTGCATGCAATACAGATGAATGAATGCAAACATGCAGAGCATAAGTATGCTAATTGAAATATTCCCTAAATCTAACCATCGTAAGCGATTAAATAAAAGGGAGAAAGAAATGGAGATTGGAAGACATGCATCACACAAACGCACGCTTATTACACAATTGCGCCCTCTCGACGGGGGACCGAATGAATAGTACAAATTAACTAACTAACAAGCTAATTAATTATTACACAACACTTAACTAATTTAAACAAATTAATTAAGCTACTAAAGCAGTAAAGCAGCCTCGGGAAGAAGGAGGAATGCATGCACGCTCGGCTTCGCTCGGAAATCCATCACCATACTCATGCTGCCTCTGTTTATATTGCTCTGTACTTCTGAAAACTTCACAAATCCCAAGGAAGCTCCAGAATCACTCCTTGAGCACTGTGGTATGTCACCGACCAAGAGATGAGGCCACCGGCCATGGAAATATAGTCACCGACCAAAAGTGAGGCCATCGGCCAACAATACATAGCCGGCCGGCACTGAAGATGGCCGACCGGCCATCTCTTCCTGCAGAATCCTGTTTTGCTGCAGCAGAGGACAGACAAGGCATGTCAATGCATTTTCAAAGCAATGTTTGCACTACCACCCTCCTTATCATGTTTGAGACTCAAAGGAGTATGGTTCTCGACCCTCAGGCCACCAATCACGCATTTCGATGCATGATGGCCAAAGGTGTCGAATGTGCATTTTAATATCAAATGAAATGCACACAACACAAAAGGGGCCCCCAACCTCTATCATTGTTGATCAAGAGGCAAGGGATGTAAACATGCAAGCAAAACTAATGCAACGTGAGCATGTTAATGGTAATGCCATGCAAGGCTAATAGTAGCAAGCATGCCAAATGCAATGCAACCTAAACAAGCATGGAAACATGCAAGGCATATGACAACATTCAAGCATGTAACAACATGTGAGGCAAACATGTAACAACATGTGAGGCAACTTAACAAGAGATGCTGCCAAATGCAATACCACTTAAACATGCAACAACATGTTAATAAGCCGAGTATGCAACAACACACAAGGCAAGCATGCGACAACATGCAAAGGATGGACTTACACCAAGATGGATAGCTCTCTAATAGGTCCAAAACAGTGGCCAAAATGATACGACAGAGGCATGGAATACACATACAAAACATGCATGCTAATGGTCCACTACTCTAAGCATAAAAGAGCAACTTTCGAGCATACTTCAAAGGAATGGAAAGCATGCAAATGTGACAACATTACGTACCCTGAAATGAGGCTAGGAGTGATGCCAAATCACATAAACAAGTCAAGCATGGCATGCTCAAGACTGAAGCCTAAGACTAGTTGAGGGACTTGAACCAAAGCTACACAAAACAAAGAGCATATGGCAAGTATGACCCAAAACAGTCCTAAGTCATGCTAAAGTGAGCCTAAAACATGCAATGACCAAAGCCAAAACAAGCCAAAACAAGGGACAAAATCATGAGTCATGCAAGGCTATCCAAAGAGGTGTTACACTACACCTAATACAACCAAACATGGCATGATTTAAGCAACCCAAAACAGAGGTATGGCACATCAAAATGAGCCCAAAACCCACTTAGATGGCATCCCGATGACCTATGCATGGTGGCATACCCAATGATACAATCATGAGGCATAAGACACAAACCCTTTAAGGCATTAAAGGAGTGATGAAAGCAAGCATAGGAGCATACTATATGGACTGAAATAACATTACAAATGATGCCAAACCACTGAAATGATCCAAGTAAAGCATGTTAGAAGATTCAATACTCAAAGCCTACAAGCTACAATACATGGTAGCTATACAAAGCAATACAAGCATAACCAGAACAATGAAAGACAGAGCTTTAGCATGCTAAAAAAAAGCTAGAAGCTTCATAAAGTTAAGCCAAAACCATGCTAAAAAGACATGTTACAACATGGTGCATGTTAAGGCAAATCATGGGATTACAAGACAAGTATACAAAGCATGCATGGTATATCTAAACCAAGTCAAAACAGTGCTATATCATGGCAAAACAACCACAAATACCAGCTAAGACATGGTCAACATGAACTTAACAAAGGTGCTCACACATGAGGCAAATATGACAAGCATTGAAGACAACAAGGAGAGGGGATGGCCCTCTCCTTTTTAGGACCTCAAAACACCATCCCCACCACTGAAATCCCTCTAGATTTTAGTGGTGAGAAGGCCAATACAAGGTGGTCCGGAGCTCACAAACAAGGGCACAAAAGGAGGCCAAACAAGGCCTAAGAGGGGGTAAACAACCCCAAACACCAAAGTGATCTCAAACAACTATTTTAAGCACTTAAAAATAGAACTTTTATCAGTTATAAGTTAAGCTTAAAAAATAGATGCAAGATAGGCTAAAAGCTTGTGCAAAAATGGGGAACAAAGAGGATAGTTTCTCACCCTTGAAGAACCTCTTTAAGAACACCACTCCAACACCTTCCTTGGATCAAAACCAGGCCAAGAACTTTGAAAACAACTCCTTAGCACCTCAACAACTAAGGGATAGTGTAACACTAGGTGCTTTAGTGCAAAAATATGAACAAAACACGCTTTAGAACACTATTACACACACAAATCAAAAGAGAGGGAGATATAGAGATAGATAGAAATAAAACCTCTAACCCTAAATTTTAGAACCTCTGAGAAGGGAGGAGGGCCTCCCTTTTTATAGGAATTCAATTCCTAAGCTTCTTAGAGAAGCTAACACAAGGGAGCAAATCCCTCCATACACGTGTATGGAGGGGGTGTAATGTGGATGCCAGCTGTGACAGCTGACATAAATATCTGCCAAAAGCAGATAGAAAGGGGTCGGCTGGAAAATATGGCCGATTGACCAACAAAAATGGCCGGCCGACCAAAACCATTGCCGACCGGCCAACACCCTTGGCCGGTAGCAAGAAAACAGGGCCGGTGGCCTCAAGCCAAGGCCGGTGAGGTGTGGGGATGGCCAACAAGCCATTCCCTGCCCTCAGAAGAAAAAACACAAGTGTTTGGTGCATAACCAAGCACAAAGCAAACAAGTCGAGAGGTCTTGAGGCAAGGCGCGTGACCGAAACCTCTGAGAACTCAAGACGAACACGAACATGGATGATCACCGAGTGTTCAAACGGTGACGTCCAAGTCTTGAGGACGGTCAAAAATGGGGTGTCTACAGTATCTATCTTGCCTTGGTTCTTCATTTTTGTACCTTAAAGTGTCATTTTGTCTTACTTTAACACACAAACACACACTCAAACACCATCCTTTTGCTACTGAGGTGCTTAGGAGCTGGTTTTGGTGTTCTTGGATTGGTTTGAGCTTGAAAAACCTGCTGGAGTTGCAGCCTTGAAGAAGTTCATCAAGGGTGAGTTTCTAACCCTTAAAACCCTCATTCTTGCTTAAGTTTTTGAGCCCTTTTTCATGCAGTTTTAAGCTTAACTCTTAACTGGAAAAATTTATGTTTTTGTGTGGTTAAAAAGTTTGTTTAAGGTCATTTTTTCATTGGGGGTGATTTACCCCCTCTTAGGCCTTGTTAGGCCTTGTTTTGAGCCATCCCTTTAGGCTCTTGTTGTAGCCTTTGCATGACCTTTCTACCACTAAAATCCAGAGGATTTTTAGTGGTGGAAAGATGGTTTTGGGGTCTTAAATAGGAGAGGGTCATCCCTCTCCTTGTATTTTGAATACTTGCCATATATGCCTCATGTTTGAGCATGTTTTTTAAGCTTGTGTTGGCTTGTTCTTAGCATGTATTTGTGGTTATTTTGCTGTGGCATGCCACTGTTTTTGTGGTCTTGATCATCCCTTGCATGGTTTATACACTTGTAGTGTAAATCACACACACTAGTCTTATATGCTTCATAAAGTAGCATGTGATTCTAGCTTATGTTGAGTCCATTTTAGTATGTTCTTGGGCTTGTTTTGCCATGTCATACCTCTGTTAGGGTTTGGTTTGGTTAGCCTTTGCATGCTCCATGCACTTGTAGTGCAATTCCTTGAATTAGCGTAACATGCATCATGCTTTAACATGTCATTCTAGCATGCTTTTGGCTTAACTTCATGAAGCTTTTATCCATGTTTTAACATGCTTTAGCTCTGATTTTGGTTGTTTTGGCTATGCATGACTTGCTTTGTATGGCCATGGTTCAATCTAGCTTGTTAGCTTTGTGTGTCAAGTCCACTAGCATGCTTTCCTTGGACTATTTGAATGATTTGGCATCATTTATTATGTGATTTCAGTCCATGTTTCATGCTCATGCACTTGCATTTATCACCCAGTCAATGCGTTGGAGGGTTGGCCCCTTTATGCCTTAACATGAACCATTGTGTATGCCTTCATGCCTTAGCTTGCGAGCCATCATTTCAGTGCTTATTTGGAGTTATTTTGCCATGATATAACTCTGATTTTTGTTGGTTAAGTCATCCCATGCTTGGTCTTAATAGGTGTAGTGTAATCCACCTTATTTGCCTTGTATGCATCATGCCTTATGCCCTTCATGTTAGCTTGTTTTGGCTTCCTTCCATACATGTTTTAGTATCATTTTGACATGTTCTAGGACTATTTTGGGTTGCCTTTGCCATATCCTTCATGCTTTGTATAGCTGTACTGTAATTGGCCTTGCTAGCTTTGTGTTTTGTTGACTCATGCATGCTATCTTTGAGCTATTTAGATGATTTGGCATCATTTAATACTTCATTTTAGAGCTTTTAGCATTGCCATGTTCCCACTTCTTTCATGCTTTGAATGCCTTTAAGTGTTGTGCATTGTTGCCTTACTCATGGCCTAGCATGTATGCCATCTTGCCTAGGTCTTTGAGCCTCCATCTTAGCATGTTTTGGTCATTGTTGTGACCTATTTCAGCTCTGTCCATGCGTAGTTCATGCATATTTGCTATATATTGCATGCCTCCTTCGTAGTCAACTTTATTAGCTTTCATGCTTTAGGACCTTTGCATGCTATACTCGCTTTGTTTGAATGATTTGGCATCATTTCTTACTTAATTTCAGTGTATTTAGTGTTGTCACACTTCCACATTTATCACTTCTTGAGCCTTCTTGAGGGTTGTGTTCTTTGGCCTACTTGGTTGGCCAATGCATTGTGCATGCATGCTTTGTGTTTTGTGTCTTTATTTCCATCATTATGGCCACTGATTTGGGTATGGCTGTGGTTTACCCGCTTTTGGTTTAAGTCCATTTAGCATGCTTGTTTATATGTTGTTCGCATGCTTATCGTTCATTGCATTAAGTATGCCATCTTACATTGCATTGTGCATGCCATGTGGTTATTTGCATTGTATATGCCAAGTTGTGTCTTTGCATTGAGTATGCATGTTCCTAACATTGCTAAGTTGCCCTTGTAGCATTGCATTGTGCATGCATGCATTAGCATTGTTTGCATGCCATTAGCCTTGTTAGGTTGTTCATGTTGCATTGCATGTTTGCATGCTTAAGTCATATCGCATGTTTGCATGCTCGAGTCGCATTGTGTATGCCATGTTGGTGTTGCATTGTTGTTTGGAATAGGTGTTAGTCCAAACACAGGAAATGAGGGACGTTTCATACTTAAAGTGATCAAACGTGCCTCAAATTCCGGTCGCCGATGCTCTTGATCCTACATGATAGAGTTTTAGGCCTTATGTGTTTACTTGTGCATTCATTTCATATTGAATTGTGCAACTTCACCTCTCGGCCATCATGCATTGAAATGCGCAATTGGTGGTCCGAGGGTCGAGAACCGCACTCCCTTGAGTTCATGACATGATAGGGAGGGTGGTTGTGCACACATATCTTGCAAATACATTGCCATGCCCTTTCTTGCTCTCTGTTGCAGCAAACTAGAATTCAGTAGCAACAACTGGTCGGCCAGCCAGAAAAACTAGCTGGCCGACCACTTTTTCTAGCTTTCTGCAAGAAAAGTGGTTGGTAGGTGGCTAGACAGACCAAAAGTGGTCGGCCACCCTCCCACAGGTCTCCCAAGGTGGGGTTTTAGCTTTCTGGAGCTTGGTGCAAGTTTCTGAGGACAATTGAAAATAGAGGCAAATGGGGGCATCGCATTGGATTTCCAAACGAGGCGACCGAGCTTGCATGCATTCCTCTCCCTCTGAGGCTCCTGATTTACTGCTTTCCTTAGCTGCCATGCTTAGATAGCTAGCTTTTGCTTTGTTTTGTACCTTAATAGTTAATGCGTTTAGCTATTTAAATTTGTTTTGTAATAATTACTTAACTAGGATTAGTTAATTAATTGTGTTGTAATAATTAGTTTAATTAGTTTAGATTAGCTAGTTAGCTTCTTATTCGGTCCCTCCGTCGAGAGGACGCAATGTTGTAATAAGCGTGCGTGTGTGTGATACATGTCTTCCAACCCCCATTTCTTTCTCCCTTTTACTTAATCGCTTACGATGGTTAGTTTTAGGGCATATTTCGATTAGCATACCTTATGCTTTGCATGCGTGCATCCATTCATCTGTCTTGCATGCACCGGGCTCGGCGCATCATACTAACTTCATCGTATTTCAATTTCAATTTGAATACATGTACCAAATTGCATTTATTCAAATTGCATTTCACATGACACTCTTAGTATAGCCGAGCCTATTTTAGTTGCATTGTTGCATGTGTTGCATTAGCCATCTTAACATGAACTAGGATAGTGCATGATTTCTAACTAGTTCTTTGTTTTGGCTCGGAGTACACTGTGAGTGTTTACGCTTTAGAATACTGCATGTGTGTTAAGTGTTGCCATGAAAGCATGCTTGCTATGAGGCTAACTGCTTACTTGATATAACTGCCTAAATGCCTGCGGGTGAAGGTTGGATTACTTGAATTGGAACAATTCATCAAATTCTCGATTTAGCCTACTTGCGAGTAGCAAACCTCAAAATAATTTTCATAAACGATCATGCAATGTATTGTTCCAAATTAGGCGATCTAGTCTATACTTGTTTGGTATGCGCATCACGTAGTAAGGTTAGCTAATTAACCGGAATAAGAGCACATGTATTTTCAAAAACAAAATATCATGCTTAGTACAGGCCAATCTTTGATCTGGCGAGCGGGGGTGCTCATTGCATGACCTTCCCCTCTCGTACCCAAGTTCCCGAGCCAAGGTAACTTTGGTGATGACGGACACGTGGCCTTAGGCACTAGTCAGGGTTTCCTAAATTCCCCCAAAATAAAATATTTAGGTGGCGACTCTGTATCTGCCAAAGCAGTCCATGTTTGACACTTCTTTATAAAAATTAGTTTTCCAAAATGATTTGCCGGATTTGGACTCTTTGGTGATTTATCAGTCTTACATCACACATTGTAAGATTAGATTCAGAACCGTGACATTGAGTCCGAACTGTAGTAGCAGAGAACAACACGAGATTCGCGCCGTGCCTCGCCGGAGCGCGGATGTCGGGGAGTTCCCGGGAGCGCGTCTACACCTTCCTGCATTTCCCTCCGCACCTACATATTATGCAGTAGCCAAACCCAGAAAGCTCCTCCCTTACCGCACGTGCGGCCTAAGGCCCCGCACGTGCGGCCCTGGCCCTCCAACCCAGAATTTTCTCTGCTCAACTCCAGACATCCCAGACTCGACCTCGCACCCACTGAAATGAGTGAAATTTAACACCGGAATAAACAAGAGCAAAATTTTGAGAAAAACTCCTGACCGCAACAAACCCAAACAATTAACAAGGTTCCAAGTCAACCCAACAAGACAAACCCAAAGTTAAACGAGGGAAAACGAAACGAGTAGCGCACCCGGTCATCACAACCTCCCCACCATAGGAAATTTTGCCCACGAAATTTGAATAAACTACCCAAACAAGGTTCTTAAGCTATCAGAACCACACTATTATATTTTCAAATTGGGACATTAATTCTCAACTCAATTTCATCATTAACATCATGGTTACCACACTAGCAACGACCATTCAAGATAAACATATGCATGGAGTTTTTCCAACAAAAATAGTAACAACTCACAACAACTTAATGCTTAAAACAACAATGTATATAACAACACGTACTAACAATTCAATACATTCCCCTCAACGCAAGAGAACAATTTCGGGGAAAAACAATTTAAGCGTGTTCCAACATATCCGGATACTTGGAGCGGACTGCCGCCTCCCTATCCCACGTTGCTTCCTCAACCCCATGGTGTCTCCACAACACCTTTACTAACGGAATGGTTTTGCCCCGTAGCACTTGTTCTCGGGTATCTAATATTTGAACCGGTCTCTCTTCATAAGAGGCATCCTCATCTACCTCCAAATCAACCCAATCTAGCACATGAGAAGGGTTGGGTTCATACTTCCTAAGCATAGACACATGAAACACATTGTGAACCCCCGAAAGTTGTGGCGGTTAAGCCAACCGGTACGCCACTTTCCCTATTCTCTCCAATATCTCAAAAGGCCCAAGACAACTTACCAGTCTTATCGAATCTCATCAAACCTTGCCTAGGTGAGATCTTAAGGAAAACATGGTCACCCACTTCGAAAGACAAGAGTCTTCTCCTCTTATTGGCTTAACTTTTTTGTTGGCTTTGGGCCGTAGCTAACCTTTTCCGAATGAGAGCAACTTTCTCGGTTGTCTCCCTAACAATTTCTGGACCCAACAATGGTGCATCACCCACTCGGCCCAACAAACCGGGGATCTACAAGGTCTACCACACAAGGCCTCAAATGGTGCCATCTCGATGCTAGTTTGGTAACTATTGTTATAGGCAAACTCACTCAATGGCAAGTGCCTCTCCCAAGACCCCCTTGAAATCAAGGACACAAGCCCTAAGCATGTCTTCCAAAATCTGGATGGTATGCTCCCACTGTCCGTCGGTTTGAGGGTGGTAAGCGGTGCTCAAGATCAACTTAGTTCCCAACACCTCTTGAAGGCTTTGCCACAACCGGGCAGTAAAATGAGGATCCCTATCTGATACAATGGTTACGGGGACTCCATGAAGTGGAACTATCTCTCTAATGTACAACTCTACCAAGTGCTCAACTGAGTCACCGGTATGCATTGGAATGAAATGCATAGATTTAGTCAGCCTATCAACAATCACCCAAACAGCATCATTGCCCCGCTTTGTTCTGGGAAGCCCAACTACAAAATCCATGGTAACGTGTTCCCATTTCCATTCAGCTATCGGTAAGGGTTGTAACAAACCCGCTGGTCTTTGGTGTTCGGCCTTCACTTGTTGACAAGTAAGGCACTTCGATACAAATAAAGCGACATCTCGCTTCATGCCCCTCCACCAAAACTGACGGCTAAGATCACAATACATTTTGGTGCCTCTTGAATGTACCGTAAGGTGTGGGTGATGGAACTCCCGAAGCACTTCCTCTGTACAAGATTCTGGTACAAACAAACGGTCTAGGAAACGTACACTCAAATCCGAGTGGATGTTCAAACCCTTCTCTTCCTTCCCGTTGGAGATTTTATCACGAATTGACTCTACTTCACTGTCTCCTTGTTGTGCTTCTATAACTTTACTAATCAAGGTAGGTTAAGCACTCAAAGTAAACAAGGTCGCACCCTCATCGGACTCACCCAAGTGCAATTCAAACTTGCTGATGTAACCCAACATAACCCATTCCCGAATGGCCATGCTTGCCAAACTACTCACGGATTTCCGACTTAAGGCGTCGGCCACTACATTGGCCTTTCCCCAGATGATAGTGTAATTCGAAGTCATAATCCTCCAAAAATTCCATCCACCGCCATTGGCGTAAATTCAAGTCCTTTTGCGAAAACAAATACTTTAGACTCTTATCATCGGGGAAAACCTCAAACTTTTCACCATATAAATAATGTCTCCAAATTTTCAAGGCAAACACTACTGCCACTAACTCCAAGTCGTGTGTGGGGTAATTATTTTCATGAGTTTTCAATTGCCGTGAACTATAAGCTACAACTTTTTCCCCTTGCATCAAGACACAACCAAGCCCATCCCGAGATGCATCACAATAAATGGTGTAACCCCAACCTCTTTCTGGAATTATCAACACCGATGCGGTAGTCAGTATAATCTTAAGCTCTTGGAATGACTTTTCACAAGCCTCACTCCATACAAACTTGACCTCCTTTCTAGTCAATCTAGTCAAAGGCGCGGCTAGTCTAGAAAAGTCCCTTACAAAATGCAGATAATACCCCGCCAATCCCAAGAAACTCTGGATCTCAAAAACATTCTTGGGTTGTCCCCAATCCTGTACGGCGTCTATCTTTGAAGAATCTACAGTTACCCCCTCTCTTGACACTACATGACCCAAAAACTTCACCTCGGTGAGCCAAAACTCGCATTTCTCAAATTTGGCATACAACTGGTGCTCCCTAAGCAAGTCAAACACTACCCTCAAGTGAGCCTCGGGTTCTGCCTCGGAGGTTGAATAAATTAAGATGTCGTCCACAAAGACGACCACAAAATGATCCAAATATTCTCTAAAAATTTGGTTCATCAAATCCATAAAGGAAGCCGGTGCATTAGTTAACCCAAAAGGCATTACAAGGAATTCATAGTGGCCATAACGCATACGAAAGGCCGTTTTCTGGATGTCCTCCTCCCAGACTCTCAACTGATGGTATGTCGACCTCAAATCTATCTTCGAAAAGCAACATGACCCTCTAAGTTGGTCAAACCAATCATCTATTTGGGGTAAGGGATACTTCTTCTTGACGGTAATCCGATTCAACTTACGGTAATCAATACACAATCACAACAATCCATCCATCTTCTTCAAAAGAAGAGCCGACGCTCCCCAAGGCGATGTACTAGGGAGAATGAATTCCTTGTCTAAAAGCTCTTGAAGTTGAATCTTCAACTCGTGCAACACTGTAGGTGCAAATCTATACGGCACCATGGAAATTGGTGCCGTCTCAGACACCAAGTCAATGGTGAACTCGATCTCCTGGTGGGGTGGCAAACTAGTAAGATCCTCGGGAAATACATCTAGGTATTCACAAATTACCCCTAGCAACTCAACACGAGTCCCGTCACTCTCACTATCCAAGAGTGTAGCAAGAAGGCCACTAAGCTTGTTTCTACTATGAGGGTCAAAAACTGGTGACAAGACCCTATCAACCCAGTCCCCCAGAAAGTAAAAACAATCACCACTCGAGGTGCACACTGTAACTCTCTGACGAAAACAATCGATCACTGCTCGGTACGAAGACAACCAATCCATGCCTAAAATGACATCAAAACTCGACATGTCTAGCAACACAAAAGCAAACGGGAGTTGACGTCCAGCAACCTCTATCTCACAACCACGACACCCCCGATCTAAGTCGACTGTACCCCCAACTGGTGACTTTACCCTAAGCGGAGACGCTAATCGTGCCACCTCTAATCCCAATGCAGATGCAAATGCAGTAGCTATGAATGAATGAGACGCACACGTATCTATCTACATATTACCCAAAGAATTACACACAACAAAAGTACCTCTAACAACTCAGGATCCAGGTAGCAACTCTGGCGTGGTAACAACATACACACGCCCCTGTGGCCTGTTATTAACCTGCTCATCTCTCGGAGCATAGGCTTGCTGCACTGACTGAGCCGAAGTGGCTCCCTGATTAGCTTGTGAAGTCTGGACTGAGTGAGCCTGCTGGTGGCTCTGAGTCTGCCTCGACCCTGATACGCCAGATGTGCCTCCCAATTGTGGGCAAACCCTCTTCATGTGCCTTGACTGACCGCACTAATAGCTAGTAGGCCCCTACTCCCTACTCTGAAACTAATTTTGAAATCGGTTAGGTAGTGGTGGTGGTGGCAACATCTATTGTCTTCCTCCCTTCTACGGACATGCAAAGGCCTTGTGACCCGGTTGGCCACACTTAAAACAAGAAAAACCACTCGGTGCACTCTTCCCCGGGCCCGTACTAAGCAAGGGAAAGGTGGATCTAGACTGTTATGGTTGGGACTGGGATGAAAAGGTGCTTTCTGCTATTCTTGTTGGGTCTATAGTCACCCTGTGACCCTTGAACCCTAGACTTTGAATCCCAGATTCTCTCTTCCTTGACCTCCACGGTAATCTCTACGTGTGCCGCCTGTAGACCGCCCGTGAGAACTCCCGCTCCGTGCTTGAGGGTGTGAATCCATTTGTTCCTTATCTACTACAGTTCGGACTCGTGTCACGGTTTTGAATCTAATCTCGCAAAGTGTAATGCAAGACTGATAAATCACCAAAGAGTCCAAATCCGACAAATCGTTTTGGAAAATCGATTTTAATAAAGAAGTGGCAAACATGGACTGCTTTGCCAGATATAGAGTCGCCATCTAAATGTTTTATTTTGGGGGAAATTTAGGAAACCCTGACTCGTGCCTAAGGCCAAGCGCCCGTCATCACCAAAGTTGCCTCGGCTCAGGAACTTGGGTACGAGAGGGGAAGGTCATGCAATGAGCACCCCCGCTCGCCTGATCAAATATTGGCATTTACTAACATGATATTTTGTTTTTGAAAACACATGTGTTCTTATTCCAGTTATTAACCTAGAATTACTATGTGATGCACGCAGTATACAAGTATAGACTAGATCGCCAAAGTTGGAACAAAACATCTGATGTTCGTTTGTTTGAAAATAGTTTGAAGTTTGCTACTCGCAAGTAGGCTAAGATGCGGATTTTGATGAATTGTTCCAATTCAAGCAATCCAACCTTCACCCATAGGCATTCAGGCAGTTAATCAATTAAGCAGTTAGCCTCATGGCAAGCATGCTTTCATGGCAATCAATAACACACATGCAGCATGCTAAAGTGTAAACACTCACAGTGTACTCCGAGCCAAAATAGAGAACTAGTTAGAAATCATGCATGATCCTAGTTCATGTTAAGATGGCTAATGCAACACATGCAAAAATGCAACTAAAATAGGCTCGGCTATCTAGAATGTCATGTGAAATGCAACACTTGATAGCATGTATTCAAATCGGAATTGAAATACGATGCAGTTTGTATGATGCGCCGAGCCCGGTGCATGCAAAATAGATGAATGGATGCACGCATGCAAAGCATAAGGATGCTAATCGAAATATGCCCTAAAACTAACCATCGTAAGCGGTTAAGTAAAAGGGAGAAAGAAATGGAGGTTGGAAGACATGCATCGCACACACGCACGCTTATTACAACAGTTGGCCCTCTCGACGAAGTGTCCGAATAATGAGCTAACTAGCTAATTTAAGCTAATTAAACTAATTATTACACAACGAAGCTAATTAACTATTCCTTGTTAACTAACTATTACAAAACAAATTTATTAGCTAACTACACTAGCTAATTAAACACAAACAAATAGCTAAATGCATTAACTATTTAAGTACAGAACCAACGCACAAACTAGCTAAGGAAAGCAGTAAAAAGAGGTCCTTGGGATGAGGAGTGCATGCATGCTCGGTCGCCTCGTTCGGAAATCCGTCGCGATGCCCTAATTTGCCTATGTTTTTCATTTGACCTCAGAACATTGCACAAAGCTCCACAAAGCTTCAATTCCACCATGGGAACCTGTAGGAACATGACCAACCAGTTGTTGATGTTGCCAACAACCTGCCGACCACTTTTCTTTGCTGCAGACCAGAAAAGTGGTCGGCCAGCTAGTTTTTCTGGTCGGCCGACTAGTTGTTGATGCACTTCTCCAGTTTGCTGCAACAGAGAGCAAGAAAAGGCATGTCAATGTATTTGCAAGATATGTGTGCACAACCATCCTCCCAATCATTTCATGAGCTCAAGGGAGTGCGGTTGTCGACCCTCAGGCCATCAATCACACATCTCGATGCATGATGGCCGAGAAGCCAAATTGCACAATTCAATGTAAAATGAATGCACAAATAAACACATAAATGCCTTGAACTCTATCATGCGTGATCAAGAGCATCGGCGACCGAGAATTGAGGCACGTTTCATCACTTCAAGTATGAAACGTTCCTCATTTCTCGTGCTCGGATTAACACTTAATCCAAACAACAATGCAAAGTAAGCATGTTAAACATAATGTAATGCATGTACAATGCAATGTAATGCAAAATTAGTATGCAAACAATCATGCAAGGGACAAGCATGCAACATGATCAAATTACCAATGCTAATGGCATGCATACACAATGTAAAGAACAACTTGGCATACACAATGCAAATAACAACATAACATACACAGTGCAAAGAACATGGCATACACAATACAATGTAACAACATGGCATACTCAATGCAATGTAACATGAGCATACACAATGCAAAGAACATGTAAACAAACATGCTCAATGGACTTAAACCGAATATGAATAGACCTCAATTATGCCCAAAACAGTGGCCAAAATGTTAAGAAATGAAGGCACAAAAGCATATACAAGCATGCACATGCATTGGCCTATCAAGTAGGCATAAGAGCACAACTCTCAAGAGTGCTCAAAGAGTGACAAATGCGGAAGTGTGACAACACTAAATGCACTGAAATAAGGTATGAAATGATGCCAAATCACTCAAACAATACAAGCATATCATGCAAAGGTCCTTAAGCATTACAGCTAGCAAAGAGGACTACAAAGGGGGCATGCAATGGATGGTACAAAGGCATGAACCAATCATGGATAGAGCTCAAATAGGTCAAGACAATGACCAAAACATGCTAAAATAAAGGCTCAAAGGCCTAGGCATGCAAGCATACAAGCTAAGCCACAAACAAGGTAACAAATGCACAACCCTTGGAAGGACTCAAAGGGTGGAAGAAAGGGGAATACGGAAATGCTATATACTCTGAAATATCATGTTAAATGATGCCAAATCATGTACATTATGCAAATGAAGCATGCTATGGTACCCAAAGCTTGAAGCTAACATAGGCATTTGTACTACAATTATGCAAAACATGAAGCATATGGTCAAGGAAACCCAAAATAGTCCTAGAACATGTCAAAATGATGCTAAAACATGCATGGAAGGAAGCCAAAACGAGCTAGCATGGTGAGCATGAAACATGAAATATGCAAGGCCAAAAGGGAGGATTACACTACACCTACGAAGACCAAGCATGAGATGGCTTCACCAACAAAAATCAGAGTTATATCATGGCAAAATAACCCCAAAAACACACTGAAATGATAGCTCGCAAGCTTAGGCATGAAGGCATACGCAATGGCTCATGTTCAAGGCATAAAGTACAAACTCTTCAAAGCATTGAAAGAGTGATAAATGCAAGTGTATGACAACACTACATGTACTAAAATCACATTTCAAATGATGCCAAATCATGAAAATAGTCCAAGTAATGCATGCTAATGGACTCAATACACAAAGCTAACAAGCTAGAATGCATTATAGCTATACAAAGCATGGCATGCATGACCAAAACGACATAAACCAGAGCTAGAGCATGCTAAAACATGGACAAAAGCTTCTTGAAGTTAAGCCAAAATCATGTTAGAATGATAGTCTAAAGCATGATACACATTAGGCTATTTCATACAAGTGCATGGAGCATGCATGGGGCTATCAAACCAAACCTTAACAGAGGTATATCATGGAAAAACAACACCAAGAACATGCTGAAAGAGAATCAAATCATGCTAGAAAGCCATGCTACTTCATGAAGTATACAAGACTAGTTTGCAAATTTACACTACAAGTGTATAAAGCATGCAAGGGATGACAAAACCAAGTCAAAACAGTGGTATGCCATGTCAAAGTAAGGCCTAAAATAGGCTGAGATGTGGCCAACACAAGTTTAACAAACATGCTCAAACATGAAGCAAATGAAGCAAGCATACAAAACACAAGGAGAGGGGATGACCCTCTCCTATTTGGGACCTCAAAACTACCTTTCCACCACTGAAAATCCTCTGGATTTCAATGGTAAGAAGGCCAAAGCAAGGTGATCCCAATAGCTTAAAAGGAAGGTTCAAAACAAGGCCCAACAAGGCACAAGAGGGGGTAGACTACCCCCAATACCAACAAGGCCTCAAACAAACATGTTAAGGACTGAAAAACAGAACTTTTTGTAGTTTAAAGTTAGGTGTAAAACAACATGCAAGTAGGGCCAAAAGCTTAAGCAAAAATAAGGGTTTAAGGGGTTAGTTTCTCACCCTTGTAGAATAACTCTAGAGCAACAACTGCAGCAGCTTTTTCTGACCAAAACCAGTCCAAAAACTTCAAAAAAAACTTCAAGGGACCTCAGCTCCAAGAGTATGGTGTTTCACTATGTGTTTGTGTGTTAAAGTGTGATAAAAAGGCACTTTTGAAGCACAAATGTGAAGCAAAGAGCAAGATAGAGACAAATGTGTATTTATATCTCTCAAGCACAAAATTCTGAACCTGGAGAAGGAGGGGGGAGGTTCTCTTATACAGAGAACCAAAGGTTAAGCTTGTTGGAAAAGCTTAGGCCTAAAGCCATCCCTCCATACACGTGTAGGAGGATCACTTCTGTGCCCTCCAACTGTTACAGCTGGAAAGAAAATATCTCCAGGAATGAGCTGGAAAGCTGCCGACCACTTGAAGTGGTCGGCCAGCTACTTACATTGGTCGGCCGACCAGTGGAAGTGGTCGACCAGGGTAAAAAGTGGTCGGCCACAGGGGAGAGGTGGTCTGCAGCATGAAAGCAAGGTAATGGTGTGGTGGTCAACCAGAAAAGGTGGCCCAAAGACCAAGAAAACCAGTTGCCTGACCAGAAAATTGGCTGGCAGGAAGGAAAGTGGTCTCCAAGGGGAAGAATCGGTCTCCCACCCTTGTACCACTTTCCAAACAAGGAAAACAATGTTTGTACCAAAAACAAACCAAAAAGGATGCAAGATGAAAGTCCGGGAGGCAAGGCGCGCGGACGGAAGCCTCGAAAACTAGTCTACGGGCACCAAAAGTGGTCTACGACCACAAAAAGTGGTCTCCAAGATCACAGTGTCCCTCTAGGCAGAGGCAGCAAGGCGTGGTCCGAAAACCAAGCCAAACAGAAAACGTTAGGCGGTCCCGGGACAAGGCGCGCGACCGAAGACTTCGGAAACCGGAAACTAGTCTCCAAGCGGAAAAAGTGGTCTACGACCACAAAAGAGTGGTCTACAGACCACCCCCTCCCTCCAGGGAAGAGAAAACGAGGTTCGGTCCACAAACCGAGCCAAAGCACAAAGAGTTCAGAGGCCCGGAGGCAAGGCACTCGGCCGAAAACTCCGAAACCTCAAAACGAGCACAACATGCACAATCACCGAGCGCTCAATCGATGATGTCTGAGTCTTAAGGTCTGTCAAAAATGAGGTGTCTACACCGCCGCTTCCACAAGACAGTCATAATTCCGAATCATATTTCCAGCAACCTTGAACAAGATCTTGGTTCATAGTTTTTTCTCAAACTCAATGCAACGGCGCTCTTCCTTTCCTACCAACTCTGGTGCAAATCGGGATAAACTAGAGAAGGCCGCTTCAAGCTCGGCCATAGACATGTTTAGTTGCTTAAGGTCCTGAAACTCCTACCTTAACCTCTCCCTAGCAGTGGGAGGTAGATACTTGTCTTGGAAAGAAACTACAAAAGCCTCCCATATTGGTTCTATTCGACCCTTGGCGTATTTCCACCACTGGCCCGCATCTCCTTTGAGGTAGTAACTCGCAAAAGTCACTCTTAGCTCACTGTCTTCTATGTGAAGCATCTCAAATGTCTTCATTGTTTGCTCAAGCCACTCATCTGCTTTCTTCGGCTCGAGGCCACAATGGAACTCATCCAGCTTGGCTCGTAAGAACTCCCTAGTGAGAAAACTTGCCCTCGTCTCTACGGCGTTCTCTTTAGCTTGGTTCTCCGCCCTTAGTATGTTCATCGACTCCCTCAAGGCCCCCGCCATTTCTTGGGCTCGGGCCCCTATTGCAGCTTGACCCGCTTGCCCCATTTGCTCGGCCATATTAGCTTGGCGCAACCCCTCCTCTTACACCGGAACCTCATTGTAACGTCCCAAATTTCTAGCCCAAATGATAATACAACAATCATGGCACTTTCAAGGAAAACTGAATATAAATCTCCAAACTTACATTACATGATACAATAGTTCTTCATGCAATAATACATTAATCCAACAACAAGTAAATAAACAAATAAATACCCCCAAGGGTTTACAAGTTTCCAAGGCTTGAGCCTGGTTACACAAAACGATTATTCAAACCCACACACATACATCCCTTGGCTTACACACAGAGTCAAAGCAAAATAAGAGTCTCGTACTCTCAACACACATTTCCTCACCTTTAGTTAGGCGGCATCACCACATCTTTTCCTACACAAAAATCCCATAGGGTGAGCATAAAGCCCAGTAGGAAATCCTTAACAAAGTATATACATTTTATACAAGTCTCAAGAGATGAAATGCACATGCCATGCTATGCTCTTTTGAAAGAAAATCACATCTTCATTTTTGAAAACCCTCATGCTCAATGATGTCATGCAATTTCAATTCTTCAAAACTTAACAATTTATTTCAAGAGCAGTAAATACGACTCTGGTAATCCCTAGGTTGGTGTCTGCAAGTAGACTATACAAGTACTACCAATTTGTCATTTTTACCAGTATTAATCGGAAGGCTCGACACCTATCCACGCGGGTTTTCGGTCTTTCACCTGGGACTCTCAGGCCAACTTATTCAATATCATCTACACCACCTATAAAGACTTACCAACGTATTTACCCCAAAACCATTCCATGAAAACTTGTTTCTCAACATTCTTTTCTCAATGCAAGTTTTCAAATCAACTTTCAAATTTTAATATAATCAAATGAATTGATATGCCAATAATACAAGATGAATATAAATACTTTTATTCCAATTCATCATCTAAGGAATAACACAATTCCCTCTTCTCAAGTATCCTCAATAATCAGCCATTTGAAGACAATTTCAACGTTTTGAACAATAATTTCCAAAATGAACAATAATTCTCATGTTTCCTGAAATTCATCATTCATATAAATATAAATAAGAAAATTTTCCAAACATCCATTTATTTTGACACACAAAATAAATATAACAATATCATTCATGGATTTTCAGGCTCTTAAAAAAAATTCCCAAATTCTAGGTTTTCTCACCAAAACTATACAACTCAAATCTTTTGAAAGAAAACTTTCCAAAATCATCTTTTCTTCAATCAACGAAGATCAAAACCTATAAGATCATTTTAAAAGAATAGGAGACAAACCCACTTTCAAAATCGCTCAACTTCTTGAATCAACAATCAATTTTCAAAACTATTAAAAGATGATTTCGAAAATCATATAGATCTTGCAAAAACATATATATAACTCTAAGAAAATCCCTACCTCAAGTTTTGAAGAAGAAATGAGATGAAACCCCCAAAATCAATGGTGTCGAAACTCGATCTTCACCGCACACAACGAAGCCCTTGAGAAGTTAACTAACTTTGATGAAGAAACTATGGCAGAACTGTAATGGATCTTGAGAAATCAAGGTTTTGATCCAATTTGGCGTAGGAAAATGTAGAGAGAAGGGAGAGGAAAGGGTTTTTAGAGAGAGAGAGACCTAACAAGAGTGAGATACACTCAGCCTAAAGAGAAGAAAAGACTAAAATTTCGGACTCACCTACCACTGCACGTGCGGCGCTTCTCCCACACTTGCACTCCCGCATCTGCATTTATTGCAGTAGCCAAACAAGCCCTCCCCTGTTTTCCGCATGTGAGGCTCAAGCAACTTCGAATACATTTTGTATTTTTGCTTCAGGGGCGTTGCCCCTCGACCCCACCAGGGCGCTGCCCTCGGGCCCGGCAAGAGGTGCTGCCCCCTGGACCTCCGCAAGCTGATTGGGTAGCTCGATCCCCGACCTGCCCAGTTGAAGTGGCAAAATATGAAAGAAGGATCAAAATCGGGATCGCTACAACCTTCCCCCTTAAAGAATTTTGTCCTCGAAATTTCAAATCAAACTATCCAAACAAAGGGGTTTCTAGCGATCAAAGCTACACTATTTCATTTTCAAATCACAATACTAACTCCCAACCAGATTCCACCATTTCCACCATGGTTATCTCATTAACAACAACCTCCCAAATACGCATAAACATGAAATTTCCTAAAAAGTAATGACAACTCTCAACAACCTTATACTTAAAACAACAACGCACATATCAACATGTGGTTAGCAACTTTAAATACGTTTCCCTCAACACTAGGGAATATTACAAAGAATAGCAACTTAATCATTTTCAAACAAATCTGAATATTTGGAGCGGACTTCCGCCTCCCGTTCCCACGTCGCTTCTTCAACCCCATGGTGTCTCCACAACACCTTTACCAATGGTATAGTTTTGCCTTGTAGCACTTTCTCCCGGGTATCTAATATTTGAACCGGTCATTCTTCGTAAGAGGCATCCTTATCTACCTCCAAGTCAACCCAATCAAAAACATGAGAAGGGTCGGGTTCATACTTCCTAAGCATAGATACATGAAATACGTTGTAAACTCCCGAAAGTTGTGGCGGTAAAGCTTACCGGTATGTGTAGACCGCCCGAACGCCTCCACGCGCCCCCTTTCGGAGATGGCGCGAATTGGGTCCTACTACTACAGTTCGGACTCCTGTCACGGTTCTGAATCTAATATCACAAAGTGCAATGTAAGACTGATAAATCACCGAAAGTCCAAATCTGGCAATTGGTTTTGAAAAATCAATTTTGAATCAAAAAGCGCCAAACATGGACTACTTTGCCAAATTACAGAGTCGCCACCTAAATATTTTGTTTTGGGAAATTTAGGAAACCCTAACTCGTGCCAAAGGCCACGTGTCCGTCATCACCAAAGTTGTCTCGGCTCGGGAACTTGGGTACGAGAAAGGAAGGTCCTGAAATGAGCACTCCCGCTCGCCCGATCAAAGGATCGGCCTCTACTAAGCATGATATACCGTTTTATAAACACATATGTTCTTATCCGGTTATTATCTAACTTACTATGTGATGCGCGCAAGCATACAAGTATAGACTCAATCAAGAGAATTGGAACAAAACAACTCATGTTCGCTTTCGAAAATGGTTTGAAAGTGCTACTCGCAAGTAGGCTAAAGCGCAGAAATAACTAATTACACAAACTAGCTTATTAAACACTTGAAAGATGGCACAAAGCTACAAAAGAGAGTGGACTACCCTTAACTCCAAAAGGGCCTCAAACCATCATTTTAAACACTTAAAAATAGGGGTTTTTGTAGTTGACAAGTAGGCCTAAAATAACATGCAAATGTGGCCAAGAGAATGTACAAAAATAAGCTTAAAAAGGGAAGAGGCTTACCCTTGAAGCATAGCAGCAAGATGGCAACTTGCTGAGCTAAAACCAGCCTTAAAGAACTCCAAACAAGCCTTAAGAAACCTCAGCTCCAAGATAGGGGTGTTTGGTTAAGGGGTTGTATGCAAATATGTGAAGAAAAACCACTTCCAAGCACAATAGAGAGAGAGAGAAAGAGAGAGAGAGAGAGAGAGAGAGAGAATTCTAGAGAGAGAAGTTTCAGCTCTGAAAATTCGTAGAGAGAGAGGGATTTTAGTGTGAGAAGCTCCCAAACTTGTTAACCTTTCAATATATGAGATATGGCTACAATATATAGCAAAAATGGAGCATTTGGTCGAAATATCTGAGCTAGGACAGCTGGCACATTGTGAAAACAGCTGGAGGAGAAATATCTGTAAAAAATCTGAGTTTTGGACACAACTGGCCGATCAGCTACTTCAAGTGGCCGGCAAGGAGAAAAAGTGGCTGACAAATGCCAAAAGTGGCCAGCAGGGCCCTTATCCCCTCTAGGCAAGAGGTACCAAGGTTTGGCCCAAAAACAAGGCCAAAACACAGAGGGTGCAGAGGCTCAAAGACAAGGCACCCAGCCAGACCTTCGGGCGCTCAAAACGAGCACAAACATGTGCAATCATCGAGTACACAAACGATGACGTCTGAGTCTTAAGGTCGGTAAAAAATGGGGTGTCTACAGTTGCCCCTCTTTGACAGAACTTGGAAGTCATGAAATGACGGGAGTGAATGTCAAAGCCTAGAGACGACCCATTTTTGACAAGGCCGAAGACTTAGACAAACAAGCAAGATAACAATATAGACGCACCCGCAGGCAGGGGCAAAATGTAAATGACATGCACGATGCAAGAGCATAACTTATGATTATGCAAAGAGCTCTGTAATGAAGCGTTTGAATGTAAGTGTTATGCAAAGAAAATACGACATTTTAAGCGAACCAACAAGCACAACATTCTCACTTATGAGAAAAAGCAAGTAAATAAACACGCCACACGTGAGAATCACTAGTTGAGTCACATTTCACACAGAAAGAATGTAGGAAAATTATGCAATCTTAACTACAACTCACATAGGAAAGACTAAAAGCGACTATCGGGAATACCCGAAGTCTCAAACAAAACATCCCCTAGCATATTGCACGCGAGAGGGAAAAGAAACACCTCATAGCGTATCACACATGAGAGGGAAAGGAAACACCTCATAGCGTATCACACACGAAAGGGAAAAGAAACACCTCGTAGCGTATCACACGCGAGAGGGAAAGGAAACACCTCGTAGCGTATCACAAGCGAGAGGGAAAGGAAACACCTCGTAGCGTATCACACGCGAGAGAGGGAAAGGCTACACCTCTCAGCGTATCACACGTGAGAGGCAAAGGAAACACCTCATAGCATATCACACGCGAAAGGGAAAGGCAACACCTCTCAGCGTATCACACCCGAGAGAGGGAAAGGCTACACCTCTCAGCATATCACACACAAGAGAGGGAAAGGAAACACCTCGTATCGTATCACACGCGAGAGAGGGAAAGGCAACACCTCTCAACAGATCACACGCGAGAGGGGGAAAGGAAACACCTCTCAGATGTCGGTTTAGACGTCGGGCGTACCCGAATGTCTCTAACCAACGAGGTGTGGTGTAAGCACCCGAATGCTTCTAACCAAAACAAGATGTTCAAAGGTCAGGAATGATCTTACTCGGACGCCGTCTGAATGAACCATACATACAATATCGTCTGATTACATCAGGTTCAAATGAACCGTACATACAATATCTTGCTTGCACAAGAAAGAAATTTTGCAGGTACAATGCAACACAAACAGGATGGTTGTTCTACGCAAGATTGACAGCATGAAACTATGCTTAGCGAGGCATGTTTCATGCACATCATGCGAGGAATGAAACACCGAATGCATGTATAATGCAACAAGTACGGACAACTTCTATATGGATGTAAGGGCATACGCAATGCAATACAACATGACATGCATATCTATGCAGCATAGAAAGATGGATAACATAATGCGATGCATCATACGTATTTTGTGCTCAATGACACGATGCACATGCAATGTAACATCAAATAAAGGAATGCGTGTCTGAAAAAGACTAATTCAGCTGCAACCTCCGATTTACCTCTCGGAGAGTTACAATGTAATTAAAAAGGATACACCTCATGCATGCCAGCCGACGATGAGTCATGCATCGAAGACCTGAGTTTGAACTTCCGCAGAGACACTTTAGGCTGAAAAGTGGACTCTTCTTGCACTTTTTTGAGAACCCAGGACTCAAAACAGTCTGAAAACACACATGGGAGATACAAGGAACCTGCCGGCTACCCTGGAAGTTTACCGGCCACTTCCTACATCTGCCGGCCACTTTCTACATCTACTGGCCACAAAAATTGGCCGATCGGCCAGTTGTGGCAGATTCGGGACAGCTTGCTCATTTTACACAGAGAGCTTTAAAATCACAACTCCAACTCACATTTCCTCACACACACAACTCGGAAATCTCTTGTTTTTCACCCGTAGACCCTTTTTTTCTCTCAAATCTGCACTTTTTACGCGTTTTCCAACACCCATCGCAAAGTTGATTTGATAAAACCTTTCGTTTCTCTTCGTTTTGAACCAATTAAAAGTTGTTTTCAGAGCCTTTTTCTCCATTTTCACCATTTGAGGTATGTTTCCCCCAAATTTGTCTTGAGTAGCTTACACCTTTTCCCGGGCTTTGACTTTTTTTGACTTTTTTCCTCTTCCCGAGGGATGACTTTTATTGACTTTTTGCATTTTTCGCCCATTTTACTCATTTTTGTCTACTTTTCATCTTCTTTTCAGATGGCTGACGACGTCCCACACGGCGGGGGTTCTTCTAGGGTGGAAGGGGAGCCCGAGCACATTCTGCTACCGCCCAGAGTTCGGCCATTCGACTCCACGATGTATCACCCCGTGGCATATGTACTACCACCTAGTACAGTCCGTCATTTTACTGGCTTTGCACGACGCGCACTTGCGGACCTATTGCTATGGGAGTCAGAGTCTCATTTGTCCCACGACGCCCCAGAGGTACACACTACACTTTTACATTTTTTGCGATATACTTTACATTTCTTGCATAGCTCGCACTTTTTGCACTGTATTTCATCTGGTCATTCTAAACACACGTACATACTGTATTCCTGCTCATTTTTAACATTCACACACTGTATTGCTGCTCATCCACACAGGTTGACTCCCGTTTCACCCGCGGGTACGGGTCCACCACAGCGAGGGAGTGGTACTTGGAGCTCCTTGACGGCGTCTAGCAGATCATGGACGAGGTGGGGTTGGCATATTCTGCACGGGGCTCTCATGCCTCTTTGCAAGTAGGATCGTCTTAGGCGCATTGGTAGAGAGATGGTGGGACACCACCAACTCCTTTCATTTTTCTACCACTGGGGACATGACGATGACCCCATATGACTTCGCAATGCTGACAGCCTTGAGGTGGGAGGCCAGCCGATTCCATATGACTCTGATATGGGTGAGTGGGAAGCAGCTTGGACTCATCTACTGGGAGTGCACCCGCCCATTTTCCGATCATCGGCATGGTCCGGTACACCTGGTTTGCTGACCATTTCAGAGGGAGAGAGCCTATGATGATCGAGGAGACAGAGCAGTACGCTCGAGGCTTTCTCATGTTCCTCCTCGGCACTACTTTGTTCGTCGACAGGGGGAACACTGTTGGGCTCTAATTGCTAAGCGCCTTAGTGGATCTTTCCCAGGTGCGGCACTATGATTGGGGCGGTGCGGGCCTTGCCACTCTTTACTGCTATATGAGCTCGACCTCCCGCAGGAGCGGGAACATAGTGGGCGGCTACTGGAGAGCCTGGGAGGTATGCTTTACTATTCAGCTTTACATTTTCTACCATGCTTTCTACTTTGCATTTTCTGTATACTGCACACTGCACACCACACACTACACACTGCACACATGGTCTCATTTCTGCTCTTGCACTTGTACTTTCTACACACTGCGCCACACTTTGCTTTTTGCATTATCTGTGTTTACCTGTATTCTCACGGTAGTTCTCTTGCTTTTTCACAGCTATGGGCATATGCCTATTTCCCAGCCCTTGCTCCAGAGCAAGAGGTTGAGACGCCTCCCGAGGTACCCTACTCGCGTCGATATGACGGTTGCTGCCAGCCTAGGGCCCGGGAGACCATCCTCTACCTGTACCAGTACTTTGACACAGTGAGGGCTACAGAGGTAATTCAAAACTCACAGGGTAGGTTTGGTTTGTGTTTCTGAAAAAAATTTCAGAAATTTTCTCTACAAACAAATTTCAGAAATTTTCTCTACCAAACAAATTTTCCCAAAAAAAATTCCCAAAACACACAAACCAAACAAGTTTTCCAAACAAATCTCTCTCACACACACACATCAAATCAATCACTTTTTCCAAAACTCTCTCTCAAAACAATTTTCCAAAATAAATTTCCCAAAAAACCAAACCAAACATGTTTTCGTACTTTTTATCTCTAAAACACATCTCTCAAACACAAACCAAACATACCCACAGTTTTTCCTGTTTTGGCTTCATTTCATTTTGAAATCTACTGGAAACTAATGCACTTGCTGTCTGTAGATTACATGGCAGCCTTGGGCGGCGATGCTAGAGTTTGCCCGATTTCATTTTGCCGAAGCTCGGGGTGCCTCCCGATATCGGATCCTGCTTGAAGGACCGGTAGGTCGAGCCTAGTTTCTTGGAGAGCGCTTCATGCGCTAGATACTAGGCATGCCTTTACAGTCAGTTCCTTTGCCACCTCCACCGTCTATGCGGGCCACAAAGGGCCTCTCCCTTCAGGAGCTTACTGACTCCATGCGAGGCACAAATGCAGACCGGTACATTGGGGAGGGGGACTACACGACCTACATCCAGGTGTACCTCATGCCCCCATTGGCAGGTGTTCGTGCTCCCATAGGGAGGACAGCTGATATTGCTTCGTCAAGCAGGGCTTGAGCTATAGATGTTCCTTCGATGAGCAGGGCTCGGGCACCGAGGGTCAGACTAGAGGGATGCCATCCACCAGGCAGAGTGTTGGATGGCCAGATCCCCCGGCTGCGCTGACAGGTTGGCGGTATGGGGTACCTTATCAGATTCCACTTGAGCCCCATTGCCTGATCACCGATACATCAGAACACCTGGCTCACCACCGGTATACTTTACAGCTTTCATTTATCACTCAGATATTCATTCATTCATTCACTGATCATTTCAATTCACATTTGCAGCCCTCCACTGGGTATGTAGAGGAATTACTCGAGGTGATGGCCTCACTTGAGGGTATGGTCTTGAGGAGAGAGATGATGTTTAGTGCTCACGGCATTCCGGTAATTTTCAGTTTTCTTGCATTTATCATACTTCTACTGATATACTAAAACTGAACATTTCATTGCACTGATACACTGTATGCATGGATCACATCTGACACATTGCATTCACATACTGTACCTGACTTCTGCATATACTCTGTATACCGCACTTGCACTTGATACTCATGCTGTGGCTGATATATTCAAATTGTCTTCTCAGGTTACACCTCTTCAGACAGGACAAGTAGAGCCTCCTCCAGCAGCAGGGAGAGAGATTCCGGCACACAGCGAAGGAGGCGTTGTGGGCCTGTCACACACACTGACGATGACGAGTCCAGCGAGGACGAGGAGCCAGCGAGTCCTCAGTCAGGGTCACCCGAGGGTGGAGACGATGGCACCGGCTCAGGTTCTGAGGAGGGCTCCGAGGATGGAGAGGAGGTGGTTTTGGTTCCAACTCAGATTCAGATGGTGGCGCCGACGGCGATGGTGCAGAGGCTGCTCAGCCGAGGAAGAGGGTGAAGAGGGCCTCTGAGTCCTGAGGTGGCTGGCATCGATTTAGATGTTTTTGCTTTGATTTGTTTTTGCCAGTAGTGTTAGCACATTGTACAACCTTAGGCAGTTTTATTTTCTTCAAAACTTGTACTTTTGTAAAAAGAAACCATGATGGAATGAAAAACAGCTTTTTGTTTACAAAGTGTTGCATTTTACATTTTGAGCATCGCACAGCATGAAAATGAGATTGATTTTTTGAAAATTGCGCGTTCAAAGTGCAATTGTCTTAATCATGTAATGAATCAACCAAAACAAAACAAACAAAATAAGACAACTTAATGAACAAAACCACCACTCGATAAAGAAATCAACAACGGGATAAATGAGACAAATACAACTCAATGAGCAAATTGCAATAGCTCGATAAGCACATTGCAACAACTCGAGAATGACTCAACAAAGCCACAGCAAAATGCATCCAAAGTGGAACGTAGCACAGGTTTTCAGCATCCTCAACACACAGGGAGACCCAAAACACTCTGCTTGGGACAAAAAGAAGCTGTCAGCCATTTATGACCATTGTCGGCCACTTATTGGTGGGTGTCAGCCACTTAAGTGGCCGGTCGGCCAGAAAATGTGGCTGGTCGGCTACTTGAACTGGCCGGTCGGCCAGTTTTTCTGAGAAACTCTAGATTGTTGTCATCTGTCCTCCACTCAGTGCCTTATCTTCTACAAAAGCTCCAGCTTCGTGGTTTCTTTATTTCAACTCTGTTTTTGCCTCAAAATGGAACCGTTCTACGCCGAAAAACACCCCAATTGGATTGCGACTTTAGATGGCGCGAAAAAGTTAAATTTCTAGGGTTTTGGGCTGAACACACTATTCCCGCTGAACCGCACTATGCTGTGCTTTCCGTTCCTCCATGCCGCAGCTAGATGTTGGAATCCGGTCACGCACATATTTAACTTTGGTGGACAAGAGATATGCCCCACAATCGAAGAATTCCAAGCTTTGATGGAATCTCGGCGTGATAAGGAGATCCTGCCCTAGTCTCGCTTTGGCCACATCCAGGCTTTGGGAAGGATGTGTGGGCTCACTTTACATGAGGCCCGATCTTTGGTTCACAATGGGGAGTTGGACATTCCAAGCTTGATTCATCATTTTTCTGATGCTGGCGACCGTGGCGACCACTTTTGGCAAAGTTTTCGGCAACATGCCCTCTGCTTATGTATGCTAGCTCATTTTCTGCTTGCCCCTAGCTTCAGAGAGTCTAGCATTCGTTTGATTGAAGTTGCCCAGGGCTTGAAAGAGGGCAAAAGCTGTATTGGCTTGACACCAGCTGAAACTTTGATAGGTTTGGATGCTTTCCAACGCCGGGAAACAACCAAATTTTCCGGGAGTCCACTACTCTTGCAGGTAATGTTTCCCACCCTTCTCATATGTGTTTCTCACATCACTCAGCCCTTAGGCTCAGTTTTTCTCTGAAAACCCTTGCTCACTGTTCTCTTCACGTACACCTCTCTATTCTTTAATCTCTCATTTTTTCAATCCCTCCCCAGGTGTGGCTGATGGATAGGTTGAGAGTTGTGGACTCCTGCCCAGCATATTCAGCATGTGGCTACTTCTTCCATCAACAGCTAGTCGAGTTCCCCAATGAAGGATGGTGGTGCCACTGGATGTGCAACAGGTCTGCTGTTGACATTGCTTGGTGCTGTCCCTAGCTTGATCTACAGAAGATGAGTTACAGCATGTCCAGGCAACCGAGCATTCAGTTAGTTGGCTTGACACATTGTGTTTTCTATTTTCCCTTCCGGTTCAGACGTCAGTTTGGCCATGACCATACTTGCCCAAAAGAGAGAGTAGAATCCCAGCTTCATTTCCCATTCGAGGCACACAGCTAGCTCGATATCCCACAGCATGGAGGACAAGAGAACTTCTGGCTCCCGCTCCCACTTTCAGTCATGCCCCTTTCTAGCGAGTACATAGCCTGGCTCAAAGAAGAGGTGCAAATTGGGCCCACTTTGGCATCAGAGGCTTCCACAAGCTCTGGGAGGGGGCGCAGGAACACCTAACTTATCCATGCCCCGAGTTTATTGCTTTAATCTGTACTTTCACGTTTTCTTTATGAATGTAATAAAAAGCAACTTCAATTTGTATCAAGAGTCGGAGAACTCTGCACTGAAATCAATGAAATTGAAGGTTGTGGGTATTGAAAATTTTTCATTTGGTCCAAAAATGGTCTAAGTTGTAAAAAGATTAATTTGAACAAAATCAACTTTTATTAAAACTTTTTAAAACCATTTTCGATATGGATCATAACTGGACACGCCCGAGATCTATCACTGAGATGTATAACCCCGGATCCAACAACTGGAAAGTTGCCCCTAGTCTGAATAGCACTGCACTGGAGATCACAACCGAACTCTTGGATGCAGAAAAGACAAAGATGGCCAAAAACAATCACATGGACAAAGTTGATTTGGAAGTGTTTATGGCTGGACTTCAGAATGAAGTTGCCTACGTATCCCGAAGATGGGAATCAAGCCTTACGTAGTTCGGTTCAGGTTCACTCATGTATTAACACTCTTCTTTTACGCTCTAACTTTTGCCAAGGCTGACCTTCCGGGTTTTCAACCTTGCGAGCTCAATTTTTCTTATTTCAAATTTTTCATGCTCTAATTTTTGCCTAGGTCGCCTTTTCGGGTTTTCGGCCTAGCGAGCCTCTCAGGGATAGTATTTCTTCAACTTGTCCATGTTAATCGGTTGGGAGAACTCGAGGCCATCTAAATCCATAAGAATGACAGCCCCACCTGACCAGATTGACTTAATGATGTAAGGACCAGTCAATTAGGTCTGAACTTGCCCCTAGGGTCGTGGATGGGAGCTCGGTTGTCTTTGAGCACCAAATCTCCTTCTTTCAAATTCCTGGACTTAACCTTCTTGTTGAAAGCCCTGGCAATTCTTCGTTGATAACCTTGGACGTGGTATAGTGCTTTCAGCCTTCTCTCGTCAAACAGCATGAGTTCTTCGAACCTGCTCTGCTACCAATCTGCCTCAGCTATCTGGCACTCAGCCATTACCCACAATGACGAAACTTCAACTTCGATTGGCAGAACAGCCTCCATCACATAAACCAAGGAATATAGAGTTGCCCAGTAGAAGTTTGAATTGACATCCGGTAGCCCCAAAGAGCAAATGACAGCTTATCTGGCCAGTCCATGTAGGTTTCCACCATCTTCTGCAAAATATGCTTGATGTTCTTGTTGGCGGCCTTAACAGCTCCGTTGGTTTGCGGCCTATATGTGGATGACTTATGAAAAGCCACGTTGTACTTTTCCAACAAGTTGAGCACCTCCTTCTTGAAGTGGGAACCATTATCCGAAATAATCTCATTTGGGACCCCATAGCGATAGATAATGTTGTTCCTGATGAACTTAGCAACATGCGATGCCTTCAACACTGCATAAGATTGAGCCTCGACCCACTTTGTAAAGTAATCTATTGCCACCAGGATGTATTCATGCCCGTTCGACCCCTTCGGAGTAACTGCCCCAATCACATCAATCCCCCAGACTGAAAATGGCCATGGCAAAGTCATGTTGTACAGCTTCGACGGCGGAATGTTCATGCGATTTGCATGGATCTGACATTTGTGGCATCGCCGAACAAAACTAATACAATCCTCCTCCATGGTTGACCAATAGTAACCTTGTCTGAGAATTTTCCGCGCTAGCATCACTCCGCTCATGTGCAATCCGCACTCTCCTCCATGGATGGCCTCCATTAGGCACTTAGATTCCTCAGCATCAACACACAGTTTATGCATCCCAAGATGGCCCCGTTTATACAATTTACCCCCGCAGATGATGAACTGAGCAGCCATTCTTCGTATCGCCCTCTTGTCTTTGGCACTTGCCCCTAGTGGATAAGCCTCTTTTTCCAAGAAGTTCCAGATGTCATGATACCAGGGGTTCTAATCTTGTACCTCATCTATGGCGGCAATCAGCTCGTAGGCCAGCACATACCTCTGTTCAATGATGATTGGACGCATCTGGACTCCCAAACGGATGTCTATCATAGATGATAGAGTTGATAAAGCGTCTGCAAACTTGTTGCTCTCTCTTAATAGATGCGTGAAGGTTAATTTCTCAAACCTGGGAATTAGCACGTCCGAAGTTTGGTGGTAGATTTTCATTATTTCTTCTTTAACCTTCCAGTCTCCTTTTGCCTGAGACACAACTAGGTTCGAGTCCCCGATGACATCCAACCGTTTTGCCCCTAGTTCCAGGGCGGCTTCTAAGCCAGCGATACATGCCTCATACTCTCTTCGTTGTTCGATACCTTGAACCGGAGTTTGAAAGCTAAGGGTATTTGGGAATTGTCGGGTGCTATCAACAACACCCCTATCCCATACCCGTACTGATTAGACGCTCCATCAAAGTATATAGTCCAGACTTCTTCTTCAACCTGCAGAATGGCCTCATCTGGGAACAGATACTCTACTGCTTCATCTCCCTCCACTGGGTGATCGGCTAGGAACTCCGCTACCGCTCTCCCTTTCAGAGACTTGCGCGTCATGTACTTCAAATCGAATTCGAAGAGAAGAAGTAACCAACGGGCTAGCCTACCCGTAAGTGCTGGTTTCTCGAAGAGATATTTGATGGGATCCAATCTCGAAACCAGTATTACAGAGTGAGCTAACAGGTAGTGCCTTAACTTCCTGGTAGCCCATACCAAGGCCAGATAAGCCTTTTCCAGCGGCGTGTCACGGGTCTCATATTCCAGCATCTTCTTGCTCAGGTAATAGATAGCCTTCTTTGCTTTGTCCTCAGACTCCTGTGCAAGCATGCAGCCCATTGTCGTGTCGGTTACTATATCAACGATTTCCCCGGCTCAGGCGGTGACAACACGGGTGGGTTCTGTAGATACTGCTTAATCTGTTTGAAAGCAACTTGGCATCGGTCATCCCACTGGAATTTCTTTCCTTTCTTCAGGAGACTAAACAGCGGTTCACAAGTCAAGGTTGATTTTGCAATAAACCGTCTTATGAATTGCACTTTACCTAGAAAGCCTCGCACCTCCTTTTCAGTCCTTGGTGGTGGCATTTCGAGTATGGCCTTAATCTTGGAAGGATCGACCACGATACCCCTTTGTGTGATCAAGAACCCCAGCATTTTCCCTGCTGTAACACCAAAAGTACATTTCTGAGGATTCAGCTGCAACCAAAATTCTCTGATCCGTTGGAAAATTTTCTTCAAGGCGGTGTAGTGGCCCTCTCTTTCATTGGACTTGACAATCATGTCATCCGCATACACCTCAACCTCTTTATGGATCCTATCATGCAAGATCGTAGTTGCAGCCCATTGATAAGTAGCCCCAGCATTCTTCAAACCGAACAGCATCACCCGATAACAGTAAGTTCCCCACGGGGTAGTGAAGGCAGTTTTCTTCCTATCTTCGGGTGCCATCAAAATCTGATTGTAACTTGAAAACCCATCCATAAATGAGAGCAGCGCATGCCCAGCAGTGAAGTCCACTAATTCGTCAATATGCGGCAGAGAAAAGTCGTCATTCAGACTGGCTTGTTCAGATCTCTGAAGTCCACACATACCCAAATTCTGCCATCTTTCTTCGGCACCGGCACAATGTTGGCCAACCAAGGAGGATACTCAGATACTAACAGGAATCCTGCATCAATCTGCTTGGTGACCTCCTCCTTGATTTTCAGAGACCAGTCCGGGTGGAGTCTTCGAAGCTTCTCTTAACAGGTCGGGTCTCAGGGTCAAGAGGGATCCGGTGCTGTATAATCTCAAGATCGATTCCAGGCATGTCTTCGTAGGACCACATGAAAACATCTTTGAAATCTTTAATAAAGCGACTAAGCGCTCACGTTCCTCCGAAGACAACGTGGACCCGATCTGGACCAGCTGCGGATCCTTCTCAGTACCAACGTTAATTGAAGTGATTTCATCAACCAAAGGTTTTACAAACCTCTCCTGCTCTCGATCAATCAAGTGTTTCAAAACTAGAGGAATTTCTTCCACGTCGTTTTCATCAAAGTTTTGAAAGTCCTGATTAATGCAATAAACTAAAGGCACATAAAAGTACTCAGAAGCCACAGCGGTTCCATTCTCATTAATAACATCCAGTTCGTCTGATTCTTCGATTACAACCAACTCAAAAGAAAATGAAAAAGACGATCTGGACAACACAACGGCATTCGGGTTATCAACCCTAGGAATACCGGACTCTGACACAGAAGAACTAGAATCTGATTCCGACTCCACAGACTCTATGGAATCAGATTCTGGTTCACTACCTGACCCAGAACTACATGACAAAAAGCCTTCCTCGTATTACCAGACGAGGGAGGGTGTGACGGATCCATCCAGAATGCCTGAAGATGGGCCCACAGCCGAGTTACCCCCAATCATGGAAACAAAGAAGTCACCTCCCGAGTTCTCTAGTATGATCTGAGCATCTGAGAGGAGACAAGCAAGCGCTTCCCCCATTTCAAGTTCTGTCTCAATGGACTTATCCTCTTTGCACTGCTCAGCCACAGCTGGTGGGTCAGTCTGCTCTTTCGCAACTTCATCCCCTAGAAACTGTAAGTCAAAAAAGATCTCGAAGCTGGGCAAACGCCGAATTCAACCATGGCTCCGAAAAGCCGCAAAACGGGAAATCTTCCCCCTCCCGGACAAAGCGTCTGTTCAGGGTTCCTTGGATAGGTTTGTGCACCAACTCGTAGTGCTTCCCGGCTTGCTTGGCCTTGGCTCTTCCGGCCATTTCTCTTCCCTTCCTTGCCCAATCCTCTTTGATAGACGAGTAACCTAAACCAAAGGTATAAGGGTTGTGTGGCACTTCGGCCAATGCAGCGACGCCCTTCCGGCCACTCCGTCCCAATCCCATTCCAGGCATGTGTTGAAGCTTGTTCATGAGGTAAACAGATTGCGCACTGACATACAGTCCCTCATCAACAGCTAGCCTATCCTGCACTACCCGAGCCTCAGCCAAGGTGAATCCTGACAGAAAGACATCCTCCACGGCATGTTCAATTTCTAAGACTGGTGTTGAAACCTCCGGTGGCGGATGTACTGAAGAATTCCCAAAAACAATTGCCACCCCTTTCCGTGGGGCTACTTCAACAACTGGTGTAAAGTAGAAGAGACGGCATTAACCTGGTGTAGCCACGGCCGCCCAAGGAGCAGATTGAAGGTGGCTGGAACATCCAAGACATGAAACTCGATGTCCTGCTGCGCCGGGCCGACCTGAGTTTTGATTTGTACCGTCCCCATCACCTCCCGACTGGTGTTATTATAGGCCCATATCACCTGGGTTGTAGGCACGAAATCTGCGGGTTTCAACCCGATAGCATACGCCGTTCATGACGGACATACATTGATTGCAGATCCCGTATCAACCAGGACAACCGGTATCCATTTTTCCTTACACTACACAGAGATATAAAGCGGCTTATCATGTTCAGAGCCCTCAGGCGGTAGTTCTTTGTCTGTGAAGGTCAATGTCGGGGAAACTTCACCCAGGAACACCAACCCCACCAACTGCTCGGGCGTTGTATCAATCGAAAGCTTAGCCTTGTCCATTGCAGAAAGGACGGCTTGTCTATGAACCCGCGAGGCCATAAGCAGTCCCCAGATGGAGATGTCTTCTTGAATTTTCTTTAGCTGCTTCAGTACAGCTTCCTCCTCTAGTAGTTTCTCTTTCTGCTTCTCAGCTTCATTGTCTTTCCCAAATGCCTCCGGCTGGCCCAAGTGTGGGGCCTTAAAATACTGCGCACTCCAGGTCATATGGTCGACCTCCTCAGTGTACCAAGTATTATCCGACAAATTCTGCCCCCAGTCTTCATCGGTATGGGCAAGACGCAAATCATCGTCTTCCCACCACATCCCCTCAACAACCAACAAACAGCTGTCTGGTTCCGCTGTAGCTGTTCCTGTGTGCTCAACACATTCTGTCCCCGCAAGACCCTTGGTTTTTCTAGCTCTTTCATCATTCTCAATTTTCTCTTGCTCAAATTGCTTCAGCGCGGCTTCCCGTTCCGTGTCAGCTGTACTCAAACTACCCAAGTCCCGAGCAAAATTCTCAGCACCAGTGCTCTCTAGTGACTCTTTTTTGTTCTCGACCATTCCGGCCGTTGTAGATGTTCCTATTTCTGACTGATCCTGTTCTGATTGAGGTACCTCAAGAACATCTGGCTCGTCACTAAGCCACTCTGTATTGTCTGTTACTCCATTCAGGTTGAACCAATTGATGCTCACATCTCCTGGATCCTGCTCATTAAAGAACTACAGATTAGCAATGTCCTCCTCCAGCTCCGCTAAATCGTCTAGCCCCTAATTCGATCCATCCTCTTGGACCACATTGATCTCTGCCCCAGTTGGCAATTCCACCATTGGCTTGGCCTGATCCATTGACACAATATAACCACATGGGTCGTATGCTTCCTCAGTAAAGCTCCCAGATCCCTCAGGTTCTGAATCAACATTCCATTTTCCTCCAAGGTCACCCTGGCTTTGTCTTCGATAGTTACCACCACCGGCTTGAGTTGGGTTAATGACGTGTTCATCATGCACAAATCTGTGCTTTCTGGAATGAACAACGTCGGCTTGGGTAGGTGGGAGAGAGTGATGTATATGCTAGGGTCGTATGGAACGGCCGTGGTTTGGATCAGGTTTATCTGCCTGGGTGGAGGAGAAGGGTTGTTATGTGGTGGGAGAGGGTTGGTGGTGACATTTGGCTTCTCAGGAGGCGCAATCACCTTGTTGTCAATTAGATGGTGGATCTCATGACGTAGTCTGAACTGGTCAGTGTTGTGACCGTGCTGCTGATGAAAGGCGCATTATTTGGCTGGGTTATGTGTTGGGGGGAGGTTATTTGGTAGTGGACGTGGTTCCAGGGGCTTCAGATGCCCTTTCTTGATCAAGACCTTCAAGGCCGCTGATAAAGACATGTAAAGTGCAGAGAAAGTCCTCTAACCCTTAGGTGGATTTCTTGCTGGTTGTGGGCTGGTTCCGGATGTGCCGGTGAAGGGTGTGGCTGTTTTTGGCGTGGTGGTGACCATGTCGACGTCAGAAGTCCATACGGCTGCAGTGCTACTGGTAGCTACATTCGAATCGCATGCAAATGCCCTCTTGGGCTATTTCTTTTCTTGGCCAATCAGACCTTGCTTCAATTTGTACCCTAATCTCATGCAAGTCAACAAAGGTAGGGAGGGGTAAGACAATCATTTTCTGCATCAGCTTGGGTTGCAGGTTGCGCACAACCATTCTTATCTGGTCTTTCTCCGTCAACCTAGTAGGCATCATGGAGGCCTTGGCCCTCCACCTAGTCACAAAGTCAGAAAAGCACTCCTTCGGCTCTTACCCGGTTGTCTCAAGATCACGAGTCGTGACATCTATTTGGGTGTTGTATGAATATTGAGCGACAAAGGCCTCGACCATCTCCTCCCAACTCCTTTTCACTGAGTCTTCCAGCTTGGCGTACCAGATGGCCGCAATACCCGACAGGGTCCGACCAAAAAGTGATAGTTTCTGGAGTCTAGTCAAGCCCATCGGGCGCACAATATCTGAGAACAACCTCAAGTGAACCATAGGATCGCCCGAGCCGTCAAAGCGATCTATGTAAGGCATTTTGAACCTATTTGGCAATGTCACCGCCGAATCTGTGTAACCATCTTCTATGTCCGGGATCGAGTTAGCTCCCTGAGCTCACTTGAACAACTTCTCGAGCTTACTGACTTTTAGGGCGGTTGGATCAACCTCAAATTTGAACGGTGTGTCTATTGGGTTGGCTGGTGCTTTGGACATCTGGGTGGGATTGGTGGTGGGACTGGCTCTGTTGGAACGTCCGTATTCTCCTGGACGTTTACTGTATCCCCGGGTGTTGGAACCCTAGGTGGGGTGGGGGGGGGGTGGGGGTGGATACGAAGCAAATACTCCGACTTGTTGTGGTTGCTGTTGTTATTGAAACCTGGCAATTAGTTCTGCCTGTTGGGCTACAACCTCTGTCTGACGACCGGTAACCTCTGTTTGGTGAGCAGCATTACGCTGCATGGCCTCCATGGTCTGTTGGAGTTGATGCATCATTTCCTCCATACTGACCGTAAAATGCTGATTTGTCTGAACAGGTATATGTTCTCTCTCTGAGGTAGAAACAGAACACCGATCGCAACTGCGCACAGGTGAGGTAGACATAGACCGCTGAACTGCTGACTGCGGATCCTGTGATCTATGCCTGACTGTTCTTCGTCTCGTGATCAGGGGTAATGAAACAAGCACGGGTTGTCCTTCAACCAGATCCTTAGATCGATGAATTCTTCCAACTCTGGTCCAGAGTGCTCGGGGGGTATCTTCCTCGTCGGAAGCAATGATGCAATACTACCTTGCAAAAATGAAAATAAAGCAAAATAAAGAAACAATAATCAAAAAACAGACAGCATTTCGGCTTAGATAAAGGCAACACACAGTTGATATCCTAAGCTGAACAAACTGTTCTCAAACACTGATCTTCACCCCCAAATCACTGCCTTAAATCTGATACCCCCAAATACTGATGTCCTCAGACTGATACCCAAACTTGCAACTAATACATGCACTCCTGTAGAGACACACTCTAACAGCACATAGCAAGTAAGTGAGAGCCAAAAACACCCCTATGGTGGGGTAGGGTTTCCTTGCCCTATTTTTGTCAGGAACTAGGGGTTCACTATGTGTAGACACCCCATTTTTGACCGTCCTCAAGACTTGGACGTCACCGTTTGAACATTCGGTGATTATCCATGTTTGTGTTCATTTGGAGTTCCCGGAGGTCTCGGCTAGGCGCCCTGTCTCAGGATCTCCGAACTCGACCGTTTTGTGTCTGGTTTTGCACCAAACACTTGTGTTTTTGTCTTGAAGGGCAGGGAATGGCTTGTTGGCCATCCCCACACACCACCGGCCCTTTCCTACCATCACCGGCCGCATGTGTGTACCGCCAGCACTGTTTTGTTAAGATCTTTGGCCGGTCGGCACTATATGTTGCCGACCGGCACTTTTTTGTGCCGATGATCCCTTTGGCTGGCCGGCGTGCACCCTTTGAACCCCTGAGGCATGGTGCATGCCAGCTGTGCCAGCTGGAATGAACCATCACATTCCCCCGTGCATAAGTGTGACCACTTCGCACCTTTGAACCCTCTAAGCTTCTAGAAGCTTGAACCTTTGGCCAAGCTTCTTGGAGAAGCTTGGCCAGCTGTCTTAGCTTCTCCAAGAAGCCTAGACTCTTTTTCCCCCTTTGAACCTTTCTCTTTGCTTAGCCATTAAGTTATTTCGCTTGGTCTTGGCCTATATAAACACCATCTCTCTCCCTTTGAGAGAGGTTGGCCATTTTTGATAAAAAACCAGAGCTTGTGTATCTATATATCTGCCATATATCTCTCTCTCTCTACATTTTCCCTCTCTCTCCTCTTGTGTGTGTTTTTAGGCCTAAAAGTGTGGTTTTACCTTACTTTTGCACCAATACACACACCATTACACCCTAGCTCGAGATTGGGAGGCTTGGAGGGTTGTTTGTTGAGTTTTTGGACTGGTTTTGATCAATAGAGTAGGCTGCACCACCTGTTCTTCAAGTGTTCTTCAAGGGTGAGCACTTTACTTTAGATTCCCCATTTTTGCAACAAGTTTTTACCTATCTTGCTTTGTGTTTTGAGCTTTGTGTATAACTGAAAAAAGTCTTTAGATTTTCTTGCTTTGAACTTTCATTAAGGTCATTTTGTGTTTGAGTGCAAACTCACCCTTTTAGGCCTTATTTTGGCCTATTTGGTGTCTTTACTTTGAGCCCTATTTGCCTTGTTGTTTTGGGTCCTTTCACCACTGAAAACCAGTGGGTTTTTAGTGTAAAGAAGGTGGTTTGAAGTCTTGTATAGGGGAGGGACACCCCTCTCCCCTTTGTCCCTCTTTCGCCCTTGTCTTTGGCTTAAAAGGGAACATGCATGCTTGCTTGTTTTTGGCGCCATTTCAGAGTTTTTTTTTGATGTTTTGGAGCATGTTACATCTCTGTCTAATGGTGGTTTTGTGGTCCTTAGCATGCTTTATATACTTGCTTTGTAATCCTCCATTTTGCCTAGAAATGTGCCATGGGTTTAGCCTGTATATCCTCATGTTTTGGCTTGACTTACTGAGGCTTTTGGCCATGATTTGTCTTTTTTAGTCTGTTGGCCACTAGTTTTACCATTTTTGGCATGCTTAATGTAGTTGTTTTGCATTGGTGCTTGTAAGCCTTGAGGATGTGATCCATGTATATGCATTGGATATTTATTTAGATGATTTGAAATCATTTAATATGTTATTTCAGTCCCTATGCCATGTTTATATGTCCCCATTTGTCATGCCTTTCATGCCTTGAAACATTGGTCTTTTATATCTAGGAATGGACATTGCGCATGCTTGCATATTTAAGGTATTTGGGACTACCATGTCAAAGGTGTGTGTGTGTATTTTTGCATGCTAGAAATCTGTTTTTGGTGGCCTAATACATGCTATGAATGGTCATGTTGGTGGTAGTGAAAACCCCCTTATTTATGCCTTGGTTTTGGGCCCATTTGCTTGCATGTTTGCATGAGTGTTGGTCCATCATTTTGGGCACTTTTTGCCACTGTTTTGGGGAGGTTTGAGGTCTGTCCCATTATGGTTTAAGTCTACTATTGCCTGCTTGAAACATGTTTGTTGCATACTTGATTAGCAAAGCCTTGTTATATGTTAGCTCCTTTACAAGAATTGTCCATGTTTGCATTATACTTTGCATCTTGCATGCCTAGTATTGCACACTTGCCATAACATGTTGCATTGCATTTGGTATGTCTTGCACTTCATGTCATATTGCATCATTTGAGCCATGTTGTATACATGCATTCCATGTCTTGGTTTGGGGTGTCAAACCAAGTGTAAGGGTTGAGAGGAGTTCACACTACAAGTGGTGCAACTTGTCTCAACTCTTGGTCACTAAGGCCCTTGATCTATACATGATAGGGTCTTGGTCTCATTTGTGTGTTGCATGCATATTGACATTAAAATGCAATCTTGGTTCCTTAGGCTATCATGCACCAAGATGCATAATTGATGGCCAAGAACCAAGGGTCATGCTTCCTTGAGTCCCATGCATGATAGGAAGCATGGCCATGCTTACATATGCTCAAAATCCCATACCATGCACTGCCTGTCTGCTGTTGCTGTCAAAACTGTCTTCTGCAGGAATTTTCTGCCGACCGGCAGTTTAGAGTGCCGACCGGCACTATATGGGTGGCCGATAACCTCCCAAGCAGTCGACGGAAATTTTAGCTGGCCGGTGGGCACTTCCTCCAGTCGGTGGTGTACAGCAGCATGCAAGGAAGGTGTTCTGGGACTTTGGCAATTTTTGGAGAGACAGGGCAGTAAGAACAGAGGCAGCAGTGGTATGGTGCGGGTTTTCCGGGCGAGTCGGATTCGCGCATGCATCATTCGCGCATCCCGTGGCGGGGCTGCGGCCTTTTCTATTATGGATTCCAATTATTAATTAAATTTGATTTTTTTGTAATAATTTATTCTGTATTTGGACTGTATTATTTTGATTTGTATATTCTTTCGGTCCCTCCGAGTGAGGGCGTGTTTGTAATAAGTGTGCGTGGGTGTGTGTATGTCTTCCAACCCCACGTCTTTCTTCCCTTTTATTTACCTGCTTATGATGGTAGATTAGGGCACATTTATTTTAGCATACCTTATGCAATGCATGCGTGCATCCATGCATTTGTTTACACGCACCGGGCTCGGTACATCATACAAACCGCATTGTATTTCAATTTCCAAATTGAATACTTGTTACTTGTAGCATTTCACATACCATGCTTAGGATAGCCGAGCCTGTCTAGATTGCACCATTGCTTGCGTTGCATTGGACACTAAACATGAACTAGGATCATGCATGTTTGCTAACTAGTTTATTGTTTTGGCACGGAGTACGATGTAAGTATTTATGCTTTAGCATCTCGCATGCGTGTGAATGTTAACATGACAGTATGATTACCATGTGGCTAAATGCTTATATGAGATAAACTGTTTGAATGCCTGTGGGTGGAGGTTGGATTGCTTGAGTTGGAAAAACTCGTTGAAATCCGTGTTTTAGCCTACTTGCGAGTAGCAAATTCCGAAACGCTTTCAAAACGAACGGATATGCAATGATTATTTCCAAATTAGGCAATCTAGTCTATACTTGTTTGCCGTGCGCATAACATAATAATTCTAGGCAAATAACCGGAATAAGAACACATAACGTTTTCAAAATCGGATATCACGGTTAGTAGAGGCCGGTCTTCGGACCGGGCGAAAGGGGTGCTCATAGCTAACCTTCCCGATCGTACCCAAGCTCCCGAGCAAAGATAACTTGGTGATGACGGACACGTGGCCTTCGGCACCGAGTCAGGGTTTCCTAAATTTCCCATTTTAAAAATATTTAGGTGGCGACTCTGTCTCTGGCCAAAGCAGTCCATGTTTGGCACTTCTTTTCAAAAAATCTGTTTCTCAAAACGATTTGCCAGATTTGGACTCTTTGGTTCAGATTAAGAACCGCAACAACAAAAGGGAGTCCGAACTGTAGAGTGAAGCCCAAGGGCGCGTCTACAGTTTCTGGCGACTCTGCTGGGGATTTTAGAGAGCTTGACTCGAACTCGTGATATCCTGTTTTGACTACACTTATGTGTTTCTTTGCATTGCATGTGCATTGGTGCGCCTAGGACACCATGTTGGCCATCTGCTATTCCTGAGTGGTTTGCTGGAGGCTTGTCTTGTCAAGGCATGACCATAAGGCTGACCGGTTGTGGGCTCTGCCAGTATGGGAACACAAACCCCGGTTTTACCGGGGCACCCTTTTGACCATTCGACCTAGTGCATAGTCGGAATCCATAGTGACCATTCCAAACTAGGACAGGTTGCTTACCCGATATAGGTTGTTTGAAACCGCTGCGTGCGTAGTGAAACCCTAGCTCCTGACAAAATAGGACAGGGAAACCCTACCCCAACATAGGGGTGTTTTGGCTCTATTTTACATACTATGTGCTTTTAGAGTATATGTCTACAGGGAATGCGTATATCAGTTTGCAAGTTTTGGTATCTGACCTGAGGGCACCGGTAACAGTATTTTGGGGAATCAGTTATCTGTGGGTACCAGATTTAGACATGGGGGCAATGATTCAGAAACAGTGATCAGCATTTGACAAACAGTGTATCCAGTTCACTAGCAGTGTGTTATGATATCCAACCGTGTGTTGTATGTTTATTTCATGTCGTTATGCTGTCCGATTGTCTGTTTATTTATATGCTTTATTTATCTTTTTATTAGATAGTTTGGCACAATTGCTTCTGACCCAGTAGATATTCCCCAAGCACTCTGGACTAGAGGTCGTCGACTCCATCGATCTGAGGATCTGGTAGACGGACAACCAGTGTACCACTCTCTACCCCCGGTTACTAGACGGAGGACAGCTAAGCAGAAGGCATCAGTTCAGCAGTCAGTACAGAGGGCTTGTCTACCCCACCCGTGTACAGTAGGGATCAGGACCCGCTCCTCCCACAGAAAGGGAACATACACCGATAACTCAGTCAGAGCAGAATAGTATGGCTAGTTTAGAGGAAATGGTGCGCCACCTCCAAGAGAGCATGAAAATGATGCAGCAAGATGCTGTCCGACAGGCAGAATTTACCAGGCAACAGGCCGCAGTTGTGAAGGAACAGGCAGAGACAATTGCCAGACTAGAGCAACAAACCGGAGCCTCTGCTTCGCAACAAGTTCCTCCCCCACCGGAAATTCCAAACCTCGGGGAGACGACCAATGCTCAGAATGATACAGAACTTCCCACAGGGGCACCTCCACCCCCGATCCTCCCCCAAATCCAACCTCAACTATCAAAGACACCCACCAACCTACCGGACTCTCCCTTTGAGTTCGAGACTGATCCCACCGCACTAAAGTTAAGCAAGCTTGAAAAGCTGTTCAAGAGATCTCAGGGAGTAAAGACTATCCCTGACATTGAAGATGGCTACACCGATGCAACTGTGACGCTGCTCGACAGATTCAAAATGCCTCATATTGATCGATTTGATGGGTCCGGGGATCCCATGGTGCACTTAAGACTATTTTCAGATATCCTAAGGCCAATGGGCCTCAGTAGGCTTCAGCACTCTGGACTAGAGGTCGTCGACTCCATCGATCTGAGGATCTGGTAGACGGACAACCAGTGTACCACTCTCTACCCCCGGTTACTAGACGGAGGACAGCTAGGCAGAAGGCATCAGTTCAGCAGTCAGTACAGAGGGCTTTGTCTACCCCACCCGTGTACAGTAGGGATCAGGACCCCGCTCCTCCCACAGAAAGGGAACATACACCGATAACTCAGTCAGAGCAGAATAGTATGGCTAGTTTAGAGGAAATGGTGCGCCACCTCCAAGAGAGCATGAAAATGATGCAGCAAGATGTTGTCCCACAGGCAGAATTTACCAGGCAACAGGCCGCAGTTGTGAAGGAACAGGCAGAGACAATTGCCAGACTAGAGCAGCAAACCGGAGCCTCTGCTTCGCAACAAGTTCCTCCCCCACCGGAAATTCCAAACCTCGGGGAGACGACCACTGCTCAGAATGATACAGAACTTCCCACAGGGGCACCTCCACCCCCAATCCTCCCCCAAATCCAACCTCAACTATCAAAGACACCCACCAACCTACCGGACTCTCCCTTTGAGTTCGAGACTGATCCCACCGCACTAAAGTTAAGCAAGCTTGAAAAGCTGTTCAAGAGATCTCAGGGAGTCAAGACTATCCCTGACATTGAAGATGGCTACACCGATGCAACTGTGACGCTGCTCGACAGATTCAAAATGCCTCATATTGATCGATTTGATGGGTCCGGGGATCCCATGGTGCACTTAAGACTATTTTCAGATATCCTAAGGCCAATGGGCCTCAGTAGGCTTCAGAAGTTGTCTTTATTTGGCCGGACCCTGCCGGGTGTGGCGGCCATATGGTATGCTAAGCTAGAAGATGACGTCAAGAGGAATTGGGACGAAATGGCTGAGGCCTTCATCGCACAGTACTCATACAATACACAGATTCAGATCACGACCCGGGATCTCGAGACGACTAGGCAAGAGCTTAAGGAGAGCTTTTCAGAGTTCGTTACCAGATGGAGGGCCAAGGCTTCGATGATGACCTTGAGGCCTACGGACAAAGACCAAATTCGGATGATTGTGCGCAATCTTCAGCCGAAGTTGATGCAAAAGATGATAGTACTCCCCTTTCCTACTTTTTCTGACCTACATGAAATGGGGGTACAGATTGAGGATGCCTTGAAGCAAGGCTTGATTGATAACGACCGGGAGCAACCCCGACGAACTTTCAATCGTGGTAGCAATGCAGGCCCGAGCGGCACTACAACTACGAGAGCCTCCGAAGTAAGCATGGTCACCACTAACCCCTCTCCAAGAAATACGACAGCTGCACCATTCTCCGGTGCGTCCGGAAGTAACCCACCAACAGCCAGATACCCACCCAAGAACACCAGAACCTTCGCCGCACTTTACATGTCCCTGTCCAAGGCTTTGGGGGTACTAATCAAAAAAGGGCACTTGAAGCCCCTGGAGCCGCGGCCCCTACCAGAAAAACTTCCCCCTACCCATAACCCAGCCAAGTATTGTGCATTTCACCAACAGCACGGTCACGAAACCAGAGCTTGAGAATCACCCCTTTGAGAGAGGTTGGCCATTGTGCATTTCACCAACAGCACGGTCACGACACCGACCAGTGCTATCGGTTACGCCATGAAATTCAAGATCTCATCGATAACGGGGTGATTCTGCCTCTTGAGAAACCCAATGTTACCACAAACCCTCTCCCCACACATAACCAAGCTCCACCACCCAAAAGACTCAATTTCATCCATACTGGGGCCATGTCCTACGACCCTAGTATCTATATCACACCTACCCACCTGCCTAAACCGGAGGTGTTTCTTCCCGATTGCACCGACTTGTGCATGATGGACATCTCCATGACCCAACCTAAGCCAGCCGTGGTGACTGCCGAGAACAGGAGAGAGGAGATCCCGAAGGAAAAACGAGTTGTTGAGCCAGAGTCTGCGGGATTTGGAAGTTGTGTTGAGAAAACGTATAGTCCGGATGACTACATTTCACCGATAGGCCAAGATGGGCCCGGAGTAGAATTACCAACAAAGGGAGAATTGTGTGTGATTCACGGGGATAGTTTGGGACAGGAAACAGATGGTGTAACAGCTGTGGGGGAGGACCTTGCCGATCTCCAGTTTTACAGTGACCAAGACCCAGAGGATACGGCAGTCGCATGGTTCGATTATGAGAATTCAGCAGAAATTACTGGGTGGTTGGACGATCAACCTGATGTGATAAGAGAGTTTCAGTCAGAATAGGGCTCAGCAGGGTTGAGGATAGTGACGGCCGGAAGGGTCGAAGAGCAAAGTACATCGCCGGAGAGCGCCGGTGTCAAGAATTTCGCTCGGGACTGGAGTATTTTGAGTGCGGAAATTATTGAACAGTCAGTTATGTCAGAACACGCGAGTTTTGAAGATTCCGAGAGAATCAGGAAGGCGAAGGCCCATGTGGGAGTTGAAACTGCTGTGTGCACAGGAACCGAGAATGTTGCGGGCATGTGGATGGGAGGTGCTGCGAGCGCAAAAACAATCATACCGGGGCCAGACAGGTGTCTGTCAGCCACTGATGGAATGTGGTGGGAAGATGAGGACTTATGTCTTGCCCACACGGATGAAGATTGGGGGAATAACCAACCTGATGACACCTGGTACCTTGGGGAGGTCGACCACATGACGCGGAGTGGGCGGTATTTCAAACCCCCACACTTAGATCAACCAGAGGCCTCGGGGAAGGATAGGGAAGCCGAGAAGCAAAAAGAGAAGCAGCTTGAAGAAGAAGCTGTACTCAAACAGCTAAAAAAGATACAAGCAGACATCTCCATCTGGGGACTGCTCATGGCTTCACGTGTACATAGGCAGGCTGTCTTGACAGCCATGGATAAGGCCAAGCTCTCTATAGAGACTACACCAGAGCAACTGGTTGGGCTGGTTTTCCCGGGAGGAGGTTCCCCGACATTGACCTTTTCAGACAAAGAACTTCCGCCCGAGGGCATAAATCACAATAAACCCCTCTACATCTCCGTGGAATGTAGAGATAAGTGGATACCGGTGGTACTTGTTGATACTGGGTCTGCCATCAACGTCTGCCCAGCAAGGACGGCGTATGCGATTGGTTTGAAAACTGTAGATTTCGTACCAACAGCCCAGGTCATCCGGGCGTACGACAACACAAGTAGAGAAGTAATGGGAACAGTTAAAGTTCAGACAAAGGTTGGGCCGGGGCAACACGAGATAGATTTCCATGTCCTAGAAGTTCCCGCAACGTTTAATTTGCTTTTAGGGCGGCCGTGGCTGCATCAGGTGAAGGCAGTGTCATCTACTTTGCATCAAATGGTGAAATACCCCCACGGGAAGGGAGTAGCCATTGTCTTTGGGAATTCATCAATCCACCCACCACCGGAGGTATCCACGCCTGTTCTGGAAATCGAGCATGGCATGGAAGATGTGTTCATATCAGGTTTTACCTTGGTCGAGGCTCAGGTCGTACAGAATATCATGGCTGCTAATGAAGGGATATATGTCAGTGCCCAAGCTATATCTCATGAACAAGCTCCAATACATCCCCGGGATGGGATTAGGAAAGAGCGGCCGTAAGGGCATTGCAGCATTGGCCGAAGTGCCGCACAACCCCGTACCTTCGGCTTGGGTTATCTGCTGCCACCAAGGAAGATTGGGTAAGAAAAGGAAAAGAGATGGCTGGAGAGCCAAAGCAAAACAGATGGGAAAACCCTTTGAATTGATGCATCGGCCCATCCGAGGTACCCTGAACGGACGCTTCGTTCGGGAGGGGGAGGATTTTCCATTCTGTGGTTTTCCGGAGCCGTGGCTGAACGCGGAGAAGAAGCGCTTGCCAGGGTTCGAAATTTTCTTTGACCTGCAGTTGCTTGGGGATGATGTTGCTAAAGTGCAGACAGACCCAACAGTCGAGGTTGAGCATAGCAAAGAATTGAAGTCTGCAGACATAGAGTTTAAAATGGGGGTAGCACTGGCATGTCTACTTTCAGATCCTTCGATCGACCAGTTGTGCTTGGGGGATAACTCCTCGGTGTCCATGATCGGAGATGAAACGGCTGCGGGCCTACCAGCAGCTATCTTGGATGCATCCATCGCACCCTCCCTCACCTGGCAGTACGAGGAAGGATTTTTATCTAGCAGCACCGGGTCAGGTAGTGAGCCGGAATCTAATTCCACCGAGTCTTGTGAGTCGGAATCAGGTTCCAGCTCGTCTGAGTCTGAGTCCGGTATTCCTGGAGGTGATAACCCGGATGCCACAGTCCTGTCCAGGTCGTCTTTTTCTTTCTCTTTTGAGTCTGTTGTAACAGAAG
>JAPPVO010000014.1:24582961-24773285 GCA_030407325.1 Camellia japonica
TTTCATGTGGAGACCACCCTGGAAGGCTGCCGACCACTTGAACCTTTTGACCTGGTCGGCCCGACCAGGGCAAGTGGTCGGCCAGCTCCCATCAGTTCTGTCTCAGTGAGTTGATTCCAGCTGTGCCAGCTGGAAGGCACAGAGTGCATCCTCCATACACGTGTATGGAGGATGTTTGCCCTTGGTTTTAAGCTTCTAGGAGAAGCTTTAGTCCCTCTTGTCTATAAAGGAAGGGCTCCCCTTCCTTGTAGAGGCTTCAAAAAAAATTTTCTAAGGCATACAAGACTTCTCCCTCTATATCTCTACATCCAAGCTCAAAAAGTGCATGGTTCTTGCACCTTTGCATACCATCTCCCAACCTAACCCCTCCACCATCACTCTAAGCATCTTGGAGGTAGGCCTTATTTTGGCCTATTTGGTGTCTTTACTTTGAGCCCTATTTGCCTTGTTGTTTTGGGTCCTTTCACCACTGAAAAATAGTGGGTTTTTAGTGGTAAAGAAGGTGGTTTGAAGTCTTGTATAGGGGAGGGATACCCCTCTCCCCTTTGTCCCTCTTTTGCCCTTGTCTTTGGCTTAAAAGGGAACATGCATGCTTGCTTGTTTTTGGCGCCATTTCAAAGTTTTTTTTGATGTTTTGGAGCATGTTACATCTCTGTCTAATGGTGGTTTTGTGGTCCTTAGCATGCTTTATATACTTGCTTGTAATCCTCCATTTTGCCTAGAAATGTGCCATGGGTTTAGCCTTGTATATCCTCATGTTTTGGCTTGACTTATTGAGGCTTTTGGCCATGATTGTCTTGTTTTAGGTCTGTTGGCCACTAGTTTTTACCATTTTTGGCATGCTTAATGTAGTTGTTTGCATTGGGCTTGTAAGCCTTGAGGATGTGATCTATGTATATGCATTGGATAGGTTATTTAGATGATTGAAATCATTTAATATGTTATTTCAGTCCTATGCCATGTTTATATGTTCCATTTGTCATGCCTTTCATGCCTTGAAACATTGGTCTTTTATATCTAGGAATGGACATTGTGCATGCTTGCATATTTAAGGTATTTGGGACTACCATGTCAAAGGTGTGTGTGTATTTTTGCATGCTAGAAATCTGTTTTTGGTGGCCTAATATGCTATGAATGGTCATGTTGGTGGTAGTGAAAACCCCCTTATTTATGCCTTGGTTTTGGGCCCATTTGCTTGCATGTTGCATGAGTGTTGGTCCATCATTTGGGCACTTTTTGCCACTGTTTTGGGGAGGTTTGAGGTCTGTCCCATTATGGTTTAAGTCTACTATTGCCTGCTTGAAAAAGTTTGTTGCATGCTTGATTAGCAAAGCCTTGTTATATGTTAGTTCCTTTACAAGAATTGTCCATGTTTGCATTATACTTTGCATCTTGCATGCCTAGTATTGCACACTTGCCATAACATGTTGTATTGCATTTGGTATGTCTTGCACTTCATGTCATATTGCATCATTTGAGCCATGTTGTATACATGCATTCCATGTCTTGGTTTGGGTGGTGTCAAACCAGTGTGTAAGGGTTGAGAGGAGTTCACACTACAAGTGGTGCAACTTGTCTCAACTCTTGGTCACTAAGGTCCTTGATCTATACATGATAGGGTCTTGGTCTCATTTGTGTGTTGCATGCATATTGACATTAAAATGCAATCTTGGTTCCTTAGGCTATCATGCACCAAGATGCATAATTGATGGCCTAAGAACCAAGGGTCATGCTTCCTTGAGTCCCATGCATGATAGGAAGCATTGGCCATGCTTACATATGCTCAAAATCCCATACCATGCAATGCATGTCTGCTGTTGCTGTCAAAACTGTCTTCTGCAGGAATTTTCTGCCGACCCGCAGTATAGAGTGCCGACCGGCACTATATGGGTGGCCGATAACCTCCCAAGCAACCGACGGAAATTTTAGTTGGCCGGTGGGCACTTCCTCCAGCCGGTGGTGTACAGTAGCATGCAAGGAAGGTGTTCTGGGACTTTGGCAATTTTTGGAGAGACAGGGCAGTAAGAACAGAGGCAGCAGTGGTATGGTGCGGGTTTTCCGGGCGAGTCGGATTCGAGCATGCATCATTCGCGCATCCCGTGGCGGGGCTGCGGCCTTTTCTATTATGCATTCGAATTATTAATTAAATTAGAATTTTTTGTAATAATTTATTCTGTATTTGGACTGTATTATTTTGATCTGTATATCTTTCGGTCCCTCCGAGTGGGGGCGTGTTTGTAATAAGTGTGCGTGGTGTGTGTATGTCTTCCAACCCCACGTCTTTCTTCCCTTTTATTTACCTGCTTATGATGGTAGATTAGGGCACATTTATTTTAGCATACCTTATGCAATGCATGCGTGCATCCATGCATTTGTTTACACGCACCGGGCTCGGTACATCATACAAACGCATTGTATTTCAATTTCCAAATTGAATACTTGTTACTTGTAGCATTTCACATACCATGCTTAGGATAGCCGAGCCTGTCTAGATTGCACCATTGCTTGCGTTGCATTAGACACTAAACATGAACTAGGATCATGCATGTTTGCTAACTAGTTTATTGTTTTGGCACGGAGTACGATGTAAGTACTTATGCTTTAGCATCTCGCATGCGTGTGAATGTTAACATGACAGCATGATTACCATGTGGCTAAATGCTTATATGAGATAAACTGTTTGAATGCATGTGGGTGGAGGTTGGATTGCTTGAGTTGGAAAAACTCGTTGAAATCCGTGTTTTAGCCTACTTGCGAGTAGCAAATTCGAAACGCTTTCAAAACGAACGGATATGCAATGATTTTCCAAATTAGGCAATCTAGTCTAATGTGTTTGTCGTGCGCATAACATAGTAATTCTAGACTAATAACCGGATAAGAACACATAACGTTTTCAAAATCGGATATCACAGTTAGTAGAGGCCGGTCTTCGGACCGGGTGAAAGGGGGTGCTCATAGCTGACCTTCCCCGATCGTACCCAAGCTCCTGAGCCAAGACAACTTTGGTGATGACGGACACGTGGCCTTCGGCACTGAATCAGGGTTTCCTAAATTTCCCATTTTAAAAATATTTAGGTGGCGACTCTGTATCTGGCAAAGCAGTCCATGTTTGGCACTTCTTTTCAAAAAATCTGTTTCTCAAAACGATTTGCCAGATTTGGACTCTTTGGTTCAGATTAAGAACCGCAACAACAAAAGGGAGTCCGAACTGTAGAGTGAAGCCCAAGGGCGCGTCTACACTATGCAAACACACGGTTTCAAACCAAACACCGAGAAGTGAAAGGTGGACCAAACAGTACAGCAGTGATCTAGATCCAAGGTTTGTGTTCCCATCGTGGCAGAGCCCGCAACCGGTTAGCCTTATGGCACGCTTTTCCAAGCAAGCCTCCGGTAAACCGTTCAGGAATAGCAGATGGCAAACACTATGTCCTAGGCGCACCAATGCAAATGCAAATGCAAAGAAACACATAAGTGTAAATAAAACAACATATCATGAGTTCGGGTCAAGTTCTCTAAATCCCCAGAAGAGTCGCCAGAAACTGTAGACCGCCCGAACGCCTCTGCCTGCCCCCCTTTCATAGAGGGCGCGAATTGGGTCCTGCTACTATAGTTCGGACTCCTATCACGGTTCTAAAACTAATCTCACAAAGTGCAATATAAGACTGATAAATCACCAAAGAGTCCAAATCTGGCAATCGGTTTTGAAAAATCAATTTTGAATCAAAAATCGCCAAACATGGACTGCTTTTCCAGATTACACAGTCGCCACCTAAATATTTTGTTTTAGGAAATTTAGGAAACCCTGACTCATGCCAAAGGCCACGTGTCCATCATCACCAAAGTTGCCTCACCTTGGGAAGTTGGGTATGAAAGGGGAAGGTCCTGAAATGACCACCCCCGCTCGCCCGATCAAAGGATCGGCCTCTACTAAGCATGATATGCCGTTTTATAAACACATATGTTCTTATCCAGTTATTATCTAACTTACTATGTGATGCGCGCAAGCATACAAGTATAGACTCAATCAAGAGAATTGGAACAAAACAACTCATGTTTTCTTTCGAAAATGGTTTGAAAGTGCTACTCGCAAGTAGGCTAAAGCGTGGATTTGCCACCCTCAAGTGGGTTTAAAACATGATGATTTGCCACTTCGCAAAGTGGGCTTAAAACTCACATTCGTTGAATTGTTCGAATTCAAGTAATAAAGCCTTCATCCACAGGCATTCATGCAGTTAAGCAATTTAAGCAAATAGCCTCATGGCAAGCATGCTAACATGGAAACACTCACACTCATGCAAGGATGCTAAAGCGTAAATACTTACAGTGTTCTCCAAGCCCAAACAAAAAACTAGTTAGAAATATGCATGATCCTAACTGTGCAATATGCCTAATGCAACACATGCAATAATGCAACTAAATAGGCTCGGCTATCTAAGATGGCATGTGAATGCAACACTTGATAACATGTATTCAAATTGGTATTCAAATACAATGCAGTTTGAATGATCTGCCGAGCCCGGTGCATGCAATACAAATGAATGATGCAAACATGTAAGCATAAGGTATGCTAATCAAAACGTGCCCTAATCTAACCACCGAAAGCGGATAAATAAAAGGGAGAAAGACGTGGGGTTGGAAGACATGCACACACACACGCATCCTTATTACAACATTGCGCCCTCTCGAAAGAGGGTCCGAATAAATAAGCTAAGCTATGCTAAGCTAAGCTAATTATTACAAACCAACTAATTAACTATGCTAGCTAATTAATTATTACAGACCAAATGAAATAACTAATTACACAAACTAGCTAAAATATTGCAACACTCGAATAATTAGCTATGCTAACTAATTAAAGCGATAAAGTGGCCTTGCCGGCGAAGGGGGCATGCATGCTCAGTTGGCGTCCGCTCGGAAATCCATTGCTTTGTCGTCAATTGCCTCCGTTTGCACTCACCTTGGTTTCTGAACATTGAACCAAACTCTACATTGTTTTTGATCCAAAACAGGATCATTTCTGCACAAAATTGGACTGGTGGCCGGTCGGCCACAAAAAGTGGCTGCCGACCACCTTAACTGGCCAGTCAGCTAGTAAAAGTGGCTGGTCGGCTACTTCAAGTGGCTGGTCAGCCACTTGATGTTCCAGACTTCTGGTTTTGCTGCAACAGAGAACAATAGAGGCACATCAATGTATTTGCAAGAAAATGTATGCACTACCACACTCCTCATCATGTCTCAAGCTCAAAGGAGTGTGGCGCCCGGCTTTCAAGCCACCAACCAAGCATCTCAATGCATGATCGCCCAAAAGCCAAGCTTGTACAAGCTTTGTGAATGCACAAACAATACACAAAGAGCCCCCACCCTATCATGCATGATCCAGGGTGTTAGCGACCAAGAAATGTGATACATTTCATCACTTTAAGTATGAAACGTTCCATATTTCTTGTGTTTGGATTAACGTCCGATCCAAACACATGCAACGCAACGCACATATGTTATCTTGGCATGTTTTACTTTGCTCAATTCTTGTTTACACAATTTACATTACGAAGCCGTTCCTTAATTGGTTTGTCCAAATGTGAAAGTCCTCTAATGGGAAAGATGGCCTCAACCACAAGCACCTTGAGCATGAAAGAGGCCTCATGCTGTTGGTTAGTAGAAACCCTCAAGAGAAGGTTGAAACCATTAGGCATGAAAGCCTTAATTCCATGCTCAAGCCAACAATGGGGCTTAAGACTACTTTCAAAGAAAATGAAAGAGAGAAGCATGGAGGATGATTGCAGAAATTTCAACACTGAAATGGCATGCAAAAGGCACTAAATCATGCAAGCAATGCATGCAAGGCATGCTAAAAGGCCCAAAAGCATTAAACTAGTGAAGAGCTTTACACTATACGAATGCAATATCAAGCACAAATGGTCAAACCAGCTATGGACAGATCTAAAACATGCCAAAATAGTGACTAAAATGAGCTGAGATGGTAGCATGAAAAGTAAGAAAAACATGCTCATGTATTGGCTCATAAACAAGGCATAAGGCACAACTCTCAAAAGCAATGAAAGAGTGGACTATGTGAGTGTGTGACAAAGGAATATGCTCTAAAATCAAATTCTAAATGATGATATATCATGCAAACATCACAAGCAAAGCATGCTAAGGACCTTAAAACACAAAGCTAGTTAAGGCATTCACACTATGGCCATGCAAGGCAAGCCTCCAAGGACTAAGACCACTTCAAACAGAGGTTAAGCATGCTAAAATAATAGCAAAAATGTGCTGGATCTAAGCCAACACGAGCTAGATTGAGAGGCTAAATCATCAAATATGCTAGGCTAGTAAGCATGATTGCACTACAAGTGCCAAAATCAAGCCAGAAGTGACCCAACCAGCTAAAAATAGAGTTAAAGAAGGTCAAAATAAGGCCAAAAACATGCTCAAACTAGACTACAAAAAGGTAGAAATACATGCTCATTTGGTAGGCCATCAACACATGCAAACAAGACAAGAGGAGAGGGGACCACCCCCTCCCATTTTGGACCTCAAAACCACCTTTCCACAACTAAAATTCCTCTGTAATTCAGTGATTAAAGGGCCAAAAAGAGATGGTTTCAAAAGCTTTGAAAGATGGCACAAAGCTTAGCAGATAAGCTACAAAAGAGGGTGGACTACCCTAACTCCAAAAGGACCTCAAACCATCATTTTAAACACTTAAAAATGGAGATTTTTGTAGTTGAAAAGTAGGCCTAAAACAGCATGCAAAGGTGGCCAAGAGAATGTACAAAAATAAGCTTAAAAGGGGAAGTGGCTTACCCTTGAAGCACAACAGCAAGATGGCAACTTTCTGAGGCAAAACCAGCCTTAAAGAACTCCAAACAAGCCTTAAGAAACCTCAGCTCCAAGATAGGGGTGTTTGGTTAAGGGGTTGTATGCAAATATGTGATTAAAAACCACTTTCAAGCACAATATAGCACAATAGAGAGAGAGAGAGAGAGAGAGAGAGAGAGAATTTTCAGCTCTGAAAATTTGTAGAGAGGGAGGGATTTTAGTGTGAGAAGCTCCCAAACTTGTTAACCTTTCAATATATGAGATATGGCTTCAATATATAGCAAAAATGGAGCATTTGGTCAAAATATTTGAGCTAGGATAGTTGACACATTGTGAAAACAGCTGGAGGAGAAATATTTGCAAAAAATCTGAGTTTTGGACACAACTGGCCGGTCAGCTACTTCAAGTGGCCGGTCAACTACTCCAAGTGGCCGGTAAGGAGAAAAAGTGGCTGACAAATACCAAAAGTGGCCGGCAGGGCCCTTCTCCCCTCTAGGCAAGAGGTACCAAGGTTTGGCCCAAAAACAAGGCCAAAACACAGAAGGTGCAGAGGCTCAAAGACAAGGTGCCTGTAGACACCCCATTTTTGACCGACCTTAAGACTCAGACGTCATCGTCTGTGCACTCGGTGATTGTGCATGTTTGTGTTCGTTTTGAGTTTCTGGAGCCTTCGGCTGAGCGCCTTGTCTCGGGACCTCTTAACTTTCTTCTCTTGGCCTGGTTTTTGGACCATGCCTTGCTGCCTTTGCCTAGAGGGAAACAAAGGCCTGTAGGCCACTTTTTGTAGCCGTAGGCTACCTTTCCCTCTCGTAGGCCACTTGTAGTGGCCGGTAGACTAGTTTTCGGGGCTTCCAGCTGAGTGCCTTGTCCTGCGGACTCTTGTCTTTCTTCCTTTTTGGTTTGTTTTTGAACCAAACCTTGTTACCCTTTGCCTGGAGGGTGGAACAGGGGTGTAGACTAGTTTCCCCCCCCTGTAGACCACTTTTCTTCCCTGCCAGCCACTTTTGGTGGTCGGTCAGCTAGGGTGGGTGGTCTGTGGACCACCTAAGGTGGTCGGCAGCCTGCCACCACCTTCTACTATCTCTGTAGACCCTCTTCCTCCCTTGTCGACCAGTTTTATTCCCTGTAGACCACTTTTGGTGGTCGGTAGACTAGGAGAGGTGGTCGGTCGACCACTTTAACTGGTCGGCGGCCTTTTTGCACTTTCTGCAGATATTTTCCTTGCCAGCTGTTAGGCACAGAAGGCATCCTCCATACACGTGTATGGAGGGATTGCACCAAGCCTCTAGCTTGTCTAACAAGCTTGAGGCATGAATTCTATATAAGAGAGCTTCCTCCCTCTTGTTCAAGGTTAGAATTTTGGATTAGGGCTAAACATATCTCTCTCTCTCTCTCTTGATTTCTCCATTTTTCTATATATTTGTGCTATTTTGTGCCTTAAAGTGGTTTTGTTCACACTTTTGCACAAAACACCTAGTGAAACACCTTCACTCTTGAGCCGAGGTTCTTGGAGGTTGCATTTGAGTGATTTTGGCTTGGTTTTGCCTCAGAAGTGGCTGTTCTTGTTGTTCTTCAAGGGTAAGTCATATTCCCCCTTTTAAAGCTTTGTTTTGATTGCATACTTAGCCACCTTTGCATGCTTCTTTTGGCTTAACTTTCAACTGTAAAAACCTTTGTTTTAAAGTTTTTAAAAGGTTGTTTGATGCCTTATTTGAGTTAGGGGTGTCTCTCACTCTCTTATGCCTTATTTGCTTAACTTCTTGCTATCTTTTAAAGCTATTGGGACCACCTCTTTTTGGCCTTCTTACCACTGAAACTTAGAGGAATTTCAGTGGTAAAAAGGTGGTGTTGAGGTCCCAAATAGGGGGGGTGGTCCCCCCTCCTCTTCTCTAGTTTGCATGTGTTGGTGGCCCATCAAAAGAGCATGTGTTTCTACTTCTTAGTGGCTTTGTTTAGGATCATTTTTGTGACTTTTCAGACCTTCCATAACTCTGTTTTTGGCTGTCTTGGTCACCTCTTGCATGCTTATTGCACTTGTAGTGTAATCCTACTTGTAGCCTCGCAAAGTAGCATGTCTTTGTGCCTTGAATTTGCTTAGTTAAAGCATGTTTTTAGTCATTATTTTCCATGTTATAACTCTTTTTTGGGTTGGTTTGGTTGCTTCTTACATGCTTCATGTACTTGTAGTGCAATCCTCTTAGTTAGCCTAACATGCTCTATGCTTTGGACCACCATTTTAGCATGTTTTTGGCTCCACTCCAGCAGGCTTTTACTCATATTTTGGCATGCCTTAGCTCTAATTTTGGTCAACAAGGCCACCTCATGCATGGTTTATGCACTTGTAGTGCAAGCTTGTTCACTAGCCTAGCTTGTTTGGTGTTTTGGCCTATTGATCTAGCATGTGTATGCTTCACTCCAATACATTTTTTGCTTTGATTTAACATGCTTTAGGTCTGATTTGAGTGGTCTTGGTCGTGCATGCTTGGCTTTGCATAGCTATAGTGCATTTGGCTTTGCTAGCCTTAAGCTTTGAGACCTCTAGCATGTCATATTTGAGCTTTTTGCATGGCATGGCATCATTTGGCATGTTATTTCAGACCATATACCTCTGCCATATTCTCGCATTTATCATCCCTTTGTTGTGTTTGAGGGTTGAGCCTTATGCTTCACTTATGAGCCAATATGTATGCATGCTTGCCTAAGCTTTTGGGCTACCATCTCAGCATGTTTTTGGTGTTATTTTACCATGTTACAACTCTGATTTTTGTTGGTAAAGTCACCTCATGCTTGGTTTTGGTATGTGTAGTGTAATCCCACTCATTGGCCTTGCATGCATCATGCTTTATGTCTCCCATTCTAACATGTGTTAGCTCTACTCCATGCATGTTTTGGCATTGTTTTGACCTGCCTTGGGACTGTTTTAAGTCATCTTGGCCCTTTGGGGCTTGTTTGATATGGCTATGGTGCAAGTACCTTACCTAGTCTTGAGTTTTGAGCACCCTACTATGCTATATTTGTGATGGTTGCATGTTTGGGCATCGTTTAACATGTTATTTCAGAGCATGTACGTATGTCATGTTCTCACTTCTTTCATTCCTTGAGAGCTTTTGAGAGTTGTGTCTTTGTGCATTGTTAACGAGCCATCAAATGCGCATGTTCTCCTTGTGTTGTATGCCTTGATCTTAACATATTTCAGCCACTGTTTTGGCATGTTCGACCTATGTCCGGGGTTGGTTTGACCATTTGAGATTGATAGTGCATGCCTCATGTGTAATATGTTTCATTAGCTTTGATGCCTTAGCTTTTAAACATGCCATGCATGCATTGCTTACATGATAGAATCTTGCGCATGTCACTTTAGCATTGAAGGTTGATCATCGTGTTTGCATTGCATGTGTTTGGATTGGACATTAATCCAAACACGAGGAATCACTACATCAAAAAAGGCCTTTGGTGACAAACTCATTTTGTCTCCAAACATCAAAATTTTGTCACTAAAGTGATCTGTGACGAAAAAAATTTGTCACCACGTTCGTGGCCTATAGGTCGTCACAAAAAGTACCTAGTGACGAAAAACAGTTTCGTCACCTATTTTTCATTTTTGGCGACGAAATGTTTCGTCTCTAATTGTTGAATTTTTCGTCCTCTAAAACACCAATTTCGTCACCAAAACTAAATAATATTTTATTTTAATTGTTTTTTGCGACGAAATATTTCGTCACCAAATATATTTTAGTGACGAAAGTTTTCCTCACCAATGATATGGATTAAGGTGACAAAAAAATTCGTCACTAAAATGAGCAAAAAAAAAAATTATTCAATGACAAAAAATATTTTGTCACCAAATATTTCAATTTAGCGACGAAATATTCAGCAAATGTGACGAAATTATTTGTTTCGTACTATATCATTAGTGACAAAATTATTCGTCATGTTTTTTGAAAACTAATAGCGACATTTTTTATTTCGTCACTAATAAAAATTAAAAATTTTGAAAATGAGGGTACTATTTTCTTCCGAATTTTTTTCTTTTCAGTAACAATTCCCTGCGCATTTCAATAACCTGTTGAATAAAATATCTATTACAAATCAATACAAAAATCTGTTCATTTTCATAAACATCACAATCGAATAGTTTGGACGTAATCAGATCTGTCCGGATGAGGAAGTGGAATATCTTGATCCATCACAGTTCGTGTTTCGCACTTAACTTGATACCTCGCTGCTTGGAGGATGAGAGAGCTTTCATCCCTTTTCTGTTAGCTTCCGCTGTGCCCTTTTTGGCAGGTAGAGTGCCCTTTTTGGCAAGTATGGTGTCCTTTTTGGCAAATGCATTGACAACGGGGAAAAGACAGGAAGCCTGACTCAACTATACCCCTAGTTCATCATTTTGACCATTTTTTTTCGTTTTTGCTTCTGCTAAAACAATTTTAACCAAAATGAGAGTCAGATTAACATACTTGTTCGATTTTTGATTTGAAAATCATGCAAGTTAGGCTATGAGCACTGAAAATTTTCCTTTTTGGGTCCAAGAAAATGGCCCAATTTTGGAAAATGAAATAATTTTCAAGAAATTAGTCAACCTCAGTAAAAATTCGCAAAAACTATTTTTGGCAAACGGCCACCGCTCAACGAGCGCAGAACTTGCTCTTGAGATGCGCAACCTCGGATCGGAGGCAATGGAAAATTGCCCCTTGCTTGAAAAAGCTGCATGGCAACGGAAAGTTGCCCCTGGTTTAAATGACGCCGCAGCATACTTTATGGCAACATAAAGTTGCCCCTTGTTTGGATGATGCCGTAGCGCATTGTAATCAGTCCTCAGAATACGATCACAACCGAACTCTCGGATACAGAGAAGACAAAGATGACCAGAACCATCACATGGACACAGTCAAATTTGAAGTTTTTTACGGCTGGACTTCAGAATGAAGTTGTCTGCGTATCCCAAAGATGGGAATCAAGCCTCACGTAGTTCAGGGTTAAGGTACACTCGGGTATTAACCTCTCCTTTTGCGCTCTAACTTTTGCCAAGACCGCCCTTCTGGGTTTTCAACCTTGCGAGCCTTGTTCTTCTTTTCTTTTCAATTTTTTTTTTCATTTCTTTTCTTTTCTTTTTTTTTCAATTTTTTTTTTTATTTTTCTTCATTTCTTTTTTGTTCTTTGCATTTTTCTTCTTCCTCTTTTTTGTTTTTTTTCTTTTTTTCTTGTTCTAACTTTTGCCTGGGTCACCCTTCCGGGTTTTTGACCCAGCAAGCCTCTCAAGGGTAAAAGTGTAGCTTGGTCCATGTCAAATGGTTCTGAGATCCTGAAGTCATATGAATCCAGGAGAATGGCTGTTGTTCGCTGATGATGCATGAGTCCATCCAATGGGGGGCTGAATTTGCCCCTAGTGCTGTGGATAGGAACTCAGTTGTTCTTCAGCAATGCTTTCTCCTTTCTTTCCTTCTGGGATTTGGCATTCTTGCCGATCTTCATCTTTGACTCTTCGAGCACTTTTGAAATTCTTTTGCCCCTAGTTTGAGGGGTGCTTCTGATCTAGCTTTGCAAGCTTCTTTTGACGACATCTGATCTTCTTGATCTGACTTTTCTGCCCCTAGTTCGAGGGCTGCTTCGAATCTGGCCACACAGGCCTCACATTGTAGTTGACCGTTGAACACTCTGAACTAAGGTCCAAGGTTTGAAAGCAGGGGGGTCGAGTCTCGAGGCTAAGAGCGATCCTAGGCTGCACAATCTCAAGAGCGATTCCACACAGGTCTTCGCAGGACTGCGCAAAATATTTTTTGAAATCTTTTAAGAAAGCGACTAATCGCTCGCGCTGAAGACAGTGTGGAGCCAATTTGGATCAAGCCAAGATCCTTCTCAGTACTCACATTAACAAGCATGATCTCAATCATTAAGGGCTTAGCATGCCTCTCTTTCTCTCAATTGATCAAAGTTTTGCAAATCCCGAGGAATTCCTTCCTCTTTGTTTTCCTCACAATGTTCAAAAAGTTTTGAAAAACTTGGGTCAATGTAATGACTTCAAAGCACAAAAGAGCAGGTGGAATGCACTGCCATTTCATTCAAGCTTTTGGCACAACTGGCGCAAGGCGGAAGCAGACACAAGAGTGTGAAACAAAACTACTGCTGTTCATTCAAATCTGTTGGCATTACTGGCTCCAAGGCAGAAACAGACACAAAAGAAAGCGAAAAGACAAACACAAAACAAAATAGTGATGCCCGAGGTAACACCCCTGGAATCACCTGACTCCTATACAACAGGACTGACTCGATACAACAAGACAGACCTAAAACAAAAGGACTGACTCAGTATGAAAAGACTGACCCAATACAAAATGACAAGACTGACCCAATACCCAAGTCAGAAAGCACAAAAAACTAGCATTCGCAAAATGCTCAAAACAATGCGTGCCATACACCACATCTGAAGTAAACTGGGCGCCGCCCGCAGGTGGTTCATCCCCCGATCACATCATATTATCCCCCACAAGTTCACTGATCCATTGCCGACAGACTTTGCAGGACCCGGCGCGACGATGACCTTGTTGTCAATCAGATCTTGTATTTCATGGCGAAGACGGTAATAACTATCAGTGACGTGGCCGACTTGTTGATGAAAGGCACAATACTTGGCCGGATCATGGGAGGGGGAAGTTTATCTGGCAGTGGCCGCAGCTCTAGGGGTTTCAGATCCCCCTTTCTAATCAGGACCCTCAAGGCCGCTGACAGAGACATGTACAGTGGGGTAAACAGCCTCTGGACCCGAGGTGGGTGTTTTGAGGTTTGTGGAGTTTTGCTCGATGCACCGGCAAAAGGATTGACAGGTGCTGGCTGGGTTTTCTGATCTCTTCTGAGAACGGGACTAGAGCTGAGAGGAACATTCCTGGTACAAAGGCTTTTTTCCCGGCTTGCCCCTTGATTTGAACTGCTCTCATTCTGAGTAGCGAAAACGTCATCCACAGTTTTTACAACAACTGCGAGGACTTGCTCTTTGTTCAGTTCCTCAGCTTTCAAAGCCTCAATATCCCACTGAAGGTGTTCATGAGGACTAATGCTTGCCCCTGCCTTGTTCTTATCAGTAGCCTCCACTTTGCTAAGAGATTGGCCTTCTCCCAATACAGCCCGTCCCAAGGTTAGGGAGCCTTTTGACATGAACTCCCTGGTATGTGATGCGGTCGATGACGGAGCCAAAACTCCAAAGGCCAGATCTGCCACAATTCTCTGAAGATCTTCGATCATCCTCATCAGCTCAGAAGTAGTGGGTTCATGGGTTTGGGATGATTGGGGTTCAGATGCACCCATCATGCATAAGTCCATGCTTTCCGGGATAAAAACCTCAAGCTTGGGTAGATGGGCCGGGGTGATGTATACGCTGGGGTCGTAGGTGGACGGCAGTGTATAGATGAGATTGAGATGTGGATGGGGTACTTGGCCATTGGGGTCTGAAGGTGGAGCTATCGTCCGGTTGTTGATGAGATTTTGGACCTCATGACGAAGGCGGTAGCAACGGTTGGTGCCATGACCGCGCTGCTGTTGGTACATACAGTACTTGGAGGGGTTATGTCTGGCTGGGAGTGGGTCAGGAAGAGGTTGAGGATCGAGGGGTTTGAGATGCCCTCTTTCCATCAAGACTTTTAGTGCGCTAGTCAGGCTCATATAGAGGGGGATGAAATTTCTGCCCTGAGCTCGGGCTGGGCCGGCTGGTTGTAGGCTTGGTTTGGCAAAAGGGTTGGCTGTGGCAACTGTATTTATTTCGGTGGGTTCGGGAATAGTGCTACTACCAACATTGGTGCTTCCTGCAATCGCCCTCCTTGTCGGTTCACTTGTTCTGGGAATGATCCCTGTGTTGAACGCATTCTCGACCTGAACCCCCAGTTCATGCAAACTTTTGAAAGTAAATAGCGGAGCGACTATCAACTTTTGTAACATATCATGCTCGAGGTTTCGCACCATCATCTGCACTTGATGCCTCTCAGAAGGCCGATCTGTCATCTGTGCTGCCTTTGCTCTCCATCTTGCAACAAATTCCACAAAAGGCTCTCTTGGGTTCTGACGGGTTGTTTCAAGCTCTTGCATGGTCATTTCAACTTGGGTGTTGTACGAATACTGATCGACAAAGGCCTCAGCCAGTTCTTCCCAGTTTTGCTTCACTTTATCTTCCAACTTAGCGTACCAAGTGGCTGCTACACCCGACAGGGTTCTTCCATACAGAGAGAGTTTCTGTGGCTTAGTCAGACCCATCGGCTTCAGGACATCCAAGAAAAGTCGGATATGTACCATTGGATCTCCAGACCCGTCGAAACGGTCAATATATGGCATTTTGAATCTGTTTGGGAGCTGTACGGCAGTCTCGGTGTGCCCATCCTCAATGTCGGGATTGGAGTTAAGGCCCTGTGCCTTCTTGAATTGCTTCTCAAGGTTCGCAATTTTCACCGCTGTCGGATCAAGGTCATTAGCATCAAGGGGATAAAGCCTCTCATTAGGCTGCACCAGGGGTCTGAAAACTCGGGCTTGAGCCAACCCTTCTCGAGGATCTGGACCCTGCAAATCTTCAACTGGCGGAAGTGGGTCAAAGTTCGGCTGGGGTCCCAAAGCTGGATGTGAGGCAGATGCCCCAGATAGGCGCTGCGTTTCAATATTTGTCTCAGCCTGCATGGCAGTTCCCTGATTTAATGCTGCTATCACGGCCATAAATTCTTCCGAACCCTGTGCCATCACGGTCTGCTGAGTCCGAACAAAGGTGATGTGACTGGCGACTGACGGATTAGATGAACCGGTGAGCCCTGATTGGCCTTTCTTTGCTTTACGACTGGCGAAGGAAAATTGGTTGCCCTTGAATTGAATCTCTGACCTAACAAAGTCTATCAGCACTAGTCCAATGTACTCGGGGGATATCGGAGCCTTCTGAAGCTATGGTTCCAGGACTACCTAGCAAAAGAGAAAACAGAGAGCATCTCAGCCTGATTTCACCAAAACAGATTTGAGCAAAACTGAACGACTGTGCTCTCTATTGAATTCTGCCCAAAATTCTGCCTGTAAACTGATTCTCCCAAAATACTGATGCTAATGCCCGTAGGCCTGACACCCAGACTTGCGAACTAATACATGCATTCCCTGTAGAGATACACTCTAAAAGCACATAGCATGTAAACGAGAGCCAAAACACCCCTATGCTGGGGTGGGGTTTCCCTGTCCTATTTTGCCAGGAGCTAGGGTTTCACTACGCACGCAGCGGTTTCAAACAACCTAACATCGGGTAAGCAACCTGTCCTAGTTTGGAATGGTCACTATGGATTCCAAATATGCACTAGGTCGAATGGTCGAAAAGGGTGCCCCGGTAAAACCGGGGTTTGTGTTCCCATACTGGCAGAGCCCGCAACCGGTCAGCCTTATGGCATGCTTTGACAAAGTCAAGCCTCCGGCAAAACCGCTCAGGAATAGCAGATGGCCAACACGGTGTCCTAGGCGCACCAATGCACATGCAATGCAAAGAAACACATAAGTGTAGTCAAAACAAGATATCACGAGTTCGAGTCAAGTTCTCTAAACTCCCCAGCAGAGTCGCCAGAAACTGTAGACGTCCCCGAATGTCCCGGGAGGGAAATCCCATTTTGTTCGTCTGTGGGTCTACTACAGTTCAGGACTCAAATTGTCACGGTTCTTAATCTGAACCAAAGAGTCCAAATTCGGCAAGTCGTTTTTGAAAATAGATTTTTTGTAAAGAAGTGCCAAACATGGACTGCTTTGCCAGATACAGAGTCGCCACCTAAATATTTATTTTGGGGGAATTTAGGAAACCCTGACTCGTTTGCCTAAGGCCACGTGTCCGTCATCACCAAAGTTGTCTCGGCTCGGGAACTTGGGTACGATTGGGGAAGGTCACTTCGTGAGCACCCCCGCTCGCCCGATCACAGATCGGCCTCTACTAATCATAATATATTGTTTTGAAAACATTATGCGTTCTTATTCCGGTTATTAGCCTAGAATTACTATGTTATGCGTGCAGCAAACAAGTATAGACCAAATCACCTAAATTGGAACAAAACATTTCATATTTGTTTTGAAAATGGTTTGCTACTCGCAAGTAGGCTAAAATGCAGGTTTGGCCACCCTCGAGTGGGCTTTAGAAAAGATGGTTTTGCCACTATCCAATGGGCTTTAAAACTCACAGTTTTAATGCATTATTCCAATTCAGGTAATTCGACCTCCACCCACAGGCATTCAAGCAGTTATATCACATAAGCAGCTAGCCTCATGGTAATCATGCTATTATGGCAACACTCACACGCATGCGGTATGCTAAAGCATAAAAGCTTACCTAGTACTCCAAGCCAAAACAGAAACTAGTTAGTAATCATATGCATGATCCTAGTTCTTGTTAAGATGGCTAATGCAACACATGCAGGATGCAGCTAGAATAGGCTCGGCTACCCTAAAGATGGCATGTGAAATGCTGCAACTAACAAGTACTCAATTTGGAATTGAAATACAAGTGCAGTTAGCATGATGTGCTGAGCCCGGTGCATGTAAGACAAATGTATGGATGCACGCATGCATAGCATAAGGTATGCTAATTCAAATATGCCCTAGTCTAACCATCATAAGCGGGTAAATAAAAGGGAAGAAAGACGTGGGATTGGAATACATGCACACACTCACACACACTTATTACAAATACGCCCTCACTCGGAGGGACCGAAAGAATAATACAGTCCGAATAACAAATCAACTATCCTAGCTAATTAATTATTACAGACCCTTAATTAATTAACAAATTAATTACAAAATAAACTAAATGTGAAGCTTAAAGAGACTGCCACAGCTCTGCCTCGGAATGCGCGAATGATGCATGCTTGACTCGCCCCGCTCGGAAACTTGCTGCCATAGCATTGCTGCCTCTGTTTACACTGCCCAGCTCCTCTGAAGACTGTGAAAATTCCTGGGGCACCTCTCAACCACTTCCTGATCACTCTGGAACACCACCGGCCAGTGCAAAGCACCACCGGCCATGGGAACATTCTTGTTGGCCAAATGTTGGGCCACCAGCCAGCCACAGATGGTCGGTCGGCACTGTATGTGGCCGGCCGGCCGGCCATTTCTTGCTGCAGAATCCTGCAGTTGACAGCAACAGAGGGCATGCAGTGTATGGCATGGAATTTTCAAGCAAATGTAAGCATGGACACACTCCCTATCATGCAATGAACTCCAGGGAGCATGGCCCTCGACCTTCGGGCCATCAATCACGCATTTCAATGCATGATGGCCCAAAAGCCAAGTGTGCAACTTCGATATCAAATGAAATGCAAGCACAAAACACATCAAAGGGCCCCAACCCCTATCATGATTGATCAAGAGGCAAGGGATGCATGCTCAATGAAATGCAACCTAGGCATGGCGGTTAAGTGTGCAACATGAGCATGCAAATGAGTAATGTATACTAGGCACGCAACCTAAACATGTAAGCAAACATGGCATGCAACAACATGCGATGATGGACTTAAACTAACATGGATAGCTCGCAAGCATGCCAAAATCAGTGGCCATGTGATGAAAATGAGGCAACCAAGATGCATGCAAACATGCACAATGCAAGGAATCGAACCTAAGGCATTAAATGCCACTCTACCAAAGCATGGCAAGGATGAAGCATGGCATTCAAACAAGTAAATTTCAACACTGAAACATGATGCTAAATGGACCCGAAACATGGAAATATGGCACCCGATGCATGAAATAAGCCCCGAAACTCAAAACTAGTCCAATGCATTGAACCACAAGTATACAAAGCAAGCATTATTTGATCATGAAGTCTAAAGATAGAGCCGAGGCAGTCCCAAAACATGCACATTTCCAGTCTGAGGCATGGCCAAAAGATGCTAACATGATGGACTAAAATAGCATGCAACATTGGCTAGCAAACATGGTTTACATGGCATGTATATGAAACGTATGAGAACTCATCAAACCAGCCAAAAACAGTGAATAAAACATGTCAAAATATGCCCAAATAATCACTGAAATGCAGCCAATGCATGTAAAAATGATGAGCTCCTTTAGAGGGCCATACAAGGGGTTATTAAGCACATACAAGGTAGACATGTAACATGGCAAAACCACCTCTGGAAATGGATTATGACAGCCCTAAACCTCAGCAAATTGGCCTTGAAATCAGTCTCAGAAACACGCAAAGAAAGGCCTCTTTGGAAGGCCTTGAATGGGATTTCTCTACACATGCAACATAGACATAAAATATGGCCAAAAGGGCCTCGGACAGAGCCAAGGCAGACCTCAAAACTCACATAATAGGACCTAGAAAGTGACTTCAAAGCGTGCAAGATGGAGCCTCTTTTGAAGGCCAATAAGACCAACAAACAAATCAAGGAGAGAAGGGGTCACCCCCCTCTAATTTGGGCTCTCAAAACAGCATCTAAGCCACTGAACATCCACTGGATTTCAGTGGCTAAGAGGCCAAACCAAGCATGCAACAAAAACATGCACATTTGACAAAACCACCTCTGGAAATGGATTATGACAGCCCTAAACCTCACCAAATTGGCCTTGAAATCAGTCTCGGAAACACGTAAAGAAAGGCCTCTTTGGAAGGCCTTGAATGGGATTTCTCTACACATGCAACATAGACATAAAATATGGCCAAAAGGGCCTCAGAAAGAGTCAAGGCAGACCACAAAACTCACATAATAGGGCCTGGAAAGTGACTTCAAAGCATGCAAGATGGAGCCTCTCTTGAAGGCCAATAAGACCAACAAACAAATCAAGGAGAGAAGGGGTCACCCCCCTCTAATTTGGGCTCTCAAAATAGCATCTAAGCCACTGAACATCCACTGGATTTCAGTGGCTAAGAGGCCAAACCAAACATGCAACAAAAACTTAGATGCAAGGCTCAAAACAAAAGGCAATCAAGCATACAAAGAAGCATATGACCTCAAACAGAAAAATGCCCTTAAACAAACATCAAGAGGGGCTCAAAATAAGACTTTTTACAGTTTATAGAAAATCTCAAAAATGATCACAAGTAAGGGTAAAATAGGATGCAAAAATAGCCCTAAAAGAGACATTGAACAAACAAGGAAGTAGATGACTTCAAACAGCAAAGTGTCCTTAATCAATATTCAAGAGGAGCTCAAAATATGACACTTTTCAGTTTGGGTCGGAGCTCAGAAATGCTTGTAAATAGGGATAAGAAATGAAGCAAAAGAATGCAAGAAAAGGGGAAATGGAGGCTTACCCTTGTAGCACAGCAATAAAGCAGCTTTTGGTCTAAGATTGTGAGCTTTCAACCTCTGCAAATGGCCTCCAAGGTGCTGGAATGGATGATGGAGGTGGTAGGCTATGGGTTGTAGTGTAATGGGACCAAGAACAAGGGTTTTTGAACCCTCTAACACACCCAAATGTAGAGAGAGAGGGAGATATAGAGAGAGAGGGTGATATATATCATATATCAGATGTAAGGTCTGGTTTTTTGCTGAACCAAGACAAAGGAGGGGTGAGGTCTCTTATATAGGCAATGGAAATGGTGTAAAGCTTCTCAAAGAAGCTATACAAAAGGGTCAAAGGGACCAACCTTCTTAGAGAAGCTATCCAAAAGGTGCAAGCTTCTTGAGGAAGCCAAGACAAGGGATCAAAGCTTCCTCAAGAAGCTTTGACCAAAGGCTACAAAAAGAGGGGTCAAAGGTGCAAAACAGCCACACACGTGCACAGGGAGCAGGGTTTGTGCGCTCCAGCTGGCACAGCTGGCATGCATTCAATCTGTAGAATACTCCGGAAGGTCGTCGGCCAGCAAAATTGGTCGGCCGGCCACTTTAACTGGTCGGTCGGCCATCTATTTGGTCGGTCGGCCATCTGTTCTGGCCGGTCGGCAAGAAAAATCTGCTCTGCAGGTCCAACTTCAAACGGGCATAACTTCTTCATATGAACTCCTTTTCAGGTCATTCTTGTGTCAAAATTGAAGCCCCGGAAGTAAGCTTTCCAATGGCACCAGCTTGCCTCAAAATTCCAACTGTGCAAAAAGTTATGCTTGTTTTGGCGAAGGCTGCTCAGTTTCGGTCAAACTGGGATGATGCCCAACTTCAACCAATCATATCTCCGCCCTCCGAACTCGGATTTAAGAGATTCTTGAATGAAAAATGAAGCCCCGGAAGTCTTCTTTCCAACGGTGGTGGCCGCTTAGCTTAACTCCAAGTGTATAGATAGATAAGCTTGATTTAGCGAGGATTGCTTGTCCCTCTCTTAGCGATTCTTGCCTATCTTCTTCTCCAACTTGGTTTCTTCTCTCCTTTCCCCTTTTCTTCAACTTCAAACCCCTAAGCGAGGTGTTTTGAAAGATTTTTCAAAGATTTCATCTCTCTTTCATTCATTTCCACTTTGTCCTTGCTCAGTTTACCGAAAAGCGCAACGTTTGAGAAAATGTGAGCCTCGGAACATCGCAGAAATTTTATTTCAAAAATGTTTTGAAAGAGAGGGTTTTAAGGTCTAAAAACCATTCAAAATAGCTTTGGTCCAAAATGGGGTGTGAAGTTGAGATTTCTCTCTCTCGTTGCCGAAGAAATTGAACCTTTGCCCTGAACATCTTTTACCATCAAGTACACCATCAGTAACGCCTAAGTCTTAAGGGCGGTCAAAAATGGGGTGTCTGCAGTTGCCCCTCTTTGACAGAGCTCGGAAGTCATGAAATGACGTGAGTGAATGTCAAAGCCCAGAGACGACCCATTTTTGACGAGGCCGAAGACTTGGACAAACAAACAAAATACAAATGTAATTGGTTGAACCCACAGGTCGCCTACGTATCCCTTTGCAAGGAATCAAACCAGCGTAGTTCAGGGGCAGGATGCAAAATGATATGCAGGAAGACTTTTATACGCCACGCGAAGCCGGTTTGAAAGTAGGACTTATACGCTACGCAAAGCCGGTTTGAAAGTTGGACTTATGCAAAAAAGGAATTGCACCTTTAGAGGATTTAAAGTCTCCTAGACCCGAGAGGGCACAGGACAGTGCGAGTGATGCAAAAATACAATGTGCACAAGAAAGTGCGATGCAGAGTGGATGCACAAAACAGTGCTAAGAAGATGCACAAAATAGTGCTATACAGGTGCACAAGACAGTGCGATCCAATACACTAACAAGTACAGGTAAAGTGCGCAAGATAGCGCGATGATAAACTGCACAAAACAGTGCGATGCGCAAGAAAGCGCGAGTGTAAACTGCACAAAACAGTGCGATGCGCAAGAAAGCGCGAATGTAAACTGCACAAAACAGTGCGATGCAGCTTAGATGCACAAAATAGTGTGATGCGCAAAATAGCGCGAATGAGATGTGATGCACAAGACAGTGCGATGCGCAAAATAGCGCGATTGAATGCATGCAAAATGCAATGAGAGGCACAAGATAGCGCGAATGTAAACTGCACAAAATAATGCGATTGAGGTGCGCAAAATAGCGCGAATGAATGCAATGCACAAGACAGTGCGATACGCTAAACAGCGCGATTGATTTGAAATGCACAAGACAGTGCGATTGAGGTGCACAAAATAGCGCGAATGAATTCAATGCACAAGACAGTGCGATACGCTAAACAGCGCGATTCATATGCAATGCACAAGATAGTGCGAGTGAAACACAACCACAAGACGCACAAGAAAGTGCGAATGAGATACAAAGTGTAACTGCACAAGACAGTGCGAGGAAGGTGGACAAAAAGAGTGCGATAAAATGCATTTTCTATGCAAGTATGGGGGCATTTCCTATGCAACATGGAAAGCATATTCTATGCAATATTGAAGACACATTCCATGCATGAGACAAGCATATTCTATGCAACATTGAAAGCAAGCATATTCTATGCATGAATCATAACGATGCGCGGCACGCCTGCAACAGATAGTATATGAAAGTGCACATTCTATGTAATAGAGGGGCATCAAACATGTACTCTGGTGCCTCCGATTTACCTCTCAGAGGGCTTTGCAACATGCTCAGCTCAAAAGGGGACACGCTGTTTATATTAGAGAGAGCTAAAATCTGCTGCTGCTTCAAATTCCATTCTAACTTGAAGCAGGCTTAAGCTTGGGGTCGAGATACACTCATACTTCGGAGTAGTGACAAGGCCTCAGGAGATACATCCGGAGTACAATCACGGAATTTGCTGAAGGTGAAACACACTCAGATGCTTCGATTTTCCCTCTTTTCTCTTGCTTTACAGTCTGGAACCTATATAGCTTCAGATAGATCCTGATTTTACTATTCTCACATGACCTGGGTTGAACCCTGCAGTTTTCGAAAGAACAAATTCCTTTTGTGCACAAATGTGGAGAATGGCACAGCACTCTGAGCACACAACAAATCATTTTTGAAATTGAGAAAATGAGTTCTCAACCGGGTATTGGACCTACAATTGAACACAGCGAAAAAGACTCAATAACAGAAAACAAAAAGGTAAACAACCTAAACACATCGAGACACACTCGGAACGACTCAAAGCAAGAATCGAGACAAACAAAACAAAAGACATGACATACAGACGTGTTACAAAGATGAGAGACCTCTTGGTGCACGAGGAGCCAGTTTCTTCGGGTATTGCTTCCCACACTTCCTCATTTGCGATTCTCACAACACTCGGCCCTCAAGCTCTGTTTTTCTAAAAAAGCCCTTTCCTTATTTTTTCTCTCAGCGCACATCTCTCTATTCTTCAATCTCTCATTTTTTATCCCTCCCCTAGGTGGTTGATGGATAAGCAGGAAGTTGTGGGCTCTTGTCCCTCGTATTCTACCAGATTCTTGTTCTTCCGCTCACAGCCAGTGAGTTTCTCCCATAGAGGGGTTGTGATGCGGCTGGATGTGCAGCAGATCTGCAATTGACATTGGTTGACGATGCTCTACTGGGGAGTTTGGACGTAATCAGATCTGTCCGGATGAGGAAGTGGAATATCTTGATCCATCCCAGTTCGTGTTTCGCACTTAACTTGATACCTCGCTACTTGGAGGATGAGAGAGCTTTCAGCCCTTTTCTGTTAGCTTCCGCTGTGCCCTTTTTGGCAGGTAGAGTGCCCTTCTTGGCAAGTATGGTGCCCTTTTTGGCAAATGCATTGACAACGGGGAAAAGACAGGAAGCCTGACTCAACTGTACCCCTAGTTCATCATTTTGACCATTTTTTTTCGTTTTTGCTTCTGCTAAAACAATTTTAACCAAAATGAGAGTCAGATTAACATACTTGTTCGATTTTTGATTTGAAAATCATGCAAGTTAGGCTATGAGCACTGAAAATTTTCCTTTTTGGGTCAAAGAAAATGGTCCAATTTTGGAAAATGAACTAATTTTCAAGAAATTAGTCAACCTCAGTAAAAATTCTCAAAAACTATTTTTGGCAAACGGCCACCGCTCAACGAGCGCAGAACTTGCTCTTGAGATGCGCAACCTCGGATCGGAGACAATGGAAAATTGCCCCTTGCTTGAAAGAGCTGCATGGCAACGGAAAGTTGCCCCTGGTTTAAATGACGCCGTAGCATACTGAATGGCAACAGAAAGTTGCCCCTTGTTTGGATGATGCCGCAGAGCATTGTAATCAGTCCTCATAATGATGATCACAACCGAACTCTCGGATACAGAGAAGACAAAGATGACCAGAACCATCACATGGACACAGTCGAATTTGAAGTTTTTTACGGCTGGACTTCAGAATGAAGTTGCCTGCGTATCCCAAAGATGGGAATCAAGCCTCACGTAGTTCGGGGTTAAGGTACACTCAGGTATTAACCTCTCCTTTTGCGCTCTAACTTTTGCCAAGACCGCCCTTCTGGGTTTTCAACCTTACGAGCCTTGTTCTTATTTTCTTTTCAATTTTTTTTTTCATTTCTTTTCTTTTCTTTTTTTTCAATTTTTTTTTATTTTTCTTCATTTCTTTTTTGTTCTTTGCATTTTTCTTCTTCCTCTTTTTTGTTCTTTGTCTTTTTTTCTTGTTCTAACTTTTGCCTGGGTCGCCCTTTCGGGTTTTTGACCCAGCGAGCCTCTCAAGGGTAAAAGTGTAGCTTGGTCCATGTCAAATGGTTCTGAGATCCTGAAGTCATCTGAATCCAGGAGAATGGCTGCTGTTCGCTGACGATGCAGGAGTCCATCCAATGGGGGGCTAAATTTGCCCCTAGTGCTGTGGATAGGAACTCAGTTGTTCTTCAGCAATGCTTTCTCCTTTCTTTCCTTCTGGGATTTGGCATTCTTGCCGATCTTCATCTTTGACTCTTCGAGCACTTTTGAAATTCTTTTGCCCCTAGTTTGAGGGGTGCTTCTGATCTAGCTTTGCAAGCTTCTTTTGACGACATCTGATCTTCTTGATCTGACTTTTCTGCCCCTAGTTCAAGGGCTACTTCGAATCTGGCCACACAGGCCTCATATTGTAGTTGACCGTTGAACACTCTGAAGTAAGGTCCAAGATTTGAAAGCAAGGGGGTCGAGTCTCGAGGCTGAGAGCGATCCTAGCCTGTACAATCTCAAGAGCGATTCCACACAGGTCTTCGCAGGACTGCGCAAAATATTTTTTGAAATCTTTTAAGAAAGCGACTAATCGCTCGCGATGAAGACAGTGTGGAGCCAATCTAGATCAAGCCAAGATCCTTCTCAGTACTCACATTAACAAGCATGATCTCAATCATTAAGGGTTTAGCATGCCTCTCTTTTTCTCAATTGATCAAAGTTTTGAAAAACTTGGGTCAATGTAATGACTTCAAAGCACAAAAGAGCAGGTGGAATGCACTGTCATTTCATTCAAGCTTTTGGCACAACTGGCGGAAGGCGGAAGCAGACACAAGAGTGTGAAACAAAACTACTGCTGTTCATTCAAATCTGTTGGCATTACTGGCTCCAAGGTAGAAACAGACTCAAAAGAAAGCGAAAAGACGAACACAAAACAAAATAGTGATGCCCGAGGTAACACCCCCGGAATCACCGGACTCCTATACAATAGGACTGACTCGATACAACAAGACAGACCTAAAACAAAAGGACTGACCCAATATGAAAAGACTGACCCAATACAAAATGACAAGACTGACCCAATACCCAAGTCAGAAAGCACACAAAACTAGCATTCGCAAAATGCTCAAAACAATGCGTGCTATACGCCACATCTGAAGTAAACTGGGTGCCGTCCGCAGGTGGTTCATCCCCCGATCACATCACATTATCCCCCACAAGTTCACTGATCCATTGCCGACAGACTTTGCAGGACCCGACGCGACGATGACCTTGTTGTCAATCAGATCTTGTATTTCATGGCGAAGACGGTAACAACTATCTGTGACGTGGCCGACTTGTTGATGGAAGGCACAATACTTGGCCAGATCATGGGAGGGGGGAAGTTTATCTGGCAGTGGCCGCAGCTCTAGGGGTTTCAGATCCCCCTTTCTAATCAGGACCCTCAAGGCCGCTGACAGAGACATGTACAGTGGGGTAAACAGCCTCTGGACCCGAGTTGGGTGTTTTGAGGTTTGTGGAGTTTTGCTGGATGCACCGGCTAAAGGATTGACAGGTGCTGGCTGGGTTTGCTGATCTCTTCTGAGAACGGGACTAGAGCTGAAAGGAACATTCCTGGTGCGAAGGCCTTTTTCCCGGCTTGCCCCTTGATTTGAACTGCTCTCATTCTGAGTAGCGAAAACGTCATCCACAGTTTTTGCAACAACTGCGAGGACTTGCTCTTTGTTCAGTCCCTCGGCTTTCAAAGCCTCAATATCCCACTGAAGGTGTTCATGAGGACTAATGCTTGCCCCTGCCACGTTCTTATCACTAGCCTCCACTTTGCTAAGAGATTGGCCTTCTCCCAATACAGCCCGTCCCAAGGTTAGGGAGCCTTTTGACATGAACTCCCTGGTATGTGATGTGGTTGATGACGGAGCCAAAACTCCAAAGGCCATATCTGCCACAGTTCTCTGAAGATCTTCGATCATCCTCATCAGCTCAGAAGTAGTGGGTTCATGGGTTTGGGATGATTGGGGGTCAGATGCACCCATCATCCATAAGTCCATGCTTTCCGGGATAAAAACCTCAGGCTTGGGTAGATGGGCCGGGGTGATCTATACGCTGGGGTCGTAGGTGGACGGCAGTGTATGGATGAGATTGAGATGCGGATGGGGTACTTGGCCATTGGGGTCTGAAGGTGGAGCTATCGTCTGGTTGTCGATGAGATTTTGGACCTCATGACGAAGGCGGTAGCAACGGTTGGTGCCATGACCGCGCTGCTGATGGTACATATAGTACTTGGAGGGGTTATGTCTGGCTGGGAGTGGGTCAGGAAGAGGTTGAGGATCGAGGGGTTTGAGATGCCCTCTTTCCATCAAGACTTTTAGTGCGCTAGTCAGGCTCATATAGAGGGGGGTGAAAGTTCTGCCCTGAGCTCGAGCTGGGCCAGCTGGTTGTAGGCTTGGTTTGGCAAAAGTGTTGGCTGTGGCGACTGTATTTATTTCGGTGGGTTTGGGAATAGTGCTACTACCAACATTGGTGCTTCCTACAATCGCCCTCCTTGTCGGTTCACTTGTTCTGGGAATGATCCCTGTGTTGAACGCATTGTCGACCTGAACCCCCAGTTCATGCAAACTTTTGAAAGTAAATAGCGGAGCGACTATCAACTTTTGCAGCATATCATGCTCGAGGTTTCGCACCATCATCTGCACTTGATCCCTCTCAGAAGGCCGATCTATCATCTGTGCTGCCTTTGCTCTCCATCTTGCAACAAATTCCACAAAAGGCTCTCTTGGGTTCTGACGGGTTGTTTCAAGCTCTTGCATGGTCATTTCAACTTGGGTGTTATACGAATACTGATCGACAAAGGCCTCAGCCAGTTCTTCCCAGGTTTGCTTCACTTTATCTTCCAACTTAGCGTACCAAGTGGCTGCTACATCCGACAGGGTTCTTCTATATAGAGAGAGTTTATGTGGCTTAGTCAGACCCATTGGCTTCAGGACATCCAAGAAAAGTCGAATATGTACCATTGGATCTCCAGACCCGTCGAAACGGTCAATATATGGCATTTTGAATCCGTCTGGGAGCCGTACGGCAGTCTCGGTGTGCCCATCCTCAATGTCGGGAATGGAGTTAAGGCCCTGTGCCTTCTTGAATTGCCTCTCAAGGTTTGCAATTTTCACCGCGGTCGGATCAAGGTCATTAGCATCAAGGGGATAAAGCCTCTCATTAGGCTACACCGAGGGTCTGAAAACTCGGGCTTGAGCCAACCCTTCTCGAGGATCTAGACCCTACAAATCTTCAACTGACGGAAGTGGGTCAAAGTTCGGCTGGGGTCCCAAAGATGGATGTGAGGCAGATGCCCCAGATGGGCGCTGCATTTCAATATTGGTCTCAGCCTGCATGGCAGTTCCCTGATTTAACGCTGCTGTCACGGCCATAAATTCTTCCGAACCCTGTGCCATCATGGTCTGCTGAGTCCGAACAAAGGTGATGTGACTGGCGACTGACGGATTAGATGAACCGGTGAGCCCTGATTGGCCTTTCTTTGCTTTACGACTGGCGAAGGAAAACTGGTTGCCCTTGAATTGAATCTCTGACCTAACAAAGTCTATTAGCACTAGTCCAATGTACTCGGGGGATATCGGAGCCTTCTGAAGCTAAGGTTCCAGGACTACCTAGCAAAAGAGAAAACAGAGAGCATCTCAGCCTGATTTCACCAAAACAGATTCGTGCAAAACTGAACGACTGTGCTCTCTACTGAATTCTGCCCAAAATTCTGCCTGTAAACTGATTCTCCCAAAATACTGATGCTAATGCCGCAGGCCTGACACCCAGACTTGCGAACTATTACATGCATTCCCTGTAGAGATACACTCTAAAAGCACATAGCATGTAAAAGAGAGCCAAAACACCCCTATGCTGGGGTAGGGTTTCCCTGTCCTATTTTTTCAGGAGCTAGGGTTTCACTACGCACGCAACGGTTTCAAACAACCTAACATCGGGTAAGCAGCCTGTCCTAGTTTGGAATGGTCACTATGGATTCCGAATATGCACTAGGTCGAATGGTCGAAAAGGGTGCCCTGGTAAAACCGGGGTTTGTGTTCCCATACTGGCAAAGCCCGCAACCGGTCAGCCTTATGGCATGCTTTGACAAAGTCAAGCCTCCGACAAACCACTCATGAATAGCAGATGGCCAACACGGTGTCCTAGGCGCACCAATGCACATGCAATGCAAAGAAACACTAAGTGTAGTCAAAACAAGATATCACGAGTTCGAGTCAAGTTCTCTAAACTCCCCAGCAGAGTCGCCAGAAACTGTAGACGTCCCCGAATGTCTTGGGAGGGAAATCCCGTTTTGTTCGTCTGTGGGTCTACTACAGTTCAGGACTCAAATTGTCACGGTTCTTAATCTGAACCAAAGAGTCCAAATCCGACAAATCGTTTTTGAAAATAGATTTTTTGTAAAGAGATGCCAAACATGGACTGCTTTGCCAGATACAGAGTCGCCACCTAAATATTTATTTTGGGGGAATTTAGGAAACCCTGACTCGTTTGCCTAAGGCCACGTGTCCGTCATCACCAAAGTTGCCTCGGCTCAGGAACTTGGGTACGATTGGGGAAGGTCACTTCGTGAGCACTCCCGCTCGCCCGATCAAAGATCGGCCTCTACTAACCATAATATCTTGTTTTGAAAACATTATGCGTTCTTATTCCGGGTATTAGCCTAGAATTACTATGTTATGCGTGCAGCAAACAAGTATAGACCAAATCGCCTAAATTGGAACAAAACATTTCATGTTTGTTTTGAAAATGGTTTGCTACTCGCAAGTAGGCTAAAATGCAGGTTTGGCCACCCTCGAGTGGGCTTTAGAAAAGATGGTTTTGCCACTATTCGGACTGTATTACAGACCCTTAATTAATTAACAAATTAATTACAAAATAAACTAAATGTGAAGCTTAAAGAGACTGCCACAACTGTGCCTCGGAATGCGCGAATGATGCATGCTTGACTCGCCCCGCTCGGAAACTTGCTGCCATAGCATTGCTGCCTCTGTTTACACTGCCCAGCTCCTCTGAAGACTGTGAAAATTCCTGGGGCACCTGTCAACCACTTCCTGATCACTCTGGAACACCACCGGCCAGTGCAAAGCACCATCGGCCATGGGAACATTCTTGTCGGCCAAATGTTGGGCCACTGGCCAGCCACAGATGGTCGGTCGGCACTGTATGTGGCCAGCCGGCCGGCCATTTCTTGCTGCAGAATCCTGCAGTTGACAGCAACAGAGGGCAGGCAGTGTATGGCATGGAATTTTCAAGCAAATGTAAGCATGGACACACTCCCTATCATGCAATGAACTCCAGGGAGCATGGCCCTCGACCTTCGGGCCATCAATCACGCATTTCAATGCATGACGGCCCAAAAGCCAAGTGTGCAACTTCGATATCAAATGAAATGCAAGCACAAAACACATCAAAGGGCCCCAACCCCTGTCATGATTGATCAAGAGGCAAGGGATGCATGCTCAATGAAATGCAACCTAGGCATGGAGGTTAAGTATGCAACATGAGCATGCAAATGAGCAATGTATACTAGGCACGCAACCTAAACATGTAAGCAAACATGGCGTGCAACAACATGCGATGACGGACTTAAACTAACATGGATAGCTCGCAAGCATGCCAAAATCAGTGGCCATGTGATAAAAATGAGGCAACCAAGATGCATGCAAACATGCACAATGCAAGGAACCGAACCTAAGGCATTAAATGCCACTCTACCAAAGCATGGCAAAGATGAAGCATGGCATTCAAACAAGTAAATTTCAGCACTGAAACATGATGCTAAATGGTCCCGAAACATGGAAATATGGCACCTGATGCATGAAATAAGTCCCGAAACTCAAAACTAGTCCAATGCATTGAACCACAAGTATACAAAGCAAGCATTATTTGATCATGAAGTCTAAACACAGAGCCAAGGCAGTCCCAAAACATGCACATTTCCAGTTTAAGGCATGGCCAAAAGATGCTAACATGATGGACTAAAATAGCATGCAACATTGGCTAGCAAACATGGTTTACATGGCATGTATATGAAGCGTATGAGAACTCATAAAACCAGCCAAAAACAATGAATAAGACATGTCAAAATATGCCCAAATAATCACTGAAATGCAGCCAATGCATGTAAAAATGATGAGCTCCTTTAGAGGGCCATACAAGGGGTTATTAAGCACATACAAGGTAGACATGTAACATGGCAAAACCACCTCTGGAAATGGATTATGACAGCCCTAAACCTCACCAAATTGGCCCTGAAATCAGTCTCGGAAACATGCAAAGAAAGGCCTCTTTGGAAGGCCTTGAATGGGATTTCTCTACACATGCAACATAGACATAAAATATGGCCAAAAGGGCCTCAGAAAGAGTCAAGGCAGACCACAAAACTCACATAATAGGGCCTGGAAAGTGACTTCAAAGCATGCAAGATGGAGCCTCTCTTGAAGGCCAATAAGACCAACAAACAAATCAAGGAGAGAAGGGGTCACCCCCCTCTAATTTGGGCTCTCAAAATAGCATCTAAGCCACTGAACATCCACTGGATTTCAGTGGCTAAGAGGCCAAACCAAGCATGCAACAAAAACTTAGATGCAAGGCTCAAAACAAAAGGCAATCAAGCATACAAGGAAGCATATGACCTCAAACAGAAAAATGCCCTTAAACAAACATCAAGAGGGGCTCAAAATAAGACTTTTTACAGTTTATAGAAAATCTCAAAAATGATCACAAGTAAGGGTAAAATAGGATGCAAAAATAGCCCTAAAAGAGAGATTGAACAAACAAGGAAGTAGATGACTTCAAACAGCAAAGTGTCCTCAATCAATATTCAAGAAGAGCTCAAAATATGACACTTTTCAGTTTGGGTCGGAGCTCAGAAATTCTTGCAAATAGGGCTAAGAAATGAAGCAAAAGAATGCAAGAAAAGGGGAAATGGAGGCTTACCCTTGTAGCACAGCAATATAGCAGCTTTTGGTCCAAGATTGTGAGCTTTCAACCTCTGCAAATGGCCTCCAAGGTGTTGGAATGGATGATGGAGGTGGTAGGCTATGGGTTGTAGTGTAATGGGACCAAGAACAAGGGTTTTTGAACCCTCTAACACACCCAAATGTAGAGAGAGAGGGAGATATAGAGAGAGAGGGTGATATATATCATATATCAGATGTAAGGTCTGGTTTTTTGCTGAACCAAGACAAAGGAGGGGTGAGGTCTCTTATATAGGCAATGGAAATGGTGTAAAGCTTCTCAAAGAAGCTATACAAAAGGGTCAAAGGGACCAAACTTCTAAGAGAAGCTATCCCAAAGGTACAAGCTTCTTGAGGAAGCCAAGACAAGGGATCAAAGCTTCCTCAAGAAGCTTTGAGCAAAGGGTGCACAAAGAGGGGTCAAAGGTGCAAAACAGCCACACACGTGCACGGGGAGCAGGGTCTGTGCGCTCCAGCTGGCACAGCTGGCATGCATTCAATCTGTAGAATACTCCGGAAGGTCGTCGGCCAGCAAAATTGGTTGGCCGGCCACTTTAACTGGTCAGTCGGCCATCTATTTGGTCGGTCGGCCATCTGTTCTGGCCGGTCGGCAGGAAAAATCTACTCTGCAGGTCCAACTTCAAACGGGCATAACTTCTTCATATGAACTCATTTTCAAGTCATTCTTGTGTCAAAATTGAATCCCCGGAAGTAAGCTTTCCAATGGCACCAGCCTTGCATCAAAATTACAACTGTACAAAAAGTTATGCTTTTTTTGGTGAAGGCTGCTCAGTTTCGGTCCAACCGGGATGATGCCCAACTTCAACCAATCATATCTCCGCCCTCCGGACCCGGATTTAAGAGATTCTTGAATGAAAAATGAAGCCCCAGAAGTCTTCTTTCCAACGGTGGTGGCCTCATAGCTTAACTCCAAGTGTATAGATAGATAAGCTTGATTTAGCGTGGACTGCTTGTCCCTCTCTTAGCGATTCTTGCCTATCTTCTTGTCCAACTTGATTTCTTCTCTCCTTTCCCCTTTTCTTCAACTTCAAACCCCTAAGCAAGGTGTTTTGAAAGATTTTTTAAAGATTTCATCTCTCTTTCATTCATTTCCACTTTGTCCTTGCTCAGTTTACCGAAAAGCGCAACGTTTGACAAAATGTGAGCCTCGGAACATCGCAGAAATTTTATTTCAAAAATGTTTTGAAAGAGAGGGTTTTAAGGTCTAAAAACCATTCAAAATAGCTTTGGTCCAAAATGGGGTGTGAAGTTGAGATTTCTCTCTCTCTCGTTGCCGAAGAAATTGAACCTTTGCCCTGCACACCTTTTACCATCAAGTAAACCATCAGTAACGCCCAAGTCTTAAGGGCGGTCAAAAATGGGGTATCTACAATGTGTTTTAGGCAAAGCCATATGGACAAATTTTAAAACAAGAATAGGACTAGTATACATTATAAACTAGTGTACATTATATACCTATCTATATATACTATTATAAAGAGAAGCCTTCTCTTGGTGACTATGTCTCAAATTATAGGTTTTCCAAAAATATGCCTATATCAGCACTAAGCCAAAATCAATTCAAACCATTCATAAATTCAAAATGTAGCGCTCACAACAATCACTAGCATGGGATTGTTGTTATTTTCAACATAAATCACTTGAAGAAATTCAATCAAAACTAGTCACATTATGAATAAATCAACTGAAACCTAATCATGTTTATCCCTCAGACTCCAGAAACATAAATTGATATTTGTAAGTTCTAATTTTATTTTGGGTCTTTACTCAAACAAAAATTATATCTGCCCAAAATAGACACTTTCTATAAAATTCCCTCATTTTCTAAATAATGCCATGATTACCGCTACCTATTTAAGAGCTGCTACCCTGTGATACAACCCTAAGTGTAAAATTCTGAAGGGCAGCATTCATTGACAACATGCCAACATAGAGCCAACAATTTTTCCAACTTTGGAGCTTCAAATGTGTATCACAAGTTGGCAGTTAAATATGAGAGAGAGAAAGAGAGAGAGAGAGAGAGAGAGATTAGCAGTTAAATATGAAACCCCATTGAATCATTGGGTGCTACTTTGTTGTAGTTGAGCTTGACTTGTTTTGATTTGATCAAACTTGTTAGGTAGATAAGTTTAGGTTGAACATATTCCAGAACTCGAACTCCGCTTGTGTCCTGCTTAGCATTTAATTTTTAAACAAGTGGTCTAAAGTTCAGAAAAAAACAGGGTGGTCGTGTGTTAGGTAGCATAACAGTCAACACGCAAAAATTATTGAAACTTGTTGAGTTTCTAAATCAAACTTGAGAAACCCATTAGTGGGCTTGGACCCTAGCTACAGAGCAACTGGTTCGTGTTCAGTTTTCAACTACTAATCCTAGAAAGAGCGAGAGACTCTTTTGCATCCTCAATTAAACTAATAAATGAAGGATGCCTCATTTGTACACACATATATTGGTAGCATTGTCTAATAAATGAACCAATTGGTCTGTGAAAGGGAGAGAAAACTAACTAGTATCAATGAAACCAATGACAACATTAACTTGATTCTTGGTAGAATATAGACCACATACACCTGCATATAATTTCAAAGAGATAAGGGAAAGAACTTCAAATTTTCATCAGAGTATCCACCAAGCTCATGAAACATCACAGCATAACCTAATTACACACCTTAGAAGAAAAACAGAAGCCAACTTCAACATGAAAAAGGCAAAGAAATAGATAAACAATACCACTACTATTAGTAGTAGTAGTAGTAGCAATATTTCTTGATGAAACAAACTGGTTAAACCTTTTGTGTGTACCCTTTGTAAAGAAAGAAGAAAATCAAGTCTTTTTTTAGCGCAGAGAGAGAGAGAGAGAGAGAGAGAGAGAGAGAAAGAGAGATTTAAAAGAAGGGAAAGGAGAAGGAGGGAGTTCACAGATATAGTGTGGTGTGGTGTGGTGTGTATTGCTAGGCCAAGCATCCTCTATCTTTAATTTACTCAGTTCCCCCCTTATCTTAATGTAACTATTGAATCATATAAAAATCTTGAAACCTAATTGAATAATTGAAATTGTATTAACATAGTAACAAAAGGATTTAAGAAACTTGTTGATGGATTGCAAATACATGTATATATATGAGATGCTATGAATTTGAGCTATCCCGTTTTGGTAGGCTGACTTCCCTGTTAAGATCTATATAAATTATTTACATAAAAAATTAAATTAATCAAACATTAACAATTAGATGATCATATTTGTTTTAAGAAAATTGATTATAATTTTGGATGAAATTGTGACAAATTTGATAAAATGAAATGTTGAAATCACAAGAATGAGTCCACAATAAACTTCAGACCGAATGGCAAATCAAGAGGTTGCTGTGACTTGGACGAAGAAGCAAGGACATGAAGCATGAACATGAAACAGGAAAACTGGAGTGGAATTTAATTGAGATTCCATCAACAAATTATTATACAGCAAATTGCTCAAACAAGGAAATTTTGAAATAAAATGCACTAGTTTCGTTATCTGACCAAACTCGACGGGAAGGAAGAGCTTGAGAGAGAGAGAAAGAGAATATGAAACTAAGAGAGAGTGAGAGAGAGAGAGAGAGAGAGAGAGAGAGACAGTGGTGCTCACCTTAGTAGACGATGGAGCTCGCTCCCCTCACCGGTGCAGATGGTAGAGGCGGTGAAGCTTCGAAATCTTAAAATCGAAATTCCCAATCGCTCTGAGATTAGATCAAACGGGGCTGAAGAAGGTTGATTCAATCGGTTGAGAGAGATTAGGGTTTAGAGAGGGTTGAGAGATAGAGATATTGAGACCCAGAGAGCGAGTGACAGAGTAACGGGGCCTAAAATAATGTTTTTGAGTTTTTTTTGTTTTAGTTATGGTAAGTTTTTAAATATTTTAAACAATTTTTTTGTTTTACTTTTTAAATTCAAATGATTTACATATACTTAAAAATATATTTTTAATTTTTTTTAAAAAATCACTAAATTCAAAAAAATATAAAATTTAATATATTTCATATTGATAATACAGTTCTTTCTCGGTGGATGGGTCGGACTGATCCAAGTTCTTCGAGCTCCGGTCCAAATGGTTGAGCCCACCAAGTGACCTGCAAACAAGTTCAACGGGGAACGGGAGTAGTCCCCCAGTGAACCCTCCGGCGAGCAAATTAGTAGAGGAAGTAGGGAATGTAGAGAGAGATGGGAATAGGAAGCTTAACCTTCTTCTTGTCTTCGATGCTTGCTTATATCCTTTGGTAATCATTTCACTGTCCCTTCCGACGTGCCCACCTCGCCGAAAGCCTGTGCTATAGCTTACCTTGTTCAGGGTAAGGGGGCACTGTTCCGACGGGGAGGTGCTGTCGCAATAAATGCCGTGATGGATTGCATTAATGGTGATGTGTTGTGGCAATAACTTTGCAGATCTTTGTCTGCTGATGTGGCCTGTCCTACACCTGCCATATGTCCGAATGTCACTGGCCCTTCACGCCCAGTTGGCCTCCAGGTGTCCTGGACTTTACCAACCGGGTTATGCGATGGGCTCCGCATGATGGGCTTGGGGTTGTTCACTATGGGCTGTAGCCTTTGTGGGCCTATCCATGTCTGCAAACAAGTTCAACGGGGAACGGGAGTAGTCCCCCAGTGAACCCTCTGGCGAGCAAATTAGTAGAGGAAGTAGGGAATGTAGAGAGAGATGGGAATAGGAAGCTTAACCTTCTTCTTGTCTTCGATGCTTGCTTATATCCTTTGGTAATCATTTCACTGTCCCTTCTGACGTGCCCACCTCGCCGAAAGCCTGTGCTGTAGCTTACCTTGTTCAGGGTAAGGAGGCGCTGTTCCGACGGGGAGGTGTTGTCGCAATAAATGCTGTGATGGATTGCATTAATGGTGATGTGTTGTGGCAATAACTTTGCAGATCTTTGTCTGCTGATGTGGCCTGTCCTACACCTGCCATATGTCCGAATGTCGCTGGCCCTTCACGCCCAGTTAGCCTCTAGGTGTCCTGGACTTTACCAACCGGGTTATGCGATGGCTCCGCATGATGGGCTTGGGGTTGTTCAATGTGGGCTGTAGCCTTTGTGGGCCTATCCATGTCACATATATATGTATATATATTACATTTTATTATATTTATTTTATAAATATTTTACTTTTTAGTTGTATTTAGATTAGGCACATTTAAAAAGTAATAAATAAATAAATTATTAAAACAAGGGAAAATATCAAATCAAGGTAATTTAAAAAAATAATAATTATAAATTAGTGAGAAGCCATATAAATATTAATCATTAAAATTAAAACCTATCCCTTAAAAGAGACACTAAATTATAAAGTAATGTATAAATTATTTTTTTACATTGTCCTCAATTAGGAAAATTTAAGGTGAGAAGCTTAGTTGGAAATTGTTAGCTTTTTTAAATAAATAAAAAAAATTCGGATTGAAATTTTTTTTAATAAAAGTTTTCACGACATGCTAATGCATGCCGGGTAAAATTATAATATTTTACGACATGAAATGTATGTCGTCTTAAGTACAAATATTTTAAGACATATTTTTGTATACCGTGAAAATATATATTTTTTTACGGCATGCTTTTGCATGCCTGTAGACGTCCCCGAACGTCCCGGGAGAAATCCTGTTTTGTTCATTGGGCTTACTACAGTTCGGACTCGATGTCACGGTTCTGAATCTAATCTCACAAAATGCAATGCAAGATCGATAAATCACCAAAGAGTCCAAATCTGGCAAATCATTTTGAAAAACTGATTTTAGAAAGAAGTGCCAAACATGGATTGCTTTGCCAGATACAGAGTCGCCACCTAAATATTTTATTTTGGGAAAATTTAGGAAACCCTGACTCGTGCCTAAGGCCACGTGTCCGTCATCACCAAAGTTGCCTCGGCTCGGGAACTTGGGTACGATTGGGGAAGGTCATTTCATGAGTACCCCCGCTCACCTGATCAAAGATTGGCCACTACTAAGCATGATATCTTGTTTTTGAAAACACATGTGCTCTTATTCTGGTTATTAACTTAGAATTACTATGTGATGCGTACAGCATACAAGTATAGACTAGATTGCCTAAGTTGGAACAATGCATCGCATATCTGTTTGTTTTGAAAATGGATTGAAGTTTGCTACTCGCAAGTAGGCTAAAACACGGGTTTCGACGAATTATTCCAATTCAAGCAACCCAACCTTCATCCACAGGCATTCAGACAGTTATATCACATAAGCACATAGCCTCATGGTAAGCATGCTATCATGGCAGTCACTCACACGCATGCAAGGATGCTAAAAAGTATAAACACTTACCGAGTACTCCGAGCCAAAGAAAGAAGCTAATTAGAAAACATGCATGAGTCCTAACTATGCTGAGATGCCTAATGCAACACATGCAAGAATGCAACTAAGATAGGCTCGGCTATTCTAAGATGGCATGTGAGATGCTACAGGTAACATGTATTCAACTTGGAATTGAAATATGATGCAGTTACTATGATGCGCCGAGCCCGGTGCATGCAAAACAGATGAATGGATGCAAACATACAAGCATAAGGATGCTAATTGAAACGTGCCCTAAAACTAAACATCATAAGCTGGTAAATAAAAAGGAGAAAGACGTGGGGTTGGAAGACATACATTACACACACGTAAACTTATTACAACATTGCCCTCTCTCGGAGGGTCCGAATAAATAGTACAAAACCAACTAGCTAATCTAAGCTAATCTAATTAAGCTAGTTATTACACAACCACAATGAATAACAAATTACAGCTAATTATTACATAACTCTAACTAATTAACAAATTAGCTAAGTAAGCAATTAAACTATCATGCAAACTACATGGAACGGACTGCCTCAGCTCTGCCTTGGATGATGAAGGATGCATGCATGCTTGAGTTGCCCTGTTCAGAAATCCCTCGCGATGCCCCGACTTACCTTTGCTTGCAATTGACCTCAGAACACTGCACAAGGCTCCAGAAGGCTGAAACTCCACCCTGGGAATCTGTGGGAAGGCTTCCGACCAGCTATTGGCCTTGGAGACCACCTGCCGACCACCTTTTGTGGGAGAAGCCAAAAGGGGTGGTCGGCCTGCCAGAAAAGCTGGTCGGCCGACAAGTTTCTGCCTCTGGTTTCTAGTTTTCTGCAACAAGGAGCAAGAGAGAGGCATGGTAAGGTATTTTCAACATATGTGTGCACGACCACTCTCCATATCATTACATAAGCTCAAGAAAGCGTAGTTCTCGACCCTCGGGCCACCAATCACGCATCTCGATGCATGATGGCCGAGGAGCCGAATTGCACGACTCAATGTGAAATGAATGCACATACAAGCACCTAAAGCCAACAACTCCGTCATGGGTAGTCTAGAATGTCGGCGACCGGGAATCGAGACATGTTTCATCACTTCAAGTATGAAACGTCCCCCGTTTCCCGTGTTTGGACTAACTCCTGTTCCAAACACAAATGCAACTCTAGCATGGCATGACATTCACAATGCGCCTTAAGCGTGCAAATATGCAATGCAACCTAAACAAGTAAATATGCAAGGGACATGATAGCATACACAATGCCAATATGGAATGCAACATGAACAACCTAACAAGGCTAATGGCATGCACAATGCACAATGCTAATGCACACCTACTCAATGCAAGACAACATAAGCATGCAACAATTATGACAAAATGCGACTAGCCTGCACAATGCAAATGTCAAATTGCATACTCAATGCGACGAACTACATGTCATGCGCAATGCTAATTGGACTTAAACCGAAGTGGATAGGCCTCAGCCACACCCACATCAGTGGCCATAACACCAAAACAAAGGCACAAAAATGCAAAGCATGCATGCACAATGCATTGGCCAATACAAGAGGCCTGAGAGCACAACTCTCAAGAGTACTCAAAGAGTGATAAATGTGCAAGTGTAACAACACTAAGTGCACTGAAATGAGGTAAGAAATGATGCCAAATCATTCAAGCAATGCAAGTTGAGCATGCAAGAGTCCTAAAGCATGAAAGCTAGCAAAGAGAACACATAGGAGGCATGCAATACATGGCAGAAATGCATGAACTAAGCATGGACAGAGCTCAAGTAGGTCAAAATAAGGACCTAAAAATGCTGAGATGATGGCCCAAATACCTAGGCATACAAGCATACAAGCTAAGTCACAAACTAGGCAATCATGCACAACACTTAAAGGCATTCAAAGCATGAATGAAGTGAGAACATGGAAGTCCTAAAGGCTCCGAAATGTGATGTTAGGTGATGCCAAATCATGTACACAACACAAATGAGGCATGCAATGGTGCTCGAAGCTTGAGGCAAGCAAGGGCATTTACACTACAAGTATACAAAACATGAAGCATGTGATTAAGGCAACGCAAAACAGTCCTAGAGCATGTTAAAATGAGACTAAAACATGTATGGATGGAAGCCAAAATGTGCTAGCATGAGGGGCATAAGAGATGACGAATGCAAGGCAAATAAGGTGGATTACACTACACCTATTAGGACCAAACATGATACGACTTAAGCAAAAAAAATCAGAGTTATATTATGGCAAAATAACCCCAAATAAGCATTGAAATGATGGCTCGCAAGCCAAGGCATGAATGCGTACGCAATGGCTCATGTTAAGGCATAAAGGGGGGAACCCTCCGACGCATTGATTGAGTGACAAATGCAAGTGTATAGCCACACTACATGGACTGAAATTACATGACAAGTGATGCCAAATGATTGAAACAAGCCAAGTAATGCATGCTAGAGAATTCAATACTCAAAGCCTACAAGCAAGATTGAACCATAGCTATACAAAGCAAGTCATGGATGACCAAGACAACCAAAATCAGACCTCAAGCATGCCAAAACATGGATAAAATCTTCTTGAAGTCAAGCCAAAAGCATGCTTAAAAGGCATGTGACAACATGACGCATGTTAGGCTATTTCATGGGATTGCATGGCAAGTGTATGAAGCATGCAAAGGCTAATCAAACCAAACCTAAACAAAGGTATGACATGATAAATCAACACCAAATACACACTGAAATGGAAAGAAAACAAGCTAGAATGACATGTCAAGGCATGAAGCATACAAAGTTAGTTTAAGGGATTTACACTACAAGCATGCATGGCAAGCATCATTCGGCCAAGAGGCCTCAAAATAAAGCTAGGGCAGCCCAAAATATGAACAAAACCATGTTGGAGCAAAGCCAAAATATGCTAGAATAGTGAGCCAAAACATCATGCATTCTAAGCTAGTGAGCATGGTTTACACTACAAGCATGTGAAGCATTCAAGAGGCCATTGAACCAGAAAAAGACAGAGGTATGACATGCCAAATAATGACCAAAAACCCACTAAAACATGACCAATGCATGCAAAAATGACATGCCCCTTTGATAAGCTATGAAGAGGGTTATTCTACACATGCAAGAGACACACCCAAGCTGACAAAACCAACTCTGGACAGAGCCTAGGAAGGCCCTAAAAGTCACTGAAAAGGGCCTGAAACAAGGCTTGGAGGTGTGCAAATGAAGGCTCCTTTGTAAGGCCAAAAATGCTAGTGAACAAGACAAGGAGGGAGAGGGTCACCCCTCTCTGATTTTGGCTCTCAACAACACATGTTAACCACTGAAAATCCATTGGATTTTAGTGGTTAAAAGGCCAAGCAAAGGCCAACACAAAGGCCTTAGGGCATGGCTCAAAACAAGGCAAAATGAAGTATGCAAGGGGGTAGATGACCCCCAACAACAAAATGACCTTAAACAAACATCAAAAGGACCTCAAAACAAGACTTTTTCAGTTGACAACAAAGCTCAAATATACATGCAAATAAAGCTAAGAGAAGGATCAAAACAATGCTTAAAAGATGGAAAAGGAGTTACCCTTGTAGCTCAGCAAAACCAGCAACTTCTCCAGCCCAAAACCAACTCTTTGAGACCTCTCAAGACCCTCCAAGAACCTTAGAACAATGATGGAGGTGTGTGGCTATGAGGTGTGGTGTAATAGGTCAAGAACAAGACCCTTTTAAACCCAAAATATAGAGATATAGATAGAGATATGTGTTTTTGCCTTAAACAATTTCTGAACCTGTGCCAAGGAAGAGGAAGGCCTCTCTTATAGAGGTTTCAAGCCAAAGCTTCTCAAAGAAGCTAAAAACCAAGGCTCAAGATCCTCCATACACGTGTATGGAGGATGCAGTCCGTGCCTTCCAGCTGGCACAACTGGCAACAACTTACAGAGACAAAACTGGAGGGAGTAAGCCGACCAGTTCAGGTGGTCGGCCAGCTACTTTTAGTGGTCGGCCAGCCAGTTCAAAAGGGTCAACTCCAAGAAAGGTGGTCGGCAGCCCCATTTGGTGGTCTCCCAACTGAATGCAAGCTAGTGGTATAGTGGGAGACCAGTAAATGTGGCTCAAAGACCAAGGAGACCAGCTTCTTGACAAGAAAATCGGCTGGCGGGAGAAAAGTGGTCTCCAAGGAGAAAAGGTGGTCTCCCACCCTTGTACCACCTTCCAAACAATGAAAACAAGGTCCATGCCAAAAATGGACCAAGACGGATGCAAAACAAGGGTTCGGGGGTCAAAACGCGCAGCCGGGTGCCCCGAAAACAGGCTGTTAAGCATCGAAAGTGGCGTGCAACCACAAAGATGGTCTCCCGGGCCACAGTGTCCCTCTAGAGAGAGGAAGCAAGGTGTGTGCCAAAAACCGTGCCAAACGGAGAATGTTAAGCGGTCCCGAACCGAGGCGCGAGGCCGACGACTCTGAAAATCGGAAACTAGTCTCCAAATGGGAACAGTGGCCTGTGACCACGAAAAGTAGCCTACGGCCACTGACAGATGGTCTACAAGACCTCTCCTTCCCTTCGAGAAGGGAAAACAAGACCTGGTTCGCAAACCGAGGCAAAGCACAAAAGGGTCCCGAGGTCCGGGGGTAAGGCTCTCAGCCGAAACTCCGAAACCTCAGAACGAGCACAACATGCGCAATCACCGAGCACTCAATCGATGAAGTCTGAGTCTTAAGGTAGGTCAAAAATGGAGTGTCTACAATGCCATAAAAAAAAAAAATCAGATTGAATTTTTTTTTGCAAAAGTTTTCATTGCATGTTAATGCATACCGTATAAAGTTATAATATTTTACAACATGAAATGCATGTCGTTTTAAGTGCAAATATTTTACGACATATTTTTTAAGTCGTGAAAATATACATTTTTTACGGCATACTTTTATATGCCATAAATATATGAATTAACGACTTACATGATATACTTGTCATTATTGAAAAACCATTAACGACTTGCAATATATATATATATATATATCGTAGAATGTACTAATTATGACATGTGTAACGTCCCAAATTTCTAGCCCAAATGATAATACAACAATCATGGCTCTTTCAAGAAAAACCGAATATAAATCTCTAAACTTACATTACATAATATAATAGTTTTTCATGCAACAATACATTAATCCAACAAGAAGTAAATAAACAAATAAATACCCCAAAGAGTTTACAAGTTTTCAAGGCTTGAGCCTGGTTACACAAAATGGTTATTCAAACCCACACACATACAGCCTTTGGCTTATGCACAGAGTCACAGCAAAATGAGAGTCTCGTACTCTCAACACACATTTCCTTGCCTTTAGTTAGGCGGCATCATCACATCTTTTCCTGCACAAAAATCCCGTAGGGTGAGCATAAAGCCAAGTAGGAAATCCTAACAAAGTATATACATTTTATACAAATCTCAAGAGATGAAATGCACATGCCATGCTGTGCTCTTTTGAAAGAAAATCACATCTTCATCTTTGAAAACCCTCATGTTCAATGATGTCATGCAATTTCAATTCTTGAAAACTTAACAATTCATTTCAAGAGCGGAAAATACGACTCTGGTAATCTCTAGGTTGGTGTCTGCAAGTAGACTATACAAGTGCTACCAATTTGTCATTTTTGCTGGTATTAACCGGAAGGCTCGACACCTATCCGCGCGGGTTTTCGGTCTTTCACCCCGGACTCTCAGGCCAACTTATTCAATATCATCTACATCACTATCAAGACTTACCAACGTATTTACCCCAAAACCATTCTATGAAAACTTGTTTCTCAACATTTTTTTTTCTCAATGCAAGTTTTCAAATCAACTTTCAAAGTTTAATGTAATCAAATGAATTGATATGCTAATAACACAAGATGAATATAAATACTTGTGGACGCGCCCCGAGGGACTTATGCTACCATAGTTCGGACTCGTTTTGGTTACGGTTCTAAATCTAAACCAAAGAGTCCAAATCCGGCAAATCGTTTTGAGAAACAGATTTTTTGAAAGAAGTGCCAAACATGGACTGCTTTGCCAGATACAGAGTCGCCACCTAAATATTTTTTTAATGGAGGAATTTAGGAAACCCTGACTCGGTGCCAAAGGCCACGTGTCCGTCATCACCAAAGTTTCCTCGGCTCGGGAACTTGGGTACGATTGGGGAAGGTCAGCTATGAGCACCCCCTCTCGCCCGATCCGAAGATCGGCCTCTACTAACCATGATATCCATTTTTGAAAACGTTATGTGTTCTTATTCCGGTTATTAGCTAGAATTACTATGTGATGCGCACAGCAAAACAAGTATAGACTAGATCGCCTAATTTGGAAACAAAGCATTGCATATCCGTTTGTTTGGAAATGTTTTTGGAATTCGCTACTCGCAAGTAGGCTAAAATACGGATTTCAATGAGTTGTTCCAACTCAAACAATCCAACCTTCACCCACAGGCATTCAGGCAGTTTATATCACATAAGCATCTAGCCACATGGTAAGCATGCTGTCATGTTAACATCAACACTCATGCGAGATGCTAAAGCATAAAATACTTACAGCGTACTCCGAGCCAAAACAAAGAACACGTTAGCAATCATACATGATCCAAGTCCATGTTAAATGGCTAATGCAACACATGCAAAATGTCACTAGAATAGGCTCGGCTAATCCTAGGATGACATGTGGAATGCACAGATAGCATGTATTCAAGTTAGATTTGAAATATCATGCATTTAGCATGATGCGCCGAGCCCGGTGCATGCAATACTGATGAATGATGCACGCATGCATAGCATAAGGTATGCTAAATTAAACATGTCCTAATACTAACCATCAAAAGCAGGTAAGTAAAAGGAGAAAGAAGTGGGGGTTGGAAGACATGCACACACGCACCCACACTTATTACAAATTTGCCCTCGCTCGGAGGGACCGAAAGAATAATACAATTAATTAACCTACAAGCTAATTAAAATATTACAGACAATTAACTAGTTAAGCAAATTAACTAAGCTAATTAAAACAATAAACAGCCTCGGGAAGAAGGCCCAATGCAATGCGCGCTCGGCTCCGCTCAGAAGGCCACTGCCATGCACAAGTTGCCTCTGCTTTGACTGTTATCCTTCTTTGAAGACTGCACAAGTCCCAAGGTTGCTTCTCTGAGTGCTGTAGAACACCACCGGCTGAAGGGATTGATCACCGGCCATGTATAATGGTCACCGGCCACAAAATACTCCATCGGCCAACAATAGATGGCCGGTCGGCACTGAAGATGGCCGGCCGGCCAAATCTTCCTGCAAAAACTGGTTTGATAGCAGTAGATGATAGAACTTGGCATGGCAATGCATTTCAAGCAATGTATGCACCAACCACACTCCTTATCATGTGTATGACTCGAAGGAGGAGGGGCCTCGATTCTCGGACCACCAATCACGCATTTCCATGCATGATGGCCCAAAGAATCAAGTGTGCATGTTGATATGGAATGCAATGCACATAATCAAGCAAATTGAACTCAACCTCTATCACAAGCAATTCAAGAGGCAAAGCATGCATGTCAATGCAATGCAATCCTAAGCATGTTGACTAGTATGCAACATGGACAATGCTAAGAAGCATACAAGGCATACAATGGTCATGCAAGACATAAGGCATGAGACAATGCAACTAACAAGTATGCAAGGCACAATGTGGGTGTTCAAGCATGCAAGCAAGCATGTGACTTCATTCAATCATGCCACTCCAATCATGCAATAACACACAAGTATGCAACAACATACAAGGTGGGCATACAACAACATGCAAAGGGGTGGTCTTAAACTAACATGGATAGCTCGCAAGCATGCCAAAATCAGTGGCCAATACTATGAAAGTGAGGTCCAACACTTAAGCACGAAACAAGCAACTTTTCAGCACACTTAAAAGAGACCAAACATGGACAATTAGCATGCTTAGAAAGCTCTGAAAATCATGTTAAAATGGTGCCAAACCAAGCCAACAAGGCAAGCATAAGCATGCAATTAGAGGTCCAAAACTCAAGGCAAGCTAAGGAGGTATTGAACTACCCTTAGCAAAACCAGACATGGCATGAATTGAATGACCAAAATCAGAGGTTTAGGATGTTGAAACATAACTAAAAACACAATGACATGGCATTCTAGGGGCCTAAACAGGATGGCATGCATGGAGGCCTAAACATGGAGCATGAGATGACAACCTTATGAAACATTAAAGGGACATCAAATGCAAGCATATAAGCACATCATAAGGTCTGAAATAACATACTAAGTGATTCCAAACCACTGAAACAAAGCAAGGATAGCATGCTAGAGGGACCAATGCTTAAGGCATACAAGAGGGATTGCATGGTAGCTATACAAAGCAAATCGTGGATGACCCAAACAACCAAAAACAGTCCTCAAGCACACTAAAACATGCATAAAAGCTTCACAAAACTTGGCCAAAACACATGAGCATGGTAGTCTAAATGCTATGCATATGTTGAGGCAAATCATGGCATTACAAGGCATGTATGCTAAGCAAGCATGGTGTACCAAAACCAACTAAACACAATGCTATATTATGACATAATAAGCATGAAAACCAGTCAAGGCATGGCCAACATGAACCTAAACATGGTGCTCACTAAAGAGGCAAAAATGGCCACTTTCAAGGACAACAAGGAGAGGGGGTGGCCCTCTCCTTCCTAGGACCTCAAGGCACCATCCTCACCTCTGAAATCTCTCAAGATTTCAGTGGTGAGGAGGCCCAAACACAATGGTCCCAGAGCTCAACCAAAATGGCACAAAACAAAGGCCAAACAAGCCTTAAGAGGGGTCAAACAACCCCAAAGTTTAAAACACCCTTAACAAACTATTTAGAGCAGACAAAAACAAGACTTTTATATGTTATATGCTAAGCTCAAAAACAGATGCAAGATAGGCTAAAAAGCTTTGCAAAAATGGGGTAAAAAGAGACAAAAGTCTTACCCTTGTAGACCCTCTTCACAAACAATGTTCCAGCAGCTCTTTTGGTTCCAAACTAGTCCAAAAGCTTTAAGGAAAGACCTCTGGTACCTCAGAAACCAAGGAAAGGTGTGATGGTGGGTGTTTGTGCACAAAAATGAGACTAAACACACACTAAACACAAGAGAGAGAGAGAGAGATATAGAGATAGAGGATATATGTAAACCCTAACCCTAAAGCTCAAGCTCTGAAAATGTTGTCTAAGTTGTCTAACCTTAAAACAAGAGAGAAGAGACTCTCTCTTATAGACAATTTTGTCTTGTAAAGCTTCCAAAGGAAGCTAACAAGAGGGAAATCCCTCCATACACGTGTATGGAGGGGGTGAAAGTGTATGCCAGCTGCACAAAAATATCTGCAAAAGCAGATGCACAGTAGTCGGCCGGCCAAAAATGCAATTGACCAAAAAAATATAGCCGGCCGGCCATCTATAGTGCCGGCCGGCCAAACATTTGGCCGGTGGCAACAAAACACAGCCGGTGGCCTCAAGCCATGGCCGGTGATGGGTGGGATGGTCAACAAGCCCTACCCTGCCCCTCAAAGGCAAAACACAAGTGTTTGGTGCAAAACTAGACACAAAACAGTCGAGTCAAGAGATCCTAAAGCAAGGCGCGTAGCCGAGACCTCCGGGAACTCAAGACGAACACAAACATGGATGATCACCGAGTGTTCAAGCGGTGACGTCCAAGTCTTGAGGACGGTCAAAAATGGGGTGTCTACAATACTTTTATTCCAATTCATCATGCAAGGAATAACACAATTCTCTCTTCTCAAGTATCTTCAACAATTAGTCATTTCAAGACTATTTCAATGTTTTGAACAATAATTTTCAAAATGAACAATAATTCTCATATTCCCTAAAATTCATCATTTATATAAATATAAATAAGAAATTTTCCAAACATCCATTTATTTTGACATACAAAATAAATATAACAATATCATTCATGGATTTTCAGTCTCTTAAAAAAAATCACCAAATTCTAGGTTTTCTCACCAAAACTATACAACTCAAATCTTTTGAAAGAAAACTTTCCAAAATCATCTTTTCTTCAATCAACGAAGATCAAAACCCATAAGATCATTTTAAAAGAACAAGAGACAAACCCACTTTCAAAATCGCTCAACTTCTTGAATCAACAATCAATTTTCAAAGCTATTGAAAGATGATTTCGAAAATCATATAGATCTTGCAAAAACATATATATAACTCTAAGAAAATACCTACCTCGAGTTTTGAAGAAGAAATGAGATGAAACCCCCAAAATCAACGGTGTCAAAACTCGATCTTCACCGCACACAACGAAGTCCTCGAGAAGTTAACCAACTTTGATGAAGAAACTATGGCAGAACTCTAATGGATTTGAGAAATCAAGGTTTTGATCCAATTTGGCGTAGGGAAATGTAGAGAGAAGAGAGAGGAAAGGGTTTTTAGAGAGAGAGAGACCTAACAAGAGTGAGATACACTCAGCCTAAAGAGAAGAAAAGAGTAAAATTTCGGACTCACCTACCACCACACGTGCGGCGCTTCTCCCGCACCTGCATTTATTGCAGTAGCCAAACATGCCCTCCCTTGTTTTCCGCATGTGCTGCTCAAGTAAGTTCGAATGCATTTTGTATTTTTGCTTCCGGGGTGCTGCCCATCGACCCTGCCAGGGCATTGCCCCCTGGACCCCGTGAGCTAACCGAGTAGCTCGATCCCTGACCTGCCTAGTCGAAGTGGCAAAACATGAAAGAAGGATCGAAACCGGGATCGCTACAACCTTCCCCCCTTAAAAAATTTTGTCTCTGAAATTTCAAATCAAACTACCCAAACAAAGGGGTTTTTAGCGATCAAAGCCATGCTATTTCATTTTCAAATCAAAATACTGACTCTCAACCAAATTCCACCATTTCCACCATGGTTATCTCATTAACAACAACCTCCCAAATATGCATAAACATGAAATTTCCTAAAAAGTAATGGCAACTCTCAACAACCTTATGCTTAAAACAACAACGCACATATCAACATGTGGTTAACAACTTTAAATATGTTTCCCTCAACACTCGGGAATATTACAAAGAAAAGCAACTTAAGCATTTTTAAACAAATCTAGATATTTGGAGCGGACTTCCGCCTCCCGTTCCCACGTCGCTTCTTCAACCCCATGGTGTCTCCATAACACCTTTACCAACGGTATAGTTTTGCCCCGTAGCACTTGCTCCTGGGTATCTAATATTTGAACCGGTCGTTCTTCGTAAGAGGCATCCTCATCTACCTCCAAGTCAACCCAATCAAGAACATGAGAAGGTTCGGGTTCATATTTCCTAAGCATAGATACATGAAATACGTTGTGAACTCCCAAAAGTGGTGGCGGTAAAGCTAACTGGTATGCCACTTCCCCAATTCGCTCTAAGATCTCAAAAGGCCCAATGAACCTTGGAGATAATTTACCACTTTTTACCAAATCTCATCAAACCCCGCCTTGGTGAGATTTTTAGAAACACATGGTCACCAACTTTAAAAGATAAAGGTCGTCTTCTCTTATCGGCATAACTCTTTTGTTGGCTTTGGGCCGTAGCTAACCTCTTCCGAATGAGAACAACTTTCTTAGTTGTCTCTCTAATAATTTTCAAACCCAGTAACGGTGCATCACCCACTTCGGCCCAACAAACCTGTGATCTATAAGGTCGGCCATACAAGGCCTCAAATGGTGCCATCCCAATACTAGCTTGGTAACTATTGTTGTAAGCAAACTCAATCAATGGTAAGTGCCTTTTCCAAGGCCCCTTAAAATCAAGGACACAAGCTCTAAGCATGTCCTCCAAAATCTAAATGATACGTTCCGACTGTCCCTCGGTTTGAGGATGATAAGCGGTGCTAAGAGTCAACTTAGTTCCCAATGCCTCTTGAAGGCTTTGCCGTAATTGGGCAGTAAAATGAGGATCCCTATCTGACACAATAGTCACAGGGACTCCATGAAGTCGAACTATCTCTCTAATGTGCAACTCTGCCAGGCATTCAACTGAGTCGCTGGTGCACATCGGAATGAAATGTGTAGACTTAGTCAAGCTATCAACAATCACCCAAACAACATCATTGCCTCATTGTGTTCTAGGAAGCCCAACTACAAAATCCATGGTAACACGCTCACATTTGCACTCGACTATCGGTAAGGGTTGTAACAAACCTACTGGTCATTGGTGTTCGTCCTTCATTTGTTGACAAGTAAGGCACTTCGATAAAAAATAAAGTGACATCCCGTTTCATACCCCTCCACCAAAACTGACGACTAAGATCATGATACATTTTAGTGCCTTCCAGGTGTACCGCAAACCGTGAGTGATGGAACTCTCGAAGTACTTCCTCTCTACAAGATTCTGGTACAAACAAATGATCTAGGTAACGTACACTCAGATCTGAGTGAACGTTCAAACCTTTCTCTTCCTTCCCATTGGAAATCTTAACATGGATTGATTCCACATCACGGTCTCCTCATTGTGCCTCTATGACCTTACTAACCAAGGTAGGTTGAGCATTCAAACTAAACAAAGTAGCACTCTCTCTGGACTTACCCAAGTACAAATCAAACTTGCTAATAACATCTAGCATATCCCATTCCCGAATGCCCACACTTGCCAAACTACTCACAGATTTTCGACTCAAAGCATCGGCCAACATATCGGCTTTCCCCGAATGATAGTGTAACTCAAAGTCATAATCCTTCATAAATTCCATCCACCTCCATTGTCGTAAATTCAAGTCTTTTTGAGAAAACAAATACTTTAGACTCTTATGATCGAAGAAAACCTCAAACTTCTCACCATACAAGTAATGCCTCCAAATTTTCAAGGCAAAAATCACCGCCGTTAAATCTAGATCATGGGTGAGGTAATTCTTCTCATGAGTTTTCAATTGTCGTGATCCGTAGGCTACAACTTTTCCCTCTTGCATCAAGACACAACCAAGTCCATCCCCAGAGGCATCACAATAGATATTGTAATTCAAACCCCTTTCCGGAATTATCAAAATCAATGCGGTAGTCAATCTAGTTTTAAGCTCTTGGAATGACTTTTCACAAGCCTCACTCCACACAAATTTGATACCCTTTCTAGTCAACCTTGTCAAAGGTGGAGCTAGTCTAGAGAAGTCCCTTACAAAACGTCGATAATACCCCGCTAATCCCAAGAAACTCTAGATTTCAAAAGCATTCTTGGGTTGTTCCCAATCCTGTACGGCATCTATCTTTGAGGAGTCCACAGTCACTCCCTCTTTGGACACTACATGCCCCAAAAACTTCACCTTCGTTAACCAAAACTCACATTTTTCAAATTTGGCATACAATTGGTGCTCACTAAGTAAACCCAGCACTACCCGCAAGTGAGTCTCGTGTTCCTCCTCAGAGGTTAAATAAATCAAGATGTCATCCACAAAGAAAACCACAAAATGGTCCAAGTATTCCCGAAAAATTTTGTTTATAAAATTCATAAAGGAAGCTGGTGCATTGGTCAACCCAAAAGGCATTACAAGGAATTCATAGAGGCCATAACGAGTACAAAAGGCCGTCTTCTGAATGTCCTCCTCCCGGACTCTCAACTGATGGTACACCGACCTCAAATCTATTTTTGAGAAACAATGAGACCCTCTAAGTTGGTCAAACAAATCATCTATTCTGGGTAGGGGATACTTGTTCTTAACTGTAACTCTATTCAACTTGCGGGAACCAATACACAACCTCAATGACCCATCCTTCTTCTTCACAAAGAGAGTCGGCGCTCCCCAAGGCGATGTACTAGGGCGAATGAAGCCCTTGTCTAAAAGTTCTTGGAGTTGAATCTTCAACTTATGCAATTCGGCAGGTGCAAATCTATATGGTGACATGGAAATCGGTGTCGTGCTAGGCACTAATTCAATAGAGAACTTGATCTCCTGGTGAGGTGGTAAACTAGTAAGATCTTCTAGAAAGACATCCAGGTAGTCACAAACTACCCTTGGTAACTCAACACGAGCCTCGTCACTCTCACTATCTAAGAGAGTTGCAAGAAGGCCACTAAGCCTGCTCCTACTACGAGGGTCAATAACTGGCGACAAGGCTTTATCAACTAGGTTCCCGAGAAAATAAAAATGATCACCACCCGAAGTGCACACCGTAACTCTCTGACAGTAACAATCAATCATAGCTTGATAAGAACGCAACCAATCCATGCCTAAAATGACATCAAAACTCGACCTATCTAGCAACACAAAAGCAAACGGAAGTTGACGCCTGACAACTTCTATTTCATAATCACGACAACCTCGGACTCTGAGTAGAGGCACTAACTGTGCTACCTTTAACCCCAATGCAAAAGCAAATGCAGTAGATATAAATAAATGGGACGCACCCGTGTCTATCAATACATTAGCCAAATAATTACACACAACAAAAATACCTCTCACAATTAAGGATTCTGGCAACTGCTCTGGCACGGTAACAGCATACACACGCCTATGTGGCCCCTGATTAACTTGCTCCCCTCTTGGAGCATAGGCCTATTGTACTGACTGAGCTGAAGTGGCTCCCTGATTAACTCGCGAAGCTTGGACTGATTGAGCCTGCTGGTGGCTCTGAGTCTGCCTCGACCCTGATGTGCCAGATGCGCCTCCCAACTGTGGGCAAGTTCTCTTCATATGCCTCGGCTGACCACACTGATAACAATTAAACCCTTGACCTTTATTCTGAGACTGAGACTGACTTTGAGATCGATTAGGTGGTGGTAACATTAACCACTCTCCTCCCTTCTGTGGGCATGAGAAGGATTTATGACCCGGTTGGCCACACTTGAAACACGAGAAGCTACTCAATGTACTTTTTCCCAGACCTGCAGTAGGCAAAGGAAAAGTGGATCTTAACTGTTGTGGTTGGGACTGGGATAGATAGGTGTTCCTGCTCTTCTTGTTCTGCCTATAGTCTCATTGACACTCTTGGCCCCTAGACCTTGAACTCCAAAGCCTCTCCTCCTCGGCTTGTATGGAAATTTCTACGTGTGTCGCCGTCTCCACAAGACGGTCATATTCATGAATCATATTTCCGACAAGCTTGAACGTAATTTTTGTTTTCAATTTCTTTTCAAATTCAATGCAACGGCGCTCTTCCGTTGCCACCAACTCTGGTGCAAATCTGGACAAACTAGAGAACACTGCCTCAAACTCGGCCACGGGCATGTCGAATTGTTTGAGGTCTTTAAACTCTTGCCTCAATCTCTCCCTAGCAGTGGGAGGTATGTGCTTATCTCGGAAAGCAACTGCAAAGGCTTCCCATATCTGCTTCACTCTACCATTGGCATATTTCCACCATTGACCCGCGTCTCCCTTAAGATAGTAACTCGCTAGAGTCATTAGTTCAGTATCTTCGATGTGAAGCATCTCAAATGTTTTCACAGTTTGTTCAAGCCACTCATCCGCTTTCTTGGGCTCGGGACCACCATAGAACTCATCCGGTTTGGCCCGCAAGAACACTCTAGTAAGGAAACTCGCCTTTGACTCCGCGGTGTTCTCTCGGGCTTGATTCTCCACCCTCAACAAGTTCATAGACTCCCTTAAAGCCCCTGCCATTTCTCGAGCTAGGGCCCCTATTGCGGTTTGACCCGCTTGTCCCACTTGCTAGGCCACATTAACTTGGCCTGCTTGCTCGGCCATATTAGCTTGGCCGAACCCTTCTTCTTGCACCGGAACCCTATGGACCAGTACCTCATGCACACCTCGGCGAGCCCTACCACGCCTTCTGCCTCTACCACCACGGACTTGACCCCTTCCTGACATCCTAATAAAGGACACGAGAAATAATTTAGCACATTAACTCATATGTGCTCATAACTTGACTCGCACGTTCGACTATAACAATTCCATATATTTCTCTACCATATACACAATTCAATTTCACTTCACATAAGCACTTAGTCATGTAAACACATATGGACTATCCTTTTACGATGAAATCCGTCCCACGAAAAACTAAAAATTCTTAGTAGAACAAGTATTGATCAAGCACCCTTCTAATGAGACCTCAAGGAATTTAACAGACGCAAACAACATCCCAAAAGTCCAGTTCCATACCCATTTAGTCACATAAGCATTTTATTACATAGTCACAAAATGCATAACACTTCCTAAGCATGCTAAATGAACCCATTGTGGTTAAACAACCACTTCCTACGAGCTCCAAATATTCAAACCAGGTAGCTTTGATACCAAGTTGTAACGCCCCAAATTTCTAGCCCAAATGATAATATGACAATCATAGCTCTTTCAAGGAAAACCAAATATAAATCTCTAAATTTACATTACATGATACAATAGTTCTTCATGCAACAATACATTAATCCAATAACAAGTAAATAAACAAATAAATACCCCCAAGGGTTTACAAGTTTTCAAGGCTTGAGCCTGGTTACACAACGATTATTCAAACCCACACACATACAGCCCTTGGCTTACACACAGAGTCGCAGCAAAATGAGAGTCTCGTACTATCAACACACATTTCCTCGCCTTTAGTTAGGCAGCATCACCACATCATTTCCTGCACAAAAATCCCGTAGGGTGAGCATAAAGCCCAGTAGGAAATCCTTAACAAAGTATATACATTTTATACAAGTCTCAAGAGATGAAATGCACATGCCATGCTATGCTCTTTTGAAAGAAAATCACATCTTCATCTTTGAAAACCCTCATGCTCAATGATGTCATGCAATTTCAATTCTTCAAAACTTAACAATTCATTTCAAGAGCGGTAAATACGACTCTGGTAATCCTTAGGTCGGTGTCTGCAAGTAGACTATACAAGTACTACGAATTTGTCATTTTTACCAGTATTAACCGGAAGGCTCGACACCTATCCGTGCGGGTTTTCGATCTTTCACCCCGGACTCTCAGGCCAACTTATTCAATATCATTTACATCACCTATCAATACTTACCAACGTATTTACCCCAAAGCCATTCCATGAAAACTTGTTTCTCAACATTTTTTTTCTCAATGCAAGTTTTCAAATCAAGTTTCAAAGTTTAATGTAATCAAATGAATTGATACACCAATAACACAAGATGAATATAAATACTTTTATTCCAATTCATCATCCAAGGAATAACACAATTCCCTCTTCTCAAGTATCCTCATCAATTAGTCATTTCAAGGCTATTTCAACGTTTTGAACAATAATTTTCAAAATGAACAATAATTCTCATATTCCCTGAAATTCATCATTTATATAAATATAAATAAGAAATTTTCCAAACATCCATTTATTTTGACACACAAAATAAATATAACAATATCATTCATGGATTTTCAGTCTCTTAAAAAAAATTCCCAAATTCTAGGTTTTCTTACCAAAACTATACAACTCAAATCTTTTGAAAGAAAACTTTCCAAAATCATCTTTTCTTCAATCAACGAAGATCAAAACCTATAAGATCATTTTAAAAGAACAAGAGACAAACCCACTTTCAAAGTCGCTCAACTTCTTGAATCAACAATCAATTTTCAAAGCTATCGAAATATGATTTCGAAAATCATATAGATCTTGCAAATATATATATATATATAACTCTAAGAAAATCCCTACCTCAAGTTTTGAAGAAGAAATGAGATGAAATCCCCAAAATCAACGGTATTGAAACTCGATCTTCACTGCTCACAACGAAGCCCTCGAGAAGTTAACCAACTTTGATAAAGAAACTATGGCAGAACTCTAATGGATCTTGAGAAATCAAGGTTTTGATCCGATTTGGTGTAGGGAAATGTAGAGAGAAGGAAGAGGAAAGGGTTTTTAGATAGAGAGAGACCAAACAAGAGTGAAATACACTCAGCCTAAAGAGAAGAAAATACTAAAATTTCGGACTCACCTACCACCACACGTGCAGCACTTCTCCCGCACTTGCACTCCCGCACCTGCATTTATTGCAGTAGCCAAATAAGCCCTTCCATGTTTTTCACATGTGCGGCTCAAGCAACTTCGAATGCATTTTGTATTTTTGCTTCGGGGGCGCTGCCCCTCGACCCTGCCATGGCGTTGCCCCCTGGACTCCCGTGAGCTGACCGGGCAGCTCGATCCCCGACTTGCCCAGTCGAAGTGGCAAAACATGAAAGAAGGATCAAAATCGAGATCGCTACAAATTTTACCCCTTAAATTATTTGCTAACTTTTTTTAATCTATTGACTTTTCGTTGATTATATGTTCAAATTTATATCTATTTGTTCAAAAAAAAAAGTATTCTATTTATTTAATCACCACAACAATTTACATTTTCAGCGACGAAATTTGGCGACTAAAAGGAATTTAGTCGCCAAAAGTGACATTTTTGGCAACTAAAAAATGTATTGGTCAGCATTGATTTAGCATATAACTCCCAAAGGGTTTGGTTGCTTATAGGTCTATTGCCAATTAAACTAATGGTGGCACAATATTACTTTTGGTGACTGACATGTTTGGTTGTGACATGTGACTTTTGGCTACTAACATTTTTCGTTGTGAAATGTGGCAATTGGCGCCTAACATATTTAGTCGGGAAAATATCACTTTTGGCGACTAAACTATTTTAGCTACAAAATGGTTTAGTCACAGTAAATATATATTTAGCAACCAAAAATTTAGTCGACAAGTAGAACTTTTTTTCTGACTAAAACAATTTTTAGTCAATAATTACTTTTCCCGACCCTCCATTGGCAACCAAAGTGGCGACCAAAAAATTTGTTGTGGAAAACTTTTGCCGACTAAATTTTTTGTCGACAAAAGGGCAATTTCCTGTAGTATCTATTCAAATATCTATCCAAATTTTATTATATGTTCAATTTTTTCACTTATCTAGTTAAATCTATTTATCCAAATTTTCTTATATGTTCAATTTTTTCTCTAAATTCTAGTTGTTGATTTTTTTTTTATCTACTCAAATCTTTGTTAAAATTCTTGTTTAATTTTTTTATCTGTTGAAATTCTGAAACTCTATATGTTGAAATTATTGTCCTATTTTTCCTATCTATTTGTAATTCTAGTTCTAATTTTCCTACCTATTGAAATAAAACATACAAATCTATTTAAATATACACACAGATCTTACCTATTTTTTCTACCTGTTAATCATTATCAACAACAATCATATATACATCTATATCATCATCATCATCATCATCAACAACAACAACAACAACAACAATCAACAACAGATCTAGATCTATCTGTTGAAATATCAGTTGCATTTTTAACAAATCTGCATCATAAGAGGTCACTAATGTCATATTTTCAACAATGATCTGAGATTTGATAATAAATAATTTTTTTAAAAAAAAGGCGAAAAATTCTGAGGTCATTTTTTTTTTATTCACCACTATTTGTTGAACAGATGGGTTTCAACAGATTGGCAACATCTTGTGAATCCTTGTTTTCTTTCAGCACAAATGAATCAAAAACTTAAAAAAAATAAAAATAAATAAAATTCGAACTTAGGACTTCAAAATAACAAATCAAGATTGTGCATAAAATCCATAAGTAACCATACTAGAAATAAAGACAATTTCTTTAACGATATCCAAGAATGATTAATTGGAAAATTGGAGATTGATGATGAAGAGAGAGGAAGAAAAAGAGAGAGAGAGAGAGAAAGCAATGAGATCTATGTATATATGTGTGTGTGTGTACGTGTCGGCGAGTTTCAAATATTGGATCGAAGATTATCGCACTAGGAAAACCATATTCCACGCTTAAATCTAAGATTTGTGTGGCCGACGATCTCAAAATTTTCGCACTAGGAAAACCATACTCCACGCTCAGATCTGAGATCTGTGTGGTTGATGATCTTAGATCTGTGACGCCCTAAAAATAGGGAACATCAGAGAATATAATACCAAATAAATACTGGGTTTATCTAAGGTTACAAGAGTAGGAAAGCATCTCTAATGTGTCATTTGGTTAATAACCAAGTAAGATCCCAGGAAGGTTGGAAGAATCAATATAGCCTCCCTTCTAAGTCCGACCACCTTAGATAGCAAAGCTACATTTTTTGACAGATCTTGGCAAAGTATTAACACAAGGCTTACATAAGTTAACAAAGTATGATGATAGGTTACAAATGATAAATATAATAATTACAAAATCATGTCTTAAATACAACAAGCGATTAATCACTTACAATCTCAAAACGTGTTTACAAACTAGTTCCTAACTCTCATAGGGTAGCCATACATCTTCAAATACTTCAGTTTTGCCTTCGACTGGTCTAATAGTTCTCAATACCTAGCATGAAACGCCATGAGCTTTGAATGCTCAGTAAACGCACACACAGGCCGTCTTTTTTTCCCAATCCAATACAATATCACAATTATAACAAGCAAGTAATAAAGCATGATAATCATTTAATAATAAAGGATTACAAAGTTAGATGTTAGTAATCTAGAAATCTCCCAAAGAGATTTCATCCTCCCAACTGCAAGAATTGGACATTGGACTATTCAGAACTTCCTCATTTGCTGCTTTGCAAAACTTACCACGGATACAAAAGTTACATATTGCGCAGCGCCATCAGTGGACCTCAAAAGAGACGGCGAAAAGAAAATTTTTTATCATCCTGAATCCAACCTTATCCTTCCAAAAAAAAAAAAAAGTTTTATCCTCCTGAATGTCCCATCTAGCCCCAACCTTATCTCACCGAATCAAATCATCGCAAAGAGTTCGAATACATCCGTTCCATTCTAGAGGTTATGAGATAACTGATTGTGAAAGACTTAACCTTTAATTAGGAAGCACATCCCATTATTCCATACATAACACATTATCATCTCTTCAATATTCAAGTGATCAAAAACTCAATACCACCCCAATTAAGGTTTCTGTTGAGTTAGATCTCTTAAATTAAAGTTAGAACGATTTAATAAGATAGTAATATTGTAACAAGCCCGCGAGGGACCTCACTACAGTTCAGACTCGATTTGTGTTACGGTTCTTAATCTGAACCAAAGAGTCCAAATCCGGCAAATCGTTTTGAGAAACAGATTTTTAGAAAAGAGTGCCAAACATAGACTGCTTTTGCCAGATACAGAGTCGCCACCTAAATATTTTTTTAATGGGGAAATTTAGGAAACCCTGACTCGGTGCCAAAGGCCACGTGTCCGTCATCACCAAAGTTGCCTCGGCTCGGGAACTTGGGTTCGATTGGGGAAGGTCAGCTATGAGCACCCCCCTCTCGCCCGATCCGAAGACCGGCCTCTACTAATCATGATATCCAATTTTGAAAACGATATGTGTTCTTATTCCGGTTATTAGCCTAGATTTACTATGTTATTCGCACAGCAAACAAGTATAGACCAAATCGCCTAAATTGGAACAAAACATTTCATGTTTGTTTTGAAAATGGTTTGCTACTCTCAAGTAGGCTAAAATACAGATTTTGCCACCCTCAAGTGGGCTTTGGAAAAGGTGGTTTTGCCACTATCCAGTGGGCTTTAAAACTCACAGTGTTAATGCATTATTCCAATTTAGGTAATTCAACCTCCATCCACAGGCATTCAAGCAGTTATATCACTTAAGCAGCTAGCCTCATGGCAGTCACGCTATTATGGCAACACTCACACGCATGCGGTACGCTAAAGCATAAAAGCTTACCTAGTACTCCGCGCCAAGAACATGTCAGCAATCAATGCATGATCCAAGTCCATGTTAAGTGCCTAATGCATCGCATACAAAATGTCACTAGAAAAGGCTCGGCTAATCTGAGGATGACATGTGAAATGCACAAGTAGCAAGTATTCAAGTTAAATTTGAAATATAATGCAATTAGCATGATGCGCCGAGCCCGGCGCATGCAATACTGACGAATGATGCACGCATGCATAACATGAGGTATGCAAAAGTAAACATGTCCTAATACTAACCATCAAAGCAGGTAAGTAAAAGGAGAAAGAAGTAGGGGTTGGAAGACATGCACACACTCATCCACACTTATTACAAATTGGCCCTTGCTCGGAGGGCCGAATGAATATTACAAACTGAATAAATAATCGACTATTCTAGCTAATTAATTATTACAGACCAACTAAATTAATTAAGCAAATTAATTAATCTAATTTAAGCCATAAACAGTCCCGGGATGAAGGCTCAATGCAGTGCATGCTCGGCTTTGCCCGGAAATCCACCGACATGCCCAAGATGCCTCTGTTTTCCCTGCTCTGCTCCTCTGAAGACTGCCAAAGCTTTAGGGCTTGCTCTAAGGATGCCAGGGAACACCACCGGCTGGGGGAGAACACCACCGGCCATGTGGAATGGTCACCGGCCATGACTCTGATCCACCGGCCAAATATTATGGCTGGTCGGCACTAAATGTAGCCGGCCGGACAAAACTTCCTGCAGAAACTGATTTGACAGCAGCATAGGGCAATGCTTGGCATGGCAATGCATTTCAAGCAATGTATGCACCAATCATATCCCTTATCATATTTATGACTCAAAGGGACATGGACCTCGATTCTCGGACCATCAATCACGCATTTCCATGCATGATGGCCCAAGAAACCAAGTGTGCACATTTGATATTTAATGCAATGCACATAGTCATACCAAGGGGGACTTAACCTCTATCATGGATAGTCAAGAGGCAAAGCATGCATGCCAATGCAATGCAACCTAAGCACGTTAACTAGGCATGCAACATGGCAAGGCAAATGAGCATGCAAGACATGCAAGGCATAGAACAATGCAACTAACAAGTTTGCAAGTCTAATGTAGGCATTCAAGCATGCAAGCCAACATGTGACTTCATTTAATCATGTAAGTTCAAACATGCGAGACGCTCACCAATATGTTACAACATACAAGGAGCATATGCAACAAGCAAAGAGATGGACTTAAACATGATTTAGGCAGCCCTAAATGGGCCTAAAACAGTGGCCAAAGTGTTAAGGAATGAGGGCCAATTGACACACAAACATGCATGCAAGCATGGACCAACATTCAAGCATAAAGAGCAACTCCCAAGCACACTCAAGAGGATGCAAATATGGACAAATGGCATGCAACATAAGCTCTGAAATTATGTTAGAAATGGTTCCATACCAATTAAACAAAGTCAAGCCAAGCATGCAACATGGTCCAAAACTTAAGACAAACCAAGGAGACTTAAACCAAGGTCAAGTCCACCAAGCCTCACAAGGCTAAGGGGACTTAAAACAAGTCAAATGCAGACTTAAACAAAGCCAAGGGTGCACCTAGATGGCATCTAAGTGGCTTAAGCCCGAGAGCATGTACAATGGCCAAAACATGGAGCATACAACACAAGCTTTTAAAGCAACAATGAAGCATCAAGGGCAAGTATGCAAGCATGTTATAAAGACTGAAATGGCATGTTAAGTGGTTCCAAATCACTAAAACAAAGCAAAGATGCATGCTAGAAGGGCCAAAGCTTAAAGCATACAAGAGGGATTACATGGTAGCTATACAAAGCGAGGCATGAATGACTCCAATGACTTAAAACAGTCCCTTAGCACATCAAAACATGCATATAAGCTTCACAAAGCTTGGCCAAAAACATGCTAAAACAAGGGTCAACACTTAGATGCATGTTAAGGCAACAAAATGGCATTACAAGGCATGTATGCTAAGCAAGCATGGTGTACCAAAACCAACTAAAAACAGAGGCATATTATGACATAATAAGCACAAAAATCAGCTAAGGCATGGCTAACACACACTTAAGCATAGTGCTCCCTCAAGAGGCAAAAATAGCCCTTTTCAAGGACAACAAGGAGAAAGGGTGGCCCTCTCCTTCTTAGGACACCAAGGCACCACCCTCACCTCTGAAATCCCTCAAGATTTTAGTGGTGAGGAGGGCCAAACACTATGGTCCCGGAACTCACACAAAATGGCATAAAACAAGGGCCAAACAAGGCTTAAGAGGGGTCAAACAACCCCAAAGCCTAAAACACTCTTAACAAACTATTTAGGGGCCTTCAAAATAGAACTTTTATGTATTATACACAAAGCCAAAAAATAGTTTTAAAGTAGGTAAAAATACAATGCAAAAATGGGGAATAAAGGAGTAAGTGCTTACCCTTGAAGACCCTCTTCACAAACAATGCTCCAGCAGCCTTCCTTGGCTTGAATCTACTCAAGAACTTCAAGACCAACCCTTTGGTGCCTCAGCAACCAAGATAAGGTGTGATGGTGTGTGTTTGTGTGCAAATCTAAGCCTAAATACACACAAGAGAGATATAGAGATGGGAGATGAGCAAACCCTAACCCTAGAACTCAAACCCTAAAAAAGCTATCTAAAATGTCTCACTTAACAAGAGAGAAGACCTTCTCTTTTATAGAGCTTCTTGCCTTGTAAAGCTTACAAGACAAGCCTCTAAAGAGAGAGATCCCTCCATACACGTGTATGGAGGGGAGTCAAATGCAAGACAGCGGTGACAAAATATCTACAAAAGCAGATGCACAGTAGTCGACCGGCCAAAGGTGCAATTGACCAAAAAAAGATAGCCGGCCGGCCATCTATAGTGCCGGCCAGCCAAACATTTGGCCGGTGGCCACAAGAAACAGCCGGTGGCCTCAAGCCCTGGCCGGTGATGGGTGGGGATGGTCTACAAGCCCTACCCTGCCTCTCAAAGGCAAAACACAAGTGTTTGGTGTCAAACCAAGCACAAAACAGTCGAGTCGAGAGATCCTGAGGCAAGGCGCGTAGCCAAGTCCTCCGGGAACTCAAGACGAACACAAACATGGATGATCACCGAGTGTTCAAGCGGTGACGTCCAAGTCTTGAGGACGGTCAAAAATGGGGTGTCTACAGTTGCCCCCCTTTGACAGAACTCAAAAGTCATAACAATGACGGGAGTGAATGTCAAAGCCCAAAGACGACCCATTTTTGACAAGGCCGAAGACTTAGACAAACATGCAGGACAAATAAGATATGCGCCCGAAGGCAGGGACAAAATGCAAGACAATGCACAAAGCCGAGCATAACTTATGATCATGCAAAGAAAGCTGTAACGAAGCACACATGCAATAGTTTTAAGCTAGCATACACCAAACTACACTACAATGCAGAAAGGGTGTAAGAGAATTATGCGATTCTCGATACGTCTCACGCGGAGGATACAATACCTGTCCGGTTCGTCTAGTTCTACCAGCCACAAATGAACCGTACATACAATATTGTGCCTGCGAAGAAAACAAACTTAACAGGTACGATGGTGTTAGCAACATGAATGACAATGCAAAAATGAATGCAAAATGATATGCAATATATACAAAACAGTGTATAAACAATGCAAGCTAAAATGCGATGCAATTGAAACAATGCAAACTATATGTAAACCAATTGAGTCATGATCCAATCATGAGCAGTTCGAAACCACACATATGTCAAATAGATGGATGGAGGTAACAAGTCCGTCTACCATAGAACGATCAACAGGACTATGACTATTGTACACGGACACAAGAACAAGTATTGGGGGGGAATAACACAAGTGGGGAAACGACCCACTGAAGAAAGAACAATGATCCTACTGCTGGATGCAAAATTACACTACAATGTAATATATATAATGAATATGGCATGTAGTCAAACCAAATCTTGCCTAGGAAAGGCATGCACACATACAAGCCGCGACTAACATAGAACGGTCTACTGAACTATGTTTTGACGTGAAAAGTATGGGCACATACCAGACCAAGCTCAACATGGAAAGGCGCAAGCCATAGATGGAAGGTGATGCAGTGAATGCATGCAATCTACAATGCAATATCTACAAATATGCAATGGATACAATGGATATGGCGCGCGGCCAAACCAAATCTTGCCTAGGAAAGGCATGTACACATACAAGCCGCGGCTAACATAGAACGGTCTACTGAACTATGTTTTGACGCAAGAAGTACAGGCACATACCAGACCAAGCTCAACATGGAAAGGCGCAAGCCATAGATGGAGGGTGATGCAGTGAATGCATGCAATCTACAATGCAATATCTACAAATATGCAATGGAATGGAATGGATACAATGGATATGGCGCGCGGGCCAAACCAAATCTTGCCTAGGAAAGGCATGCACACATACAAGCCGCGACTAACATAGAACGGTCTACTGAACTATGTTTTGACGTGAAAAGTATGGGCACATACCAGACCAAGCTCAACATGGAAAGCGCAAGCCATAGATGGAAGCTGATGCAGTGAATGCATGCAATCTACAATGCAATATTTACCATGTATGCATGACAATGCACTATTTACAATGGATGCATGACAAATGCAGTATGATGCAACGGCTATGATTGCAGCTTTCCCTATTCTCCCAACAAGGCGATATACTAGGTTGGTTCAGTATCCAGAACTGAGGCGCAGACATGCTGCCTCAACCTATGGGGCTTCCATACAGATTTCAAGCCGAGGATACACCCCTGGGTATTTAAACCAGACTTTAGTCTCGGAAATCCCGAACCTTTGCGTTCTAGGCATAAGCCATTCGAACTCTAGTTTCCACCGTCCCAGTTGGTCTCCTAGGAACTCACCGCAAACACAGGCGGGTGGCTTTACCAGACCACCGGAAGTCGTTCGGGCACGACAAACACCGAAGGAATTGCACCTTTAGAGGATTTAAGGTCTCCTAGACCAGGATGCAAAATGCATGCATGACAATGCATGTTTGTTTTTTTTTTTTTGAAATGTAAATGAGGCATGATGTTGAAGTGCGTGTCAACGCGCGGCTTGAAATGCATGAAAGCGCATGGTGATGCAAGTGCGACCACGCGTGTCGTTGGAGATGCAGGACAATGCAAACAAACTGTGCAAATCAATGCACCGAAGGTCTTGTACCTTCCAAGGATTTAAGGTCTCCTAGACCGTTTGTTGGGGAAATGCAGAATAATACAAGTGAACTTAGAGTGTGTGACAACGCGCGACTTTGAAATTCATGACAATGCATGTGAATTTGAAATGCATGACAATGCAACCAGGCGGTTTTAAGGTCTCACCAGGCCAAGCGGGTTTAAGGTCTCGCCAGACCGTGACGCGTGTAGGGCAGTGTGATGCGCAGAATAGCGCGATAGCATGTATGCTAAAATGCAATGAGATGCGCAACATAGCGCGATGCGCTTAGACAACGTTAGAACAACGTGAGTGCACAAGACAGTGCGATAGAGGCGGAATGCACGAAACAGTGCGGTGCGCTAAACAACACAGTTGAATTGAAATGCACATGGGGCAACTTTTGAATCTCGTAAAAGACAAAGGATACGGAAAGGTTACACCTTGCGCATATTCGAGTGCCACGCACATAAGACACAATCCGGGGGCAAAACGGAGGCCGGTTGAGTGTCGGAGATGCACTTTCTTGTACTCCCTTGAGCCATGAAGACCCAAAACTACAGATCTGACCCAAACAAGGCTGTAGGAGGCTCACCGGCTGAAAGGGGGGCCACCGGCTGTCCATCGGCTACCTGAAAGTTCCATCGGCCAAACCTTTGGCCGGCCGGCCAAAAATGTAGCCGACCGGCCAAAAGTGCCTGAATCGGGGCAATTTTGACTTTTTGCCTTGGGTCTTTTAAAATAGGGTGCCAAACCCTATTTTCTTTACCTTCCTTAGTCGAAATCTCTTACTCTCTCTCTCTAGAGTATTTTCCTCCCCTCATTCTCCCGTTTTCATGGGTTTTTCCCCCGTTTCATCGTTTGATTCGCGATCTCCTTCGCGTTTCGAACGTTTTCATCCGAACAAATCTCCATTTCGGTGATCCTTTCACCATTTCCCTTTTTGGGGTTTGTTCCCCTCGAGTTTCTCTCGACCTCCGTGCCTTTTTCACTTCCGGCTTCTCGGGCCACTTTTCACCCCTCGGGTTGACTTTTCGGTTGACTCTCCACATTTTCGCCCGATTTTCCCTCTTCCGGCTATTTTCTCACCACTTTCGACATGGCAGACGACCTTCCACAGGGTGGGACTCCCCCGGATCACGAGATGGATCCTGGGGCTGAGCTCCTACCTTTGAGCGTTCGTCCCTTCGACCCGGCGACCTACCGGCCGGCGATCCATGTCTTGCCCCCTGATGGGCTTCGTCAGTTCAGGAGCTTTGACCGGAGCGCGCCACAGGACCTGCTTCTGCGCGAGCCGGCATCTCATGTATCCTTCGGCGCTTCTGAGGTATAGTCTCCCCTCTTTGTTGCTTTTCGCATTGTAGAATATTCGACTGCCATAGTTAATTATTTCCTTAACTGCTTAGCCGGAATACAATGATGCACTGTATACCGTAGTTGGCTGTAATCATTCTTGCAACTGATAATCTATTTGAGACTGAACACGCGCACACACACTGCACTTGCCCTGAACCGCTCACACACAACTGACACATTAGTCACCGTAGTTCATTACGAACACACCGATACCCGACATCTATTTGAATCTGAAAACATGCGCACATGCTATATCTGTACTGAACCACCCAAACACGCTGACACATCACACGTTGCAGTTCACCGTAAGCACAACAGCACCCAATATCTGTTGGAATTGAAAACATGCACACATGCCATATTTGCACTGAACCACTCAGGCACGCTGACGCATCACACGTTGTAGTTACTGTAAGCACAACCGGCACCCGATATCTGTTGGAATTGAAAACATGCACACATGCCATACTTTTCTCAATTCTGTATGTCTTACAAAACTAGTATATTTAGCATTGCTTCGCCACGGTTTGTTTTTGAACAGGGAGATTCCCATACCGTCCGCGGGTATGGGAATGTTGCCGCTCGAGACTGGTATACGGAGCTGCCGGACGCCGTTCGTCACATTGTGGACGAGGCCGGCTTCGGCGTATTCTGCAGGGGACTTCCCCATCTTACCGCATGCAGACCTCTCCTTGCTGCTCTAGTGGAGACATGGTGGGACACCACCGACTCATTCCACCTTTCTGCTGCCGGGGAGATGACGATGACTCCCGTCGACTTGTCGGTGCTCACCGACATCGGGGTAGGGGGTGATCCGATCCCCTTTGATACTGATATGGACGAGTGGACTGCTGCCCAGATCCATCTACTCGGCGAGGCGCCGCCTCTCGCCCGTCCAGGCTTCGTCTGCTATTCCTGGTTTGAGGTGCAGTTCAGAGTCCAGCCCGCATTGGTGAAGGAGGCTCCGATGACCCAGGAGGCTGTGGAGCAGTATGCGCGCGGCTTTCTGATGTTCCTGTTGGGGACGACTATTTTCGCCGACCGGGCGAATACCGTGCCCTTGTGCTTGCTCAGCGCTTTAGTGGACGTCACCCGGATCTTTGACTACGACTGGGGTGGCGCTGTTCTGGCCACGCTTTATGGGTACATGAGCTCAGCTTCCCGTGGCAGCGGACAGTTGCTCGGGGGCTACTGGCGTGCTTGGGAGGTACGTTTCCTTTTTCTGCTTTACATTTCCGTTTTTCCACTTTCTGTACTCTGTACCGTATTCTGTACACTGCACACACTGTAGTCCGCTTTACACTGGCTGTATACTGTACTCACGGCACACACATACTCTTCTTTACACTGACTGTACACTATTCACACTGTACACTCTACACAATACACTGCACAATATATGGCTCTGTTATTTCTGCTTTATTCTTGTATTCTGCTTTGTCTGATAAGCATACCGACATTCCCTTTGCAGTTGTGGGTCTACGCCTACTTCCCTAGGCTAGCCCCGGTTCCTGATGTAGAGACCCTTCTCGTCGTCCCGTTCTCACGACGCTTCGACGTGAGGTGTGTGCGGAGGCCACGGGAGACGTTCATCTTTTTCCGTCGCTACTTTGACACTATTACCGCCGCGGAGGTATGGTTTTACTTGCAGTTCATTTAAGCTTTGCCTTTTTTTACTGTTTTGTTCATTTTCAATAACAGTAGATAACGAATTGCATTTCATTTTCAGATCACCTGGAGGCCTTGGGCCCCATTGCCGGCCGAGATTTGGGAGCGATTCGCGGGCGCGGTAGAGACTGCCCGGTTCAGGATCCTCTTGGAGGGGCCAGTCTGTCGGGCCTGGTACCTAGGCGAGCGCTTCTTGCGCCAGACCCTGGGTCTACCAGAGCAGATAGTCCCAGCTCCTCCTCCTGCGGACATGAGGGAGACCGAGAGGTACACTCTCGAGCAGATGACCGAGTACACCATCGGTTGGGATGCGATACGCCACAGGAGCATAGGTGACTACACGGAGTTCATCCGGTCCTTCCTTATGCGGCCTCTGAGCGGTGGCCGCCGAGCTGAGAGAGAGAGACCTGCGGTGCCGACAGGCAGGGCAGGCGCAGGGGTAGGGACATCGAGGAGGGCTCGGGTCCGTGGCAGGAGCGGAGCTCAGGGAGGGCGGGGGGCTGGTTGGCCCATGCTGCCTACGACGATGACATACAGAGGGCAGGGTGGGGCGACCTACCAGATCCCCTTCGCTCCTCCGCCGGCTGATCACGAGTTAGTCAGTGTCCCCGACTTGCCTCCGGTATGTATTACTGCATTCTTGTACAGTCGTTTCATTTCAGTTTATTTGATATTCCGTAGAATATTGATGTATCCGATATTTTTGCAGGCTTCCTCCGAGTACACTCGGCAGTCCCTGGAGCTGAATGCCTCCATGATGGGGATGTTGCAGCGGACTTTCGACCTTCTGGCCCTCTACAGTATTGCGGTATGTTCTTCTGACCACAGTCTTAAACCATACATAAACTGCTTCACATAATCCGATGCACAACACAACACTTGACACACTGATCTCACATCATTCATAGACTGTATTTTGCACTGCAGTCTGCACTGATAAACCGTTCACAATATTCACACATTGTACTCATAAACTACATTCTACACTGATAAACTGCTCACGGCATTCACTCATTGTACTCATACACTGCATTCTGCACTGTTAAACTGCTCACGGCATTCTGATGCATTTGTCTTTTATACTTTTCAGCCTCCCTTCCAGATTCCCACTGTATGAGGTGCTCCAGCTGGACCTTCCGCTCCTGTCTGAGGCAGAGATGAGGAGGGCAGAGTATTTCCCCGTACTAGGGCAGGGCGCACTCATGCTGGGAGTAGCTCCCGGGTGCCAGTTCCAGACGACGACGAGTCGGAGGCGGAGGCGGAGTCAGAGGCGGAGACGGAGTCGTCAGAGGCGGAGACGGAGTCATCAGAGGAGGGGACCGGAGACGGCTCGGACTCGGGTTCAGATGGTGATGTTCCTGATGATGTTCCTGGACCTTCGTCCAGGAAGAGGACTAGAACGAGCTCCCAGGCCTGAGACCTTTTGGCATTGATACAGACTTTTGCTGTTTTCTTCTTCTTTTCTGTACTTTTTTCCTTTTTGGTAGCTAGGAGTATTTTGTACTGTGGCAGGCAGATTTTTGTTTCCAAAACTATGTACTTGAAAAGATGATGGAATGAAACAAACTTTTTGTTTAAAAAAGTGTTACATTTACCTATCTCATGTATTGTATCGCATCACATCATGCTACATCTCAATGTAAGTAAAATTGATCTGTTGTCTGAAAATTGAGCACTTGCACTGTAATAATCAGATAACCAACCAGCCAATAGCAAAATAATCAAGCAAACCACAGTTTAACCTGAACACACAACTTATACTCTGTTGGGGATTAGTCTGCATACACCGATATCACAACACTCGGTTCGTCCTGCACACGGCATACCTTGAACAAACAGCCCAATCTAGCAAGACGGACTACGAAGGTTGAAATGGTTGAAGTTGAAACACACTCAGATGTCCCAAATTTTCCCTTTTCTTCTTTTGGTTCGCCTAAATGTAGGGAATGGCACAGCACTTTGAGCATAAACGATTTTTGAAATTGAATAAGGTTTTTTTTTTTAACCGGGGTATCGAGCCTACAACTGAACACAGCGGGAAAGACTCAAACAAAAGGTACATGACCTAGACACAACGAGTCACACTTGGAAAAGACTCAAAACGAAAGTTGAGGTAAACAAGAGAAAAGACACGACACATGGACGTGTTTACAAAAACGAGACCTCAGATCTCGAGGAGCCAGTTCCTCCGGGTATGGTTCCCACCCTTTCTGATTTGCGATTCTCACATCACTCGGCCCTCAAGCTCGGTTTTTCTCTCAAAAACCCTATTCCTCACTTTTCTCTCGTCTTACACCTCTCTATTCTTTATTCTCTCATTTTTATCCCTCCCCAGGGCGATCGATGGTGAATAGGAAGTTGCGGGTTCACGCCCAACACTACTAGCTCGCGGCTATTTCTTCCGATGACGTCCAGTCGGTGTTCCAGACAGGAACTGGTGTATCTTTATCTGGCGAATATGGTGCCTCTCTGGCAAGTATGTCGACGGCGGGGGAAAGACAGAACACCTGACTCAACTGTGCCCCTAGTTCATTATTTTGACCATTTTTTGTTTCCTTCCTAAAACAGTTTTGACCAAAATGAGAGTTAGATTAACATACTCGCTCAATTTTTTTATTTGAAAATCATGCAAGTCAGGCTGTGAGCACTGAAAATTTTCCTTTTTTGGGTCCAAGAAAATGGTCCGATTTTGGAAAAATAAAACAGTTTTCGAGAAAATAGTCAACCTCAGTAAAAATTATCAAAAAGTATTTTTGCAAACAATCAACGCTCGACGAGCGCAGAACTTACCCCTGAGATGCGCAACCTCGGATCGGAGGCAATGGAAAATTGCCCCTTGCTTAAAGAGGGTACAAGGCAACGGAAAGTTGCCCCTGGTTTGGGACGGCACCTCAGGGCAACTTATGGCAATGCATGGCAACGGAAAGTTGCCCCTTGTCTGGATGATGCCGCGGCATTTTTGTAAATGGTCTTTATCAATGACGACTGAACTCCGAAGACGATGGTCAGAACCAATATATGGACACAGTCACTGTAAGAGCAATGGTGGCTGGACTTCAGGATGAAGTTGCCTACATATCCCAAACATGGGAATCAAGCCTACGTAGTTCACGGTTGTTACAACCGAATTGTCGGATGCAGAGGAGGCAAGGATGATCAAAACCATTACATGGACTGAGGCGCTATGAAAGCGTCGGGGGCTGGACTTCAAGATGAAGTTGCCTACGTATCCCAAACATGGGAATCAAGCCTTACGTAGTTCCGGTTGTTACAACCGAATTGTCGGATGCAGATGAGGCAAGGATGATCAAAACCCTTACATGGACCGAGGCGCTATGAAAGCGTCGGGGGCTGGACTTCAAGATGAAGTTGCCTACATATCCCAAACATGGGAATCAAGCCTTACGTAGTTCCGGTTAAGGTACACTCGGGTATTTTAACCTTCACTTTTTTTAGGCTCTAACTTTTGCCAAGGCGCCCGATGCGGGTTTTCGACCTTGCGAGCTTTGTTCTTTCTTTTCTTTTTCAATTCTTTTCATTTCTTTTCATCTTTTCTTTGCATTTTTTTTCTTTGTTTTTTTATTTTTTTTTTTTTTGCTCTAACTTTTGCCTGGGTCGCCCTTCCGAGTTTTCGGCCTAGCGAGCCTCTCAAAGGGTAAAAGTGTAACAAGTCCATGCCAAATGGTTTTGAAGCCCTCTGTATCCAGGAGAGTGACTGTTGTATTGATTTGCAGAAGGATCCATCTTCGGCTCTTCGATCACAGCTAACATTTTTGCCCTGATATATGATCTTCTTGATCTGACTTTTCTTGCCCCTAGTTCGTGGGCTGCCTCAAATCTGACCACACAGGCCTGACCTTGCGGTTGACCGTTGAACACTCTGAATTAAGGTCCAAGGTTTTGAAAGCAAGGGTCGAGTCTCGAGGCTGAGAGCGATCCTAAGCTGCACAATCTCAAGAGCGATTCCACACAGGTCTTCGCAGGATTGCGCAAAACATTTTTTGAAAGTTTTTAAGAAAGCGACAAATCGCTCGCGCTGAAGACATTGTAGAACCAATCTGGATCAAGCTAGGGTCTTTCTCAGTACTCATACTGATAGGCATGATTTTATTTATTAAAGGCTTAGCATGCCTTTCTTTCTCTCAAAAATGATCAAAGTTTCGCAAAACCCGAGGAATTCCTTCCTCTTCGTTTTTTATCATCGCAGTGTTCAAAAAGGGCTTTTGAAAAACTTAGGTCATTACAATGATTTTCTGGGCATATGAGAGTAGGTAGAATATACTGTCGTTCCATTCAAATCTTCTGGCATAACTGACTAAAAACAAACAATAAGTAACATGATAGCCGCGGCCGTTTCATTCAAAACTTCCAACTGCAACTGGCTCCTCATCAGAGACAGACTCAAAAGGAAAACAAAAGGGGTAATTACAAAACGGTGTTCGAGGCAACAACCCCGGAATCACCCGACATCCTATACAAAGGGGACTGACTCGCTCTAACAAGACAGACCCTTGAGCTAAAAGGACTGACTCAAGACAACGAGCCAGACTCAAAACAAAACAAAAGGCCGACTCGATACCCAAGCTGGAACTTACAAGACTGTCATTCATAGATGCTCGAAAACGCGTGCCAAATGCCACATCCAAAATACAACAAGCGCCACCCGCAGGTGGTTTACCCTCTGGTTACATACTTGCAGTATCAGTGTCCTCAAAATCCAATAACTGGGTAGTAACGGACTTGGCTGAGGTGGGCAGGAGGATAACCTCGTTGTCAATCAAATCCTGTACCTCATGACGGAGGCGGAAACAATTGTCGGTAGCATGGCCTGTCTGCTGGTGGTACGCATAGTACTGAGTAGCATCATGTGTAGCAGGGAGATTCTTCGGGAGAGGCCGAGGCTCCAAGGGCTTAAGATGCCCTCTCTCGGCAAGGATTTGAAGTGCCTTGGACAATGGCATGTAAAGAGCGTGAAAGACCATGCGCCCTCGGGGCAGGTACTTCGAAGTCTGAGCATTTTTGCTAGACGCACTAGCGAACGGGTCGGCGGGCACTGCCTTAACTTTCTGGTCCTTTCCAGGTGTAGGGTTGGGAGGAACTGTTCTGGTGTGACAGGGTCTATCCCGGCTTTCTGGCTGACTTGAACTACCCTCAGGTGGAGTGGGGAAAGCATCCTCCACAGCTTTTGTCACAACTGCAGATATCTGTTGCTTGTTCATCCCCCCAGCTTTCAAAGCCTCGACTGCCCATAGCAGTTGTTCGATGGGATCGGCATCTGCCTTCATTTTATCTTTACCTCTGGCCTCAGCCTGATCGAGGGTTTGGGTTGGTATATCGTTGTTATAGCTGGAGGCCATCTCCGGTTGGCTGAGTTCAATCACAATCCGTCCCAGCAATGGGGGCTCCTGGGGTACAGAATTCCCGGCATACGGTGCGGCTGGTGGCGAAGCGGACATTCCATAGGCAAGATCCGCCACGGACCTCTGGAGATCACCTATCATCCCCATTAGTTCAAATGTAGTAGGCTCGCGAGCCTGATATAGCTGGGGGGCCCAAACCGGTGCGCGACAGGCGACCTGGGTGGATGCGGCATATCAACATTGGTCTCACTTTGCAAGGTGATTTCCTGATCTAGTGCAGCTGTCATGATCACGATCTCTTCTGAATTTTGCGTCATCATAAGTCCTGCCTCAGCAAGGGGGAACTCTAACTATTCTGGAATTCTCTGAATCCTTGCAAGGAAAAACAAACAGTATTTCAGCCCAAACGGATCAAACACAGGTGTAGCTGAACAACTGTACTCTACTACTGATCACTGTTCCCCAGAATCACTGCATTACTGTCCCAAAATACTGAATCGGATATCCACAGATATAACTGATTCTCGCAAACTGATACTGGTGCCCTCAGGCTTCATACTCAATCTTGCAAACTGATATGTGTGTTCCCTGTAGAGATACACTCTGAAAACACATAGCAAGTAAATGAGCCAAAACACCCCTATGTTGGGGTAGGGCTTCCCTGTCCTATTTTGTCAGGAGCTAGGGTTTCACTACGCACGCAGCGGTTTCAAACAACCTATATCGGGTAAGCAACCTGTCCTAGTTTGGAATGGTCACTACGGATCCGAATATGCACTAGGTCGAATGGTCAAAAGGGTGCCCCGGTAGAACCGGGGTTTGTGTTCCCATACTGGCAGAGCCCGCAACCGGTCAGCCTTATGGTCATGCCTTGACAAGATAAGCCTCCGGTAAACCGCTCAGGAATAGCAGATGGCCAACACGGTGTCCTAGGCGCACCAATGCACATGCAATGCAAAGAGACACATAAATGAATCAAAACGGGATATCACGAGTTTTAGTCAAGCGCTCTAAACTCCCCAGCAGAGCCGCCAGAAACTGTAACAAGCCCGCGAGGGACCTCGCTACAGTTCGGACTCGATTTGTGTTACGGTTCTTAATCTGAACCAAAGAGTCCAAATCCGGCAAATCGTTTTGAGAAACAGATTTTTAGAAAAGAGTGCCAAACATGGACTGCTTTGCCAGATACAGAGTCTCCACCTAAATATTTTTTTAATGGGGAAATTTAGGAAACCCTGACTCGGTGCCAAAGGCCACGTGTCCGTCATCACCAAAGTTGTCTCGGCTCGGGGACTTGGGTACGATTGGGGAAGGTCAGCTATGAGCACCCCTCTCTCGCCCGATCCGAAGACCGGCCTCTACTAATCATGATATCCATTTTGAAAACGTTATGTGTTCTTATTCCGGTTATTAGCCTAGATTTACTATGTTATGCGCACAGCAAACAAGTATAGGCCAAATCGCCTAAATTGGAACAAAACTTTCATGTTTTTTTGAAAATGGTTTGCTACTCTCAATAGGCTAAAATACAGATTTTAACCACCCTCAAGTGGGCTTTGGAAAAGGTGGTTTTGCCACTATCCAGTGGGCTTTAAAACTCACAATGTTAATGCATTATTCCAATTTAGGTAATTCCAACCTCCATCCACAGGCATTCAAGCAGTTATATCACTAAGCAGCTAGCCTCATGGCAATCACGCTATTATGGCAACACTCACACGCATGCGGTATGCTAAAGCATAAAAGCTTACCTAGTACTCCGCGCCAAGAACATGTCAGCAATCAATGCATGATCCAAGTCCATGTTAAGTGCCTAATGCATCGCATACAAAATACACTAAAAAGGCTCGGCTAATCTGAGGATGACATGTGAAATGCACAAGTAGTAAGTATTCAAGTTAAATTTGAAATATAATGCATTAGCATGATGCGCCGAGCCCGGCGCATGCAATACTGACGAATGATGCATTCATGCATAACATGAGGTATGCTAAGTAAAATTCCTAATACTAACCATCAAACAGGTAAGTAAAAGGGAGAAAGAAGTGGGGGTGGAAGACATGCACACACTCACCCACACTTATTACAAATTGGCCCTCGCTCGGAGGGGTCGAATGAATATTACAAACTGAATAAATAATCGACTATTCTAGCTAATTAATTATTACAGACCAACAAAATTAATTAAGCAAATTAATTAATCTAATTTAAGCCATAAACAGTCCCGGGATGAAGGCTCAATGCAGTGCATGCTCGGCTTTGCCTGGAAATCCACCGACATGCTCAAGATGCCTCTGTTTTCCCTGCTCTGCTCCTCTGAAGACTGCCAAAGCTTCAGGGCTTGCTCTAAGGATGCCAGGGAACACCACCGACTGGGGGAGAACACCACCGTCCATGTGGAATGGTCACCGGCCATGACTCTGATCCACCGGCCAAATATTATGGCTGGTCGGCACTAAATGTAGCCGGCCAGACAAAACTTCTTGCAGAAACTGATTTGACAGCAGCAGAGGGCAATGCTTGGCATGGCAATGCATTTCAAGCAATGTATGCACCAATCATATCCCTTATCATATTTATGACTCAAAGGGACATGGACCTCGATTCTCAGACCATCAATCACGTATTTCCATGCATGATGGCCCAAGAAACCAAGTGTGCACATTTGATATTTAATGCAATGCGCATAGTCAAACCAAGGGGGACTTAACCTCTATCATGGATAGTCAAGAGGCAAAGCATGCATGCCAATGCAATGCAACCTAAGCACGTTAACTAGGCATGCAACATGGCAATGCAAATGAGCATGCAAGACATGCAAGGCATAGAACAATGCAACTAACAAGTTTGCAAGGCTAATGTAGGCATTCAAGCATGCAAGCCAACATGTGACTTCATTCAATCATGTAAGTTCAAACATGCGACACGCTCACCAATACGTTACAACAACATACAAGGAGCATATGCAACAAGCAAGAGATGGACTTACATGATTTAGGCAGCCCTAAATGGGCCTAAAACAGTGGCCAAAGTGTTAAGGAATGAGGGCCAATTGACACACAAACATGCATGCAAGCATGGACCAACATTCAAGCATAAGAGCAACTCCCAAGCACACTCAAGAGGATGCAAATATGGACAAATGGCATGCAACATAACTCTGAAATTATGTTAGAAATGGTTCCATACCAATTAAACAAATCAAGCCAAGCATGCAACATGGTCCAAAACTTAAGACAAGCCAAGGAAACTTAAACCAAGGTCAAGTCCACCAAGCCTCACAAGGCTAAGGGGACTTAAAACAAGTCAAATGCAGACTTAAACAAAGCCAAGGGTGCACCTAGATGGCATCTAAGTGGCTTAAGCTCGAGAGCATGTACAATGGCCAAAACATGGAGCATACAACACAAGCTTTTAAAGCAACAATGAAGCATCAAGGGCAAGTATGCAAGCATGTTATAAAGACTAAAATGGCATGTTAAGTGGTTCCAAATCACTAAAACAAAGCAAAGATGGAATGCTAGAAGGGCCAAAGCTTAAAGTATACAAGAGGGATTACATGGTAGCTATACAAAGCGAGGTATGAATGACTCCAATGACTTAAAACAGTCCCTTAGCACATCAAAACATGCATATAAGCTTCACAAAGCTTGGCCAAAAACATGCTAAAACAAGGGTCAACACTTAGATGCATGTTAAGGCAACAAAATGGCATTACAAGGCATGTATGCTAAGCAAGCATGGTGTACCAAAACCAACTAAAAATAGAGGCATATTATGACATAATAAGCACAAAAATCAGCTAAGGCATGGCTAACACACACTTAAGCATAGTGCTCCCTCAAGAGGCAAAAATAGCCCTTTTCAAGGACAACAAGGAGAGGGGGTGGCCCTCTCCTTCTTAGGACACCAAGGCACCACCCTCACCTCTGAAATCCCTCAAGATTTCAGTGGTGATTAGGGCCAAACACTATGGTCCCGGAACTCACACAAAATGGCATAAAACAAGGGCCAAACAAGGCTTAAGAGGGGTCAAACAACCCCAAAGCCTAAAATACTCTTAACAAACTATTTAGGGGCCTTCAAAATAGAACTTTTATGTATTATACACAAAGCCAAAAAACAGTTGCAAAGTAGGTAAAAATACAATGCAAAAATGGGGAATAAAGGAGTAAGTGCTTACCCTTGAAGACCCTCTTCACAAACAATGCTCCAGCAGCCTTCCTTGGCTTGAATCTACTCAAGAACTTCAAGACCAACCTTTGGTGTCTCAGCAACCAAGATAAGGTGTGATGGTGTGTGTTTGTGTGCAAATCTAAGCCTAAATACACACAAGAGAGATATAGAGATGGGAGATGAGCAAACCCTAACCCTAGAACTCAAACCCTAAAAAAGCTGTCTAAAATGTCTCACTTAACAAGAGAGAAGACCTTCTCTTTTATAGAGCTTCTTGTCTTGTAAAGCTTACAAGACAAGCCTCTAAAGAGAGAGATCCCTCCATACACGTGTATGGAGGGGAGTCAAATGCAAGACAGCTGTGACAAAATATCTGCAAAAGCAGATGCACAGTAGTCGGCCGGCCAAAGGTGCAATTGACCAAAAAAAGATAGCCGGCCGGCCATCTATAGTGCCAGCCGGCCAAACATTTGGCCGGTGGCCTCAAGCCCTGGCCGGTGATGGGTGGGGATGGTCTACAAGCCCTACCCTGCCTCTCAAAGGCAAAACACAAGTGTTTGGTGTCAAACCAAGCACAAAACAGTCGAGTCGAGAGATCATGAGGCAAGGCGCATAGCCAAGTCCTCCGGGAACTCAAGACGAACACAAACATGGATGATCACCGAGTGTTCAAGCGGTGACGTCCAAGTCTTGAGGACGGTCAAAAATGGGGTGTCTACAAATATCCACATATGAACATCATCAAATGAAGAAGATAAGGAACATAACTATAACACATGCAATATCATACCAAAACATGATCATATACTAATAAGCATATTCATGAAGACAAGAGCTTCGAATACCAATGCAAAACTAAATTTCCAGATTTATTATCATTTAAATATTAAAATCCAAAAGACTATTTCAGATTTTTTCTGTGCCTGGCCTTCCTATGGTTCGTAGAGAATTTTATCTAGCTTTCAGAATATTTTTTAGAAATGGAATAGCTTTTCTAGATTTTTAGTTATTTAAGAAACACTCCAGCGCTGTTCAGATTTGTCGACCGTTACGAAAATTGATTTTTTTTACAAACCGCTCACTCTTTTTCAATGAAACCAATTTTCCTTGAAATCTAACTCTTTAAGGAAGTTTTTGAAATAAAACTAAGGTTCATGAGATTTTTCTGGCACTTTTCCAGAATTTTCGAAAGTTGGTTGTAAAAACTGATTTTTCATGCATAATACTCAAAATAAGAAGATAGGTGAGAAAAGAGGCCAACTAAGTGAAAATTTTCATTTCTTTTGTGATGAAAACATACTAAATAATGTATCAATAACTCAGATTTTTAGAGAGATGGTGTGCCTTTGGAAATAATGTGAGATATGGGAAGAAAAAGATAGTTTTGCATTTGAACACATGAACACCATTACAACACATCTGAAAATATTATTTTAAACCTCTAATAACATGTATTTGAAAAAGAAAATAGAATGAGAGATGGTAATGTGGCTTACTTGAGGCTTCGTTGAATTGCTAACAAAACCTTCTCTTTCTCTCATTTCCTTTACCAAGCTCACTCTCTTACCCTCTCTTTCCTCTCAGCAGAATATGTAAGTGGGTGAGTGTGTTTTATGCTCAAAAGTGTAGAGAGGATTGGTGTATTTATAGCAAAATTGGTGTGAAAAGTCCAAAGTGCCCTTTGGTTGGAAATGGATTGGATATTTTGGATTTAGTTTGAATTCAATGGAATATAGGATGATTATGAAACCTAATTGCGTACCAAAACATGATCTATTTAGGGTTAGGGCTTAAGTAAACTAACTTGGTTACAAGTACAAGACATATACATAATGCATTTGTACCTTGGTCAAATATTCTTCCTAAAATCAAGCAATTTGTCTCCAAAGTACACAAACACACACACACACACACACACACATTCAAGGGAGTGGCTGGCCCATGTGGGGTGGATTTGAGGGGATTTTTCCTTGATTTTTGCATACAAATGGCATCTAATTGGAAGATATTTGTATACAAAATAAATATAAGATATAAATATGTATATAATGGTACTAGTTTGGGGTCAAAATGTGATTCAAGAAAAATATGAGGGCTAAAATCTTAGTTTATGAATTTGAACCTTTAATTAAGTGTAGTATTTAATTTAATTAGGATTTGAAAATTCAACTCGATTAAAATTTCTTTATTTCGGATTAAACGGTGAATCATACTGAGAACCAAAAACCTAGGATTTTTGTGTGTAAAATATAATTAGAAAATTAATTTAATTATTATTAGGGTTTTGGAAATGATTCCTGAGCTCCAGGTTCAATAAGGATCTTCAAGTTTTCAGTTGGTGCGCGTACACGTTTGACTCTATAACTAAAATTGAAGACAAATACGGATTTGAAGGTCTTTATTGAAAGAATTTAAAAGTAAAGGACTTTATAGGTTTTACAAAGGTTAGGAGCCTCACAAGATCTGTGTTGGCGATGGTGGCGACAGTTAGAACAGCTAGGTCAATCTTCATTGGACAATTCAAAAAAGAAGCATAAGGACCTACAGAGACTAATACCGAAGTCCATCGAAAAGACGGAAGAGCACCACTAATAACAACCGTCATAAGTCGGCGTTGGACCAACGTGGCTCAATAGTGTAGACGTCCTCGAACGTCCCGGGAGAGAATCCCATTTTGTTCATTGGGGCTTACTACAGTTTGGACTCAATGTCACAGTCCTGTATCTAATCTCGCAGAGTGCAATGCAAGACCGATGAATCATCAAAGAGTCCAAATCCGGCAAATCGTTTTGAAAAACTGATTTTTAGAAAGAAGTGCCAAACATGGACTGCTTTGCCAGATACAGAGTCGCCACCTAAATATTTTATTTTGGGGGAATTTAGGAAACCCTGACTCATGCCTAAGGCCACGTGTCCGTCATCACCAAAGTTGCCTCGGCTCGGGAACTTGGGTACGATTGGGGAAAGTCATGCAATGAGCACCCCCGCTCGCCCAATCAAAGATCGGCCACTACTAAACATGATATCTTGTTTTTGAAAACACATGTGCTCTTATTCCGATTATTAACCTAGAATTACTATGTGATGCACACAGCATACAAGTATAGACTAGATTGCCTGAGTTGGAACAAAGCATCGCATATCCGTTTGTTTTGAAAATGGATTGAAGTTTGCTACTCGCAAGTAGGCGAAAACACGGGTTTCAACGAATTATTCCAATTCAAGCAACCCAACCTTCACCCATAGGCATTGAGGCAGTTATATCACATAAGCACATGGCCTCATGGTAAGCATGCTATCATGGCAGCTACTCACATGCATGCAAGGATGCTAAAACATAAACACTTACCGAGTACTCCAAGCCAAAGAAATAAGCTAATTAGAAAACATGCATGATATCCTAACTATGCTGAGATGCCTAATGCAACACATGCAGGAATGCAACAAAGATAGGCTCGGCTATTCTAAGATGGCATATGAGATGCTACAGGTAACATGTATTCAACTTGGAATTGAAATACAATGCAGTTAGTATGATGCGCTGAGCCCGATGCATGCAAGACAGATGAATGGATGCAAACATGCGAACATAAGGATGCTAATTGAAACGTGCCCTAAAACTAACCATCGTAAGCTGGTAAATAAAAGGGAGAAAGACGTGGGGTTGGAAGACATGCATCACACACACGCACACTTATTACAACATTGCCTCTCTCAGAGGGTTCGAATAAATAATACATAACCAACTAGCTAATCTAAGCTAATTAAACTAGTTATTACATGACCGAAATGAATAACGAATTACAGCTAAATATTACACAACATTAATTAATTAACGGATTAACAAAGTAAGTAAGGAAACTAGCATTCAAATTAAACAAAATGAACTGCCTCAGCTCTGTTCTGAATGATAGGGATGCATGCATGCTCAAGTCGCCTTGTCAGGAAATCCATCATGATGCTCCGATTTGCCTCTGTTTGCAACTAGTCCCAGAACACTGTACAAAGCTCCAGAAGGCTGCTGACCAGTTTTTGTTGCTGGTTTCCGGTTTGCAGCAACAGAGAGCGGGAAAGGGGCATGGCAAAATATTTTCAACATATGTGTGCATGACCACTCTCCCCATCATTGCACAAGCTCCAGGGAGTGTAGTCCTCGATCCTCGTGCCACCAATCACGCATCTCGATGCATGATGGCCGAGGAGTCGGATTGCACGACTCGATGTAAAATGAATGCACATATAAACACAACAAGGCCTAAACTTCATCATGGGTAATCCGGAGTGTCGGCGACAGAGAATCGAGGCACGTTTCGTCACTTGTAGTACGAAACGCCCCTCGTTTCCCGTGTTTGGACTAAACCCTATTCCAAACACAATGCAATAAACATGGCATACACAATACGACTAGCATGCAACCCTAAACGCAATGCAACCTAATCATGCTAGCATACGAGGGATGATATGCAAACATGCAACTAGCATACACAATGCTATGAAAAAAGAATGGCATACTCAATGCACATGGACTATATGGCATACGCAATGCACATACGAAGATGGACATGCACGAAGACATGAACAACGCATACACAATGCGACGATCAAGCATGCGACAACATGGATATGACATACATAATGCAAGATGGACTTAAACTAAAATGAATGGGCCTCAGCCACACTCAAATCAGTGGCCATACATGGTGAAAATGAAGCAACAACACACATGCAAACATGCACAAATGCATGGGACCAAACCTAAGGCACAAAGTGCAACTCCACCAAAGCATGGTAAGCATGAAATATGGCATACAATCACATATTTTCCAGCTCTGAAATAACATGCAAGATGGTCCCGAATCATGTAAACACCTCACACAATGCATGCTAGATGGCCCAAATACCGAAACTAGTGAAGTGGATTACACTATAGGCATGCAAAGCAATACTCAAATGGCTAAATCAGCCCCAAAAAGTCCCTATGAAGGCCAAAATAGTAGCAAATATGGACTAAAATGATGGCTCGCAAAGCGTGGAAATGAAGCTCATGCAATGGTCCAAAAATGAGGTATTCATGCATAACTCTCAAACACATTTAAAGAGTGGAAAACATGGGAATATGGCATACATATAAGCTCTGAAATATGATTCACAATGATGCCAAAACATGGAAACACCTCAAAATACGCATGCAATATGCTTCAAAACTCAAAGCTAGGCAAGGGTATTGAACTACAACCATGCATAGCAAACATCATTCGACCATGAGGCCTAAAAAAAGAGCTAAGACAGTCCAAAACATGCACAAAATCAGTTTAAGGCATGGCCAAAAAGTGCTAGAATCAAAGGCCAAAATAGCATGCAATGTAAGCTAGTAAAGAGGATTTGCACTACAAGCATGTGAGGAAATCAAGAGGCCACTAAACCAGAAAAAGTCAGAGGTATGACATACCAAATAAAGCCCAAAAACCCACTGAAACGTGATTAATGCATGCAAGAATGAGAAGCTCCTTTGATATGCTATGAAGAGGGTTATTCTACACATGCAAGATGGACATCCAATATGGAAAAACAAGCCCTGGAAAGAGCCTATGCAGGTCCTAAAACTCATCAAAAATAGCCTAAAACATGGCTTGGAAGCATGAAAATAAGGGCTCCTTTGTAAGGCCAAAAATGCTAGAAAACAAAACAAGGAGATAGAGGGTCACCCCTCTCTGGTTTTAGCACTCAAAATAGCATGCTAGCCACTGAAAATCCACTGGATTTCAGTGGCTAAAAGGCCAAACAAAGGCCAACACAAATGCTCTAAGGCATGGCTCAAAACAAGGTAAAATGAAGCATGCAAGGGGGTAGATGACCCCCAACAGAAAAATGATCTTAAACAAACATGTTAAGGGCCTCAAAATAAGACTTTTTTTAGTTTACACCAAAGCTCAAATATTCTTGAAAGTATAGCTAAAAGATGAAGCAAAATAAAGCCTTAAAAAGGAGAAAGTGTGTTACCCTTGTAGCACAAAAGGACCAGCAACCTCTGGACCACAAAGACAGCCTCTCAACCTTTGAAAATGGCCTCCAAGATGCTTAGAGTGATGGTGGAGGGGTTAGGTTGGGAGATGGTATGCAAAGGTGCAAGAACCATGCACTTTTTGAGCTTGGATGTAGAGATATAGAGGGAGAAGTCTTGTATGCCTTAGACAAATTTTTTTGAAGCCTCTACAAGGAAGGGGAGCCCTTCCTTTATAGACAAGAGGGACTAAAGCTTCTCCTAGAAGCTTAAAACCAAGGGCAAACATCCTCCATACACGTGTATGGAGGATGCACTCTGTGCCTTCCAGCTGGCACAGCTGGAATCAACTCACTGAGACAGAACTGATGGGAGCTGGCCGACCACTTGCCCTGGTCGGCCGACCAGGGTCAAAAGGTTCAAGTGGTCGGCAGCCTTCCAGGGTGGTCTCCACATGAAATGCAAGCAAGTGGTATGGTGGGAGACCAGTAAATGTGGCCCAAAAACCAAGGAGACCAGCTTCCTGTCAAGAAAACCGGCCGGCGAAGAGAAAGGTGGTCTCCAAGGAGAAAAGATGGTCTCCCACCCTTGTACCACCTTCCAAACAATGAAAATAGGGTCCATGCGAAAAATGAACCAAGACGGATGCAAAACGAGGGTTCGAGGGCCAAAACGCGCAGCCAGGTGCCCCGAAAACTGACTGTTAAGCATCGAAAGTGGCGTGCGACCACGAAGGTGGTCTTCCAAGCCACAATGTCCCTCTAGAGAGAGGAAACAAAGTGTGTGCCAAAAATCGGAGTAAACGGAGAAAGTTAAGCGGTCCCGAACCGAGGCGCGCGGCCGACGGCTCCGAAAATCGGAAACTGGTCTCCAAACAGGAACAGTGGCCTACGACCACGAAAAATAGCCTACGGCCACTGAGAGATGGTCTACGAGACCTCTCCCTCCCTTCGGGAAGAGAAAACAAAACCTGGTTCGCAAACCGAGGCAAAGCACAAAAGAGTCCCGAAGTCCGGAGGCAAGGCTCTCAGCCGAGACTCTGTAACCTCAGAACGAGCACAACATGCGCAATCACCGAGTGCTCAATCGATGACGTCTGAGTCTTAAGGTCGATCAAAAATGGGGTGTCTACAGTTGCCCCTCTTTGACAGAACTCGAAAGTCATAACAATGACGGGAGTGAATGTCAAAGCCTAGAGACGACCCGTTTTTGACAAGGCCGAAGACTTAGACAAGCATGCAAGATAGCAAGAAATGTGCCCGAAGGCAGGGGCAAGATGCAAAGGACATGCACAACGCCGAACATAACTTATGATCATGCAAAGCAAGCTGTAACGAAGCAAAACATGCAACAGTTTAAGCAAGGGGATACAAGTCTAACTACATTACATGCATAAAGGATGTAAGATAATTATGCAATTCTCGCTACGTCTCACGCGGAGAATACAATACCTGTGTGGTTCGTCTGGTTGTGCCAGCTTCAAATGAACCGTACATACAATATTGTGCCTGAAAAAGAAAGCAAACTTAACAGGTACAACATCGTTAGAAAACATGCATAGCAATGCAAATGAGAAGTGCGTAACAACGCAAGTGAAGTGTTTATAACAATGCAAGTAACGTGCAAGACAACGCAGGTGGGAGGATGCAAGTCAATGCAACCTAAGGATGACGCATGACAATGCGGAAAGGATGCAAAACAATGCAAGGAGGGCATGCACGACAACGCAAGCTGAGTAGGACGCATAACAATGCGATTTAAAAAAAGCATAACAATGCTAGGAAGACACAAACACATATAAGTAAAGTACACGTGACAACGTGTACAACGTGTAAGGCAAGGATAAGTATACACATGTAAGTAAAGCACGCGCGGAAACGCATGCAATGTGTAAAGCAAAGAATAAAATGTACACATGCAAGTAAAGCACACGCGACAACATGTACAATGTGTAAAATAATAGGAACTTGAACACATATAAGTAAAGCACACGCGACAACGTGTACAATGTGTGACAAGGAATAGACACATGTAAATAAAGCATGCGATAACACATGCAATGTGTATAGAAAGGCATGAACACATGTAAGTAAAGCACGCACGGAAACGCATGCAATGTGTAACAACAAATAAACACATGTAAGTAAAGCATGCGCGATAACGCAAGCAATGTGTGAAATAATAGGAACTTGAACACATATAAGTAAAGCATACGCGACAACGCATGCAATGTGTGAAGTAGAAATTGAACACATGTAAGTAAAGCATGCGCGAAAATGCAAGCAATGTGTAACCTCCTGAAAAATGCATGAACACATGTAAGTAAAGCATGCGGGCTAACGCATGCAATGTGTATAGAAGGAATGAACACATGTAAGTAAAGCATGCGTGAAAACGCAAGCAATGTGTAACCTCCTGAAAAATGCATGACCACATGTAAGTAAAGCACACATGGAAACGTATGCAATGTGTAAAGCAAGGGATAAATATACACATGTAAGTAAAGCATGCATGCTAACGCATGCAATGTGTATAGCAGGAATGAACACATGTAAGTAAAGCATGCGCGAAAACGCAAGCAATGTGTAACCTCCTGAAAAATGCATGAACACATGTAAGTAAAGCATGCGGGCTAACGCATGCAATGTGTAAAGCAGGAATGAACACATGTAAGTAAAGCATGCGCGAAAACGCAAGCAATGTGTAACCTCCTGAAAAATGCATGAACACATGTAAGTAAAGCACACGTGGAAACGAATGCAATGTGTAAAGCAAGGGATAAATATACACATGTAAGTAAAGCATGCAAGCTAACGCATGCAATGTGTATAGCAGGAATGAAAGTGAGACGTGCACGATAATGCAAGGTAGGAAAATGCATGATAATGCATATACTGAAATGCATGACAATGCAAAACAAGGAAATGCATAACAATGCATGTACTAAAATGCATGACAATGCAAAGCAAGGAAACGCATGACAATACATGTACTAAAGTGCATGATAATGCATGTGTTGAAATGCATGACAATGCATGATAAGAAAATGCATGTCAATGCAAATGAGGTGTGCATGACAATGCACAATATGGAGATGCATGATAATGCAAATGAGGTGTGCATAATAGCGTGATGTGCAAAATAGGGCAAAATGAAATGCAAAATGCAATGCACTAATAGGTGCATGTATGCTGTGCGCAAAATAGCGCGATGCGCAAAATAGCGCGAAATGATATGCAATGCAAAATGCAAAATGCACGGGGTGACAAGCTCCAACCATGTTGGAATCATGAGAGGAGGAAAAACAGCCAATCGGGCGTGTATACAACGCAACCTGAGACAAATTCCAAACACGCTGAAATCGTGTGAGGAAGGAACAACTCTAACCACGCTGAATTCGTGAGAAGAGGTAAACAAAACCAAATCCAAACACGCTGCAATCGTGTGAGGAAGGAACAACTCTAACCACGCTGAATTCGTGAGAAGAGGTCAACAATTCCAAACATGCTGCAATCGTGTGAGGAAAGAACAACTCTAACCACGCTGAATTCGTGAGAAGAGGTCAACAATTCCAAACATGCTGCAATCGTGTGAGGAAAGAACAACTCTAACCATGTTGAATTCGTGAGAAGAGGTCAACAATTCCAAACACGCTGCAATCATGTGAGGAAGGAACAACTCTAACCACGCTGAATTTGTGAGAAGAGGTCAACAATTCCAAACACGCTGCAATCGTGTGAGGAAGGAACAACTCTAACCACGCTGAATTCGTGAGAAGAGGTCAAAAACAATTCCAAACACGCTGCAATCGTGTGAGGAAGGAACAACTCTAACCGCGCTGAATTCGTGAGAAGAGGTCAGCAATTCCAAACACGCTGCAATCGTGTGAGGAAAGAACAAAGGGAGAAACATAAAGACATATCCTCGTGTTTCGAAAAGAAGGAGAAACATAGGGACGTATCCCCGTGTTCCCTGAAAGAAAGAGAAACATAGGGACGTATCCCCGTGTTTCCCAAAGAAAAGAGAAACATAGGGACGTATCCCCGTGTTTCCCAAAGAAAAGAGAAACATAAGGACGTATCCCCGTGTTTCCCGAAGGAAAGAGAAACATAGAGACGTATCCCTGTGTTTCCCGAAGGAAAGAGAAACATAGGGACGTATCCCCGTGTTTCCCGAAGGAAAGAGAAACATAGGGACATATCCCCGTGTTTCCCAAAAAGAAAGAGTGTGCATAACAATGCAACAAGAGGAAAGGGAAAATCTCTCAGCGTATCACACGCGAGAGAGGGAATGTAAACTTCTCGGCGTATCACATGCAAGAGAAGAAAGTGAAAATCTCTCAGCGTATCATATGCGAGAGAGGAAGGATAAACTTCTCAGCGTATCGCACGCAAGAGAAAAAGGACTGTACAAGAAAGCACAGTCATCCAAACGCGTGTCAAACGCGAGAGGAGAAAGGTATCCAAATGCGCGCCAAACGCGAGAGGAGGAAGTCATCAGCCAAACTAGACCGGAACTTCTCTATATGAACAGTACATACAATACTGCGCATAAACGAGAAAGAAACAAGATGGGTAGAATGCAACACAATACATGATGTTAAAGGGATGCGATACACAATCAAAGCGGCACTTCAGAAAGCACTTCACGGGGTGAGTGGCGATAAACCGCTCTACTCTGACGGGGATATCCCTTGTGTTCTTCAAACACTTACCTTCAACTCACAGTTCAAAGGTCCTGAAACGCTGACAAGGAGCAACATCTGCTGGGGAAAACACGGATGCCGCTTTTCTTCTTGATCATACTCACAATTTTCCCCTGTTGCAAAGCCAAGGTAACTCTGACGGGGAACGGTACTCAAGGAGAGCACATCTGATTGCCATTCTGGCTTTGAAACAGTCAACATAGTATATTGTTCATTCTGAACACACAGCTCATACAGCACGCTGTTCATTCTGAACACACAGCCCATAACACAGTACTTGCTTTATTTTGAACACACGGCTGACACAGGGCACTGCTCATTCTGATAACCCATTCTGAACACTGCTCATTCTAAACACACAGCCCATTCTGAACACTGCTCATTCTTGAACATACAGCCCATTCTGAACACTATACTCTATTCATTTTGAACACATGGGATGCAAAGACGGAACTTGCAGAAGTCGAAACAAACTCAAATGCTCCGAATTTTCCCTCTTTTCTTTTGCTTCCCAGTCCGGAACCTATATAGCCTCAGATAGGCCCTAGTTTTACTGTTCTCACATGACCTAGGTTGAACCCTGCGGTTTTATGAAAGAACAAAACCTGTTTTGCACAAATGTGGAGAATGGCACAGCACTCCGGGCACAAAACGATTTTTTGGAAGTGAGATGAGAAAAAGGTTCTCAACCAGGTATTGAGTCTACAACTGACCACAGCCAAAATGACTCAACAACGGAAAACAAAAGGTAGAACAACCTAAACACAACTTAACAAAGGAAAAACAAGGTAAAACAACCTAAACACAACTCAACAAAGGAAAAACAAGGTAAAACAACCTAAACACATCTATAGACACTCAAACGACTCAAAACAAGAATCGAAACAAACAAAAACACACAAACATAACACTCAGCTGTGTTATAAAGGCAAGAGACCTCTCGGTGCACGAGGAACCAGTTTCTCCGGGTATTGTTTCCCACCCTTTCTCACTTGTGATTCTTACATCAATCGGCCCTCAAGCTCTGTTTTTCTTAAAAAAAGCCATTTTCCTCACTTTTTTCTCTCAGCGCACATCTCTCTATTCTTCAATCTCTCATTTTTCATCCCTCATCTGGGTGGTTGATGGATGAACAGGAAGTTGCGGGCTCATGCCCCTAGTATTCTGCTAGATTCTCTTTCTTCTTCTCATAACAGTGAACTTTCCCCACAGAGGGGTTGTGATGCGGCTGGATGTGCAACAGATCTGCAATTGACATTGGTTGACAATGCTCTACCGGGGAGTTTGGACGTGATTAGATCTGTCCAGATGAGGGAATGGAATATCCTGTTCCATTCCAGTTCGTGCTTCGCACTTAGCTTGATACCTCGCTGCTTGGAGGATGAGAGAACTTTCGGCTGCTGTTCGTTTTTGTTGTGCCCTTTTCTGGCAGATACGGTGCCCTTTCCAGCAAGCATGTTGACAATGGGGGAAAGACAGAACACCTGACTCAAATGTGCCCCTAGTTCATCATTTTGACCATTTTTGCTTTTGTTTTCTACTAAAACAATTTTAATCAATATGAGAGTTAGATTTAACATGCTTGTTCTATTTTCTGATTTGAAATCATGCAAGTCAGGTTATGAGCACTGAAAATTTCTTTTTTTTGGGTCCAAGAAATGGTCTAGTTTTGGAAAAATGGAATAATTTTCAAGAGAAATAAGTCAACCTCAGTAAAAATTCTCAAAAACTATTTTTACAAATGGTCACTGCTCGACCAACACAGAACTTACTCTTGAGATGCACAACCTCGGATCCATAACAATGGAAAATTGCCCCTTGCTTGAACGGCACTGCATGGCAACTGAAAGTTGCCCCTTGTTTGAATAGCACCGCAGCACTGCATGGCAACGGAAAGTTGCCTCTAGTCTGAATAGCGCCGCAGCACGTGGCAACCAGTCCTCACAGTGACAATTACAACCAAATTCTCGGATACAGAGAAGACAAAGATGACCAGAACCATCACATGGACACAGTCAAATTTGAAGTGTTTTATGGCTGGACCTCAGAATGAAGTTGCCTACGTATCCCAAAGATGAAAATCAAGCCTTACGTAGTTCGGGTCAGGTTCACTCGTGTATTAACCCTCACCTTTTGCGCTCTAACTTTTGCCAAGGCTGCCCTTCCGGGTTTTCAACCTTGCGAGCTATGTTATTCTTTTTTTTTTCAATTTTTTTCATTTCTTTTCTAGTTTTTTCTTTTTCATCTCTTCCTTTCATTTTCTTCATTTTTCTTCTTTTTCTTTTTTTTTTTTTTTGTTCTTTTTGTTCTTTTTCTTGCTCTAACTTTTGCCTGGGTCGCCCTTCCGGGTTTTCGGCCCAGCGAGCCTCTCAACGGTAAAAATGTAGCTTTGTCCATGTCAAATGGTTTTGAGATCTTGAAGTCATCTGAATCTAGGAGAATGGTTGCTGTTCGCTGACGATGCAGGAGTCCATCCGATGGGGGGCTGAATTTGCCCCTAGTGTTGTGGATAGGAACTCGATTGTTCTTCAGCAATGCTTTCTTCTTTCCTCCCTTCTGGGATTTGGCATTCTTGCCGATCTTCATTGATTTGCAGAATGGTCCATCTTCGGCTTTTCGAGCACATCGGACATTATTGCCCTCTAGTTCAAGGGGTGCTTCAAATCTGGCCACACAGGCCTCACATTGTGGTTGACCGTTGAACATTCTGAATCCAAGTTCAAGGTTTTGAAAGCAAGGGGTCGAGTCTCAAGGCTGAGAGCGATCCTAAGCTGCATAATCTCAAGAACGATCCCACACAGGTCTTCGTAGGACTGCACAAAACATTTTTTTTTGAAATATTTTAAGAAAATGACTAGTCGCTCGCGCTGAAGACAATGTAGAACCAATCTGGATCAAGCCAGGATCCTTCTCAGTACTCACGTTAACAAGCACGATCTCAATCATTAAGGGCTTAGCATGCCTCTCTTTCTCTCAATTGATCAAATTTTTGCAAAACCCGAGGAATTCCTTCCTCTTTGTTTTCATCACAATGTTCAAAAAGTTTTGAAAAAAAACTCAGGTCAATGTAATGATTTCAAAGCACAGAAAAGACACAGTTTTTAGTCAAATACTAACATCTCATTCAGAACTTCTGGCACAACTAGCACAAGGCAGAAGCAAACACAAGAGTGTGAAAATCACTGCTATTCATTCAAATCTGTTGGCATTACTGGCTCCACGGCAGAAACAGACTCAAAAGAAAACGAAAAGACAAACACAAAACAAACAAGTGATGTCCAAGGTAACACCCTCGGGATCACCCGACTCTAACAAAACAGGACTGACTCGATACAACAAGACTGACCCAACTGACTCAGCATGAAAAGATTGACTCTATACAATGGGACAGACTCTAAACGTCATAACAAAACTGACTCAATACCCAAGTCAGAAAGTACAAAAACCAGCATTCACAAATGCTCAAAACAGTGCGTGCCATACGCCACATCTGAAATGAACCGAGCGCCGCCCGCAGGTGGACCAACCCCTGATCACATACTTGTATTATCCTCGAAGTCCAACAACTCAGTGGTGACAGACTTTGCTGAGCTAGGTGGGAGGATAACCTCATCATCGATCAAATCTTGCACTTCATGGTGAAGACGAAAGCAATTGTCGGTGGTGTGACCAGCCTGTTGATGGTACGCGCAGTACTGGGTAGCGTCATGTGAGAGAGGGAGATTACTCGGGAAAGGCCGAGGCTCAAGAGGCTTGAGATGACCTTTTTCAGTGACGATTCGAAGAGCCTTGGACAAAGGCATGTAGAGGGCATGAAAGACCCTGCGCCCTCGGGGCAGATACTTCGAAGCCTGTGGACCTTTGCCAGACGCACTAGCAAAAGGATCAGCAGGTGCTACCTTGGCTCTCGCTGCCTTGGCTCTCTGTTCTTTTCCAGGTGCAGGGTTAGGAGTGAAAGGAACTGTTCTGGTACGACGGTCCTTATCCCAATTTTCCCTTTGCCTTGAACTGCTCTCGGTCTGAACAGGGAAAATGTCATCTGCAGTCCTAGCTACGACTGCGAGTACTTGTTGCTTATTCAACCCCCCGGCTTTCAGAGCCTCAACAGCTTGCTGGAGTTGTTCATAGGGATCTGCGTCTGCCTTCATCTTGTTCTTTCCACTAGCCTCAGCTTGGTGGACGGTTTGGGTTGCTACTTCAGTGCGAAGCCCCGTTGTCGCTGACATATCATTGCCGGAGCTTGAGACAACTTCAGGTTGGCTGAGCTCAATTACAATTCGCCCCAGTAACGGGGGCTCTTGCGGCATGAAGTTCCCGACATACGATGCAGTTGGTGGCGGGGCCGATATACCGTAGACTAGATCAGCCACAGATCTTTGAAGGTCGCCAATCATTCCCATTAACTCAAATATGGTAGGTTCACGAGCTTGAAATAACTGGGGTTCCCAGATCGGGCGTGCGGTAGGCGACCTGGGCGGGTGTGGTACCTCAACATCGATCTCACCCTGTAAGATGATTCCTTGGTTTAGTGTGGCTGCCATAACCACAATTTTCTCTGAATTCTGTGCCATCACGGATCTGTTGATGATGTGACTGGTGACTGTCGGATCAGATGAACCAATGAGCCCTGTCTGGCCCTTCTCTGCCTTGCCTTAGCAAAGGAAAACACTGGCTATTCTGAACTAAGTCTCTGAACTTTTCCTGAAAGACAAAACAGGCAGCATTTCAGCCTAATTTCATCAAAACTGACATAGGCATAGCTGAATAACTGTACTCTACTACTGATCACTGTTCCCCAAAATCACTGCTCAAAAAAATTGATACCCGCGGATATAACTGATTCTTAAAACACTGATACTGATGCCCGCATGCCTGATACCCAGACTTGAAAACTGATACATGCATTCCTGTAGAGGCACACTCTAAAAGCACATAGCAAACAAGTGATAGCCAAAACGCCCCTCTGGAGGGGTAGGGTTTCCCTGCCCTATTTTTTCAGGAGCTAGGGTTTCACTACGCACGCAGCGGTTTCAAACAACCTACAATCGGGTAAGCAACCTGTCCTAGTTTGGAATAGTCACTATGGATTCCGAATATGCACTAGGTCGAATGGTCAAAAAGGTTACCCCGGTAAAAATTGGGGTTTGTGTTCCCATCGTGGCAGAGCCCGTAACCGGTCAGCCTTATGGCACGCAGCCTCCGGCAAACCGTTCAGGAATAGCAGATGGCAAACACGGTGTCCTAGGTGCACCAATGCAAATGCAATGCAAAGAAACACATAAGTGTAGTCAAAACAAGATATCATGAGTTCGAGTCAAGTTCTCTAACTCCCCAGCAGAGTCGCCAGAAACTATAGACGTCCCCGAACGTCCTGGGAGGGAATCCCATTTTGTTCATTGGGGCTTACTACAGTTTAGACTCAATGTCACGGTCCTGTATCTAATCTCACGGGGTGCAATGCAAGACCGATGAATCATCAAAGAGTCCAAATCCGACAAATCGTTTTGAAAAAATGATTTTTAGAAAGAAGTGCCAAACATGGACTGCTTTGCCAGATACAGAGTCGCCACCTAAATATTTTATTTTTGGGGGAATTTAGGAAACCCTAACTCATGTCTAAGGCCACGTGTCTGTCATCACCAAAGTTGCCTCAGTTCGGGAACTTAGGTACGATTAGGGAAGGTCATGCAATGAGCACCCCCGCTCGCCCGATCAAAGATCGGCCACTACTAAACATGATATCTTGTTTTTGAAAACACATGTGCTCTTATTCCGATTATTAACCTAGAATTACTATGTGATGCACACAGCATACAAGTATAGACTAGATTGCCTGAGTTGGAACAAAGCATCGCATATTCGTTTGTTTTGAAAATGGATTGAAGTTTGCTACTCGCAAGTAGGCGAAAACACGGGTTTCAACGAATTATTCCAATTCAAGCAACCCAACCTTCACCCACAGGCATTCAGGCAGTTATATCACATAAGCACATAGCCTCATGGTAAGCATGCTATCATGGCAGCCACTCATACGCATGCAAGGATGCTAAAGCATAAACACTTACCGAGTACTCCAAGCCAAAGAAAGAAGCTAATTAGAAAACATACATGATATCCTAACTATGCTGAGATGCCTAATGCAACACATGCAGGAATGTAACTAAGATAGGCTCAGTTATTCTAAGATGGCATATAAGATGCTACAGGTAACATGTATTCAACTTGGAATTGAAATACAATGCAGTTAGTATGATGCGCCGAGCCCGATGCATGCAAGACAGATGAATGGATGCAAACATGCGAACATAAGGATGCTAATTGAAACGTGCCCTAAAACTAACCATCGTAAGCTGGTAAATAAAAGGGAGAAAGACGTGGGGTTGGAAGACATGCATCACACACACGCACACTTATTACAACATTGCCCTCTCTCGGAGGGTCCAAATAAATAATATATAACCAACTAGCTAATCTAAGCTAATTAAACTAGTTATTACACGACCGAAATGAATAACGAATTACAGCTAAATATTACACAACATTAATTAATTAACGAATTAACTAAGTAAGTAAGGAAACTAGCATGCAAATTAAACAAAATGGACTGCCTCAGCTCTGTTCCGAATGATAGGGATGCATGCATGCTCAAGTCGACTTGTCGGGAAATCCATCGCGATGCTCCGATTTGCCTCTGTTTGCAACTGGTCCCAGAACACTGTACAAAGCTCCAGAAGGCTGCTGACCAGTTTTTGTTGCTGGTTTCCGGTTTGCTGCAACAGAGAGCGGGAAAGGAGCATGGCAAAGTATTTTCAACATATGTGTGCATGACCACTCTCCCCATCATTGCACAAGCTCTAGGGAGTGTAGTCCTCGATCCTCGTGCCACCAATCACGTATCTCGATGCATGATGGCCGAGGAATCGAATTGCATGACTCGATGTAAAATGAATGCACATATAAACACAACAAGGCCTAAACTTCATCATGGGTAATCCGGAGTGTCGGCGACCGAGAATCGAGGCACGTTTCGTCACTTGGAGTACGAAACGTCCCTTGTTTCCCATGTTTGGACTAAACCCTATTCCAAACACAATGCAATATACATGGCATACACAATACGACTAGCATGTAATCCTAAACGCAATGCAACCTAATCATGCTAGCATACGAGGGATGATATGCAAACATGCAACTAGCATACACAATGCTATGAACTAAGAATGGCATACTCAATGCACATGGACTATATGGCATACGCAATGCACATACGAAGATGGACATGCACGAAGACATGAACAACGCATACACAATGCGACGATCAAGCATGCGACAACATGGATATGACATACATAATGCAAGATGGACTTAAACTAAAATGAATGGGCCTCAGCAACACTCAAATCAGTGGCCATACATGATGAAAATGAAGCAACAACATACATGCAAACATGCACAAATGCAAGGGACCAAACCTAAGGCACAAAGTGCAACTCCACCAAAGCATGGTAAGCATGAAATATGGCATACAATCACATATTTTCCAGCTCTGAAATGACATGCAAGATGGTCCCGAATCATGCAAACACCTCACACAATGCATGCTAGATGGCCCAAATACCGAAACTAGTGAAGTGGATTACATTATAGGCATGCAAAGCAATACTCAAATGGCCAAAGCAGCCCCAAACAGTCCGTATGAAGGCAAAACAGTAGCAAATATGGACTAAAATGATGGCTCGCAAAGTGTGGAAATGAAGCTCATGCAATGGTCCAAAAATGAGGTATTCATGCATAACTCTCAAACACATTTAAAGAGTGGAAAATATGGGAATATGGAATACATATAAGCTCTAAAATATGATTCACAATGATGCAAAACATGGAAACACCTCAAAATACGCATGCAATAGGCTTCAAAACTCAAAGCTAGGCAAGGGTATTGAACTACAACCATGCATAGAAAACATCATTCGACCATGAGGCCTAAAAACAGAGCTAATTCAGTCCAAAACATGCACAAAATCAGTTTAAGGCATGACCAAAAAGTGCTAGAATCAAAGGCCAAAATAGCATGCAATGTAACCTAGTAAAGAGGATTTGCACTACAAGCATGTGAGGCAATCAAGAGGCCACTAAACCAGAAAAATTCAGAGGTATGACATGCCAAATAAAACCCAAAAATCCACTGAAACATCGTTAATGCATGCAAGAATGAGATGCTCCTTTGATATGCTATGAAGAGGGTTATTCTACACATGCAAGATGGACATCCAATATGGAAAAAAAAGCTCTGGAAAGAGCCTATGAAGGTCCTAAAACTCATCAAAAATGGCCTGAAACATGGCTTGGAAGCATGCAAATAAGGGCTTCTTTGTAAGGCCCAAAATGCTAGAAAACAAAACAAGGAGAGAAAGGGTCACCCCTCTCTAATTTTGGCACTCAAAATAGCATGCTAGCCACTGAAAATCCACTGGATTTTAGTGGCTAAAAGGCCAAACAAAGGCCAACACAAATGCTCTAAGGCATGGCTCAAAACAAGGTAAAATGAAGCATGCAAGGGGGTAGATGACCCCCAACAGAAAAATGATCTTAAAAAAACATGTTAAGGGCCTCAAAATAAGACTTTTTTTAGTTTACACCAAAGCTCAAATATGCTTGAATGTATAGCTAAAAGATGAAGCAAAATAAAGCCTTAAAAAGGAGAAAGTGTGTTACCCTTGTAGCACAAAAGGACCAGCAACCTCTGGACCACAAAGACAGCCTCTCAACCTCTGAAAATGGCCTCCAAGATGCTTAGAGTGATGGTGGAGGGGTTAGGTTGGGAGATGGTATGCAAAGGTGCAAGAACCATGCACTTTTTGAGCTTGGATGTAGAGATATAGAGGGAGAAGTCTTGTATGCCTTAGAAAATTTTTTTTGAAGCCTCTACAAGGAAGGGGAGCCCTTCCTTTATAGACAAGAGGGACTAAAGCTTCTCCTAGAAGCTTAAAACCAAGGGCAAACATCCTCCATACACGTGTATGGAGGATGCACTCTGTGCCTTCCAGCTGGCACAGCTGGAATCAACTCACTGAGACAGAACTGATGGGAGCTGGCCGACCACTTGCCCTGGTCGGCCGACCAGGGTCAAAAGGTTCAAGTGGTCGGCAGCCTTCCAGGGTGGTCTCCACATGAAATGCAAGCAAGTGGTATGGTGGGAGACCAGTAAATGTGGCCCAAAAACGAAGGAGACCAGCTTCCTGTCAAGAAAATAGGCCAGCGAAGAGAAAGGTGGTCTCCAAGGAGAAACGGTGGTCTCCCACCCTTGTACGACCTTCCAAACAATGAAAATAGGGTCCATGCCAAAAATGAATCAAGACGGATGCAAAACGAGAGTTAGGGGGCCAAAACGCGCAGCCGGGTGCCCCGAAAACTGACACTGTTAAGCATCGAAAATGGCGTGCGACCACGAAGGTTGTCCCCCGGGCCACAGTGTCCCTCTAGAGAGAGAAAACAAGGTGTGTGCCAAAAACCGTAGCAAACGGAGAAAGTTAAGCGGTCCCGAACCGAGGCGCACGGGCTGACGGCTCCGAAAATCGAAAATTGGTCTCCAAACGGGAACAGTGGTCTACGACCAAACGCAAAGTAGCCTACGGCCACTGAGAGATGGTCTACGAGACTCTCTCCCTCCCTTCAGGAAGAGAAAACAGAACCTGGTTCGTAAACCGATGTAAATCACAAAAGAGTCCCGAAGTCTAGAGGCAAGGCTCTCAGCCCGAGACTCCGTAACCTCAGAATGAGCACAACATGCGCAATCACCGAGCACTCAATCGATGACGTCTGAGTCTTAAGGTCGGTCAAAAATGGGGTGTCTACAAATAAGCGCGACTGAACTAGTATGGGGAAGATCTAGCTTCTGACAATGATGATGTGATGAGACGATGACGGGGAAGATAAGAGAGACCCAACGAGTGATACACAAAGAAGATGAGAGAGAGAGAGAGAGAAGAGAGAGAGGGGGAGAGAGAGAGGGAGAGGTTTGGTTTGTGAAACACTTGTTCTTATAAACAAAGTATTTGAATGGTTGAAAAAGTGAATTTATTATTGGAACGCCTTTTTATAGAGCATCTCCAATGGTGTTTGCTAAAATAGCATTTCCATTACTATAATTTGGCAATGAATGCTGCTATTTTGCCAAATTATAGCAATGGTACTGCAATGGTCACATGTTATTTTGGCAAATCTCAACCAACTTTCCCTCTAAGTTTGTAGGTGTTATTTAAATATAGGTTTTTTAGTATTTTTTTATTTTTTATTTTTTTTGTCTTTTGTGACCTTTTTTTCAAGTGTTTGTAAAAAAAAAAAAAAAAAAAATTTATATATTTACATTATACCTGACTAGACAAATATAAAAAATTCAAAAAAATTAAAAAATTCTAAACAAAAATTTAAATATAATTCACTCCACCAAAAAACATACCACTAAAAAAAATTTATTAACTACATTAAAAATAAACAATCACCAACTATCCACCAACAACTATCCATTATTCACCCAGCATTCATTCACCAACACCCACCAACAATCATCCATCATTCACCCAACATTCATTCACCAACAACCACTTACCCAATAACCATCCATCATTCATCTGCAATTCACTTACCAACAACTACCCATCATTCACCTTCCCACAATTTTCTTTGTAAATTATAACACAAGGTTTTCAACAATTTTTATATTCACCTACCCACAAATTTCATATCTTCTAAACTTTTTGTACCCACCCACAAGATTTTCTATAATTTTCATATTCACCCAACCACAATGAACAATTTCACTAAAGCCTTCTTCAATGGAGATTTTGATGAATCTTCATCATCTGATGATGATATAATGATGATGCAACTGTTAACAGCGCAACAACAAAGAATACAAGCATTAACCCTAAACTAACCAAGCAAACATGTTGGTTCCACAAGTGATCGTTCATACATTAATCGTGAGAGAGTCAAAGGCGATGAACAAATTTATAGAGATTACTTTGCAAGATAATCCTGTATAGACCTATAAGAATACTTTCTACAGAAAAGTACTTTCGAATAAGTTTATCATTATTTCTTATCTACATAGTATCAGAGTATTCAATCAACAAGTCAATAGTACTTCATCTAAACCCATAATGCCACTAGTGCTTCTGGATTATCCAGTGTACAGAAGATGACTGTTGCACTTCAGATTTTGCAATACCACGTAACTGCTGATGCTGTAGACGAGTACATCAAAATCGGCGAAACTATTGCAATTGCCGCCTTGAATTTCTTTACCAAAACAATTGTTGCTATCTATGAAGGAATTTACTTAAGATCCCCAAATGAATTAGATGTCGCCAGATTATTGCAAGTAGGAGAGCAACATGGGTTTCCCGGAATGTTATGGAGTTTGGATTGTATGCACTAGCGTTGGGATAAATGTCTAACCGCTCAAGCCGATGCTTACACTAGACACTACCACAAACCAACAGTTGTACTCAAGGTAGTTGCTTCCTACAACTTGTGGATTTGGCATGCTTTCTTTGTCATACCTGGCTTTCTGAATAATATTACTATTTTTGCCATCTCGCATTTATTTTCTAAATTAACTTGAGGACGTGCCCCTATTGCTAACTATACCATCAATAATCACGCATACACCATGGGATTGTTGGGCAACGATTGTGAAAACAATATCTCAACCTCAAGGTTTAAAGAGAGAACTATTTGCAAGGATGTAAAAGACATGTTGTAAGGATGTCAAAAGGGCATTTGGAGTGCTTCAAGCACATTTTAATATTGTTAGAGTTCCGGCAAGAGGTTAGAGTGATGGGGATCTGTACTGCATCATAAAAACGTGCATTATTTTGCATAATATAATCATTGAAGACAAACGTAATATTCCAGAAAATGAACGCAGTGTAGCACTATTGGAAACTGATACCACTAATACCCCACGTCAAGTGTCACGTGATCAAAATCAGGAGTATGATGAATTTATGTTGAATCGCCAGAGGATTAGATTTACTGAAGCCCATAATGCAATTCGTAATGATCTAATTGAACTCTTGTGGTCCCGATCTGGAGAGTTAGATTAAGTTTTATTTTATCTTTTTAATGACCCTTACTGTCATGTAATGTCTTTTTATTTTAATAAAATTGTCTTTATTTGCAACTTTATTGCCTTTATTTCAATAATATATTTATTTGTTCATAATAACATTGAAAATTTAATATTATACTAAAAAATAGTCAATAATACATTGCAAAAACAAAATTACATTGAAACATTAAAAATACACAAAATTATATTGAAAAATAAATGACATTGCAAAATAAAAAAAATACATTTTCCCGTAATTATTGATCACGAAGGCTGGAGAAAATAGTAATTTGGGTTGCTAACATGTACAAACCACTTGACGAAAATCTCATTTTTGCACATTACGTAATACGCTTTCGTCTAAGGGTCCAAATGAGAAATGTCCGTTGTCATTATCAAACATTCTTCCTTTTTGATCTCATGTTCTCTCATCTCCTGCAAATGTTTTTCTTTTTTGATCTCCAGTTCTTTCATCTCCTGCATCGCTTGAATCATTTTTTCTTTTCTTTCAGCTTTTGCATTTACCTCTCAGCAAGGTGTTGGTTAAATGTCTCTACCAAATTGTTATATTTATGGACTTCAGCCTGAACAACTTCACTTTTCCAAAGCAATTCTTTTACAGATTTCCTACCCATAGGCCTTTTACCCATTATAGAGACACTACCCTTACCAATTGGATTATTACCAACCCTTGGAGTGTTATCGTCTTCAAGAGAAATGCAGTTATCCATAGGAGATTCAGGGGCTGAATTATGGAAAAACAGTGTATGTATCATTGACTTCACTGTGTTGGTAGGAGCTACATCTTGCCACTTGATATTATTTTGCAAGATTGGCTAACAATGTTCAAAAGCAAAATGTTTGTTTTCATGTTGATGATATAAAAGTTTTGCTTGAAGCATCTATGTCAATAAAATATTAAATTAATTAATTAGTTAATTTTTATATAAGACAAAATAAAATAAAAAAATAAAAATAAAAAACTAACACAATAAATGAAGATGAAATCTTACTATATCAACTTGAGATATCCCACTTGGGTGTAGATTTTCGACTTGAGCTAAACACCCACGAAATTTTTTAGAACATTTCATGAATATACCCTATCGAGATTGGATAGACACTTGTGTTCTTGACTGATCATTTTGAAGTGAGCAATAATTTTTCATAAATTCTTCCCCAAAAGTGAGCATAAGATTGCGAATTGCCAACAATTAGATCTTCAGAAATGTGACACCAGCTTCACAAAGTGCCACATCTACATCAATGGTGAATGATTTTATTCTCTTTGTTTTTGATAAACTTTCCATAGTGATTATGTGAAAAAACTATAAATAAAAATGTAATTTGGGAGGTTTGTTGTCAAATGAAATTGAGAAAAAGGGTTTGTATTTATAGAATTATAAAATATGACCATTTCCCCTCTCCCCCCCCCCCCCCTAAATGTAGCCGTTGAGAATTTTTAAAAATTTGACCGTTTATTTGTAGCTGTTGTGCTTTTGTTTTATCACTTGTGTTTTTATTTATTTTTTTTAATGAACAAAATAGCACACTTGGACTGATCTTAGGGGTTGATTATTGAACAAGATCTCAGTTGTTGATTACATAACAATCCAACAGTTGAGATCTTCCTCTAGAATCATTGTTCATTATTTTCAAGACAGAAGCCCCTTGTCTCTCTCTCCCTTCTTAAACCAATCAGTTGAGAGATGGTGTCTTTTTCCTCTCTCTATCCGTGTCTTTAAGCTCGAGAGCGTCTCTCTCTCTCTCTCTGTCCTCAAATCGATTACCAATCATAGAACAATTTTCTCCGATCTCCAAAACTAGTATACTCTCTCTCTCTGTCTTCAAACCAGTCGGCTGAGATGGTGCCCTCTCTCTCTCTCTCTGTTTTCAAACCGATCACCTGATCACCGATCTCCAAAACCAGTCTTCTCTCTCTCTGTTCTCAAACCAGTCGGCTGAGATGGTGTGTTCTCTCTCTCTCTCTCTCTCTCTCTCTCTCTCTCTCTCTCTTTCTCTCTGTGTCTCTGTCTCTGTCTTTGATCTCAAGAGCATCTCTATTTCTCTCTCTCTGTCTCTGTCTCTCTCTCGCTCTCAATGGAACTCCAGTGTTTGGCTGAGCACTACTGTTTGGACTTCAATGGAGCTCGATTGGTTTGGGAATGCCCTATAAGTCGATGAAAAAGAAGCCTTAGAGGTCGATTCAATTATTTATCATCTAAATTCATTTTTGAAATTTATATAAATTTGTGAAATTGATTCTGAAATTTGTGTGATTCTGAAATTGAAATTGTGTGATTTGTTTGTGTGATTCTGAAATTGATTTTGAAATTTGTGAAATCGATTCTTCACTAATTTTTTGGGTTTGAGTTGTTCTAAATTAATTATGAAATTTGTGTGATTTGTTATAAATTTTTTCTGTTATTTATGAAATTTGTGAATTCCGTAACTCCTTTGAAATTTAGATTTGATTATGAAATTTGGGTGGTTTTTTACTGAATGAATTTTGTTTTTTCAAATGAATTTGGAGTCAAAAATCTATTGATATTTGTTGATGTGACATGTTTGACACCTGCTATTCAACTTGTCAATTTGAGAATAGAAATGACATCTACTATCTTTAATAAAAAAAATAACAAGCTATTAAAGAATTTTATTTTTTTTTATTATCGCTCTTATTAAATTATAACTTTAATAACTTCTTTAACAACTCCATTGAAAATGTTCTTAGCCGCTATCTTAGCTTAAAAAATAAAATAAATAGCATATTAGAGAGGGTCAGAAAGGCTTTTTGACAGTACTGGAGTGGAATGGTGGCATGAATCATGATAGTTTGGAAGTTTCCTTGCATTGGCAAAACAAACCGAGTCAGTATTGTAAGTCGCAGAAAAAGTAGTAGGAGAATTTATTGGTTGGTCCGGGTACGTCCATGTGATTTTTTTTTTATGAGTGTTTTGATTGGTAAAAAGATAGAATTTATAATTTTTTATCGAGTAATTAGAGAATAAAAAAAGACATAAGATTTGTAATTATTCAAGATATGATCATGTAATATTCTAAACCAATCAATAATTTTTTAAGAAGTAGAGTCAAAATCCACCTGCTTCTAAACTTGTTTGTCTTCATGAAGGGAAAATTACAAACGAATGAGACAGTGAAATTTTTTATTTTTTATAACGGCATAAATTTCGTGTATGTATGGTGTAAGTCAGTTTTGTATGTCGAAGTTGTGTTCCATCAATAAATTTTTATGATGGTGTAAATTTCTTGAATCCATACTGCAAGTTTTATATTTTTATTTTATTATTATTATTATTTTTTTGTGTGTGTACTTGTTGTAAGTCATTCATGTACGTTAAAATTACATTACATCTATAGATTCTTATGGCGGTGTAAATTTTGTGTGTGTAAGGTATAAGTCTTTTTTTGTACTTGGTGTAACTCATTCGTATATGTCAGAGTTGTATTCCATATATAATGCAATTATTTTTCCACTATATCACAGATTATAAGTGGACAGTGAAAATATTATTTATATTTTTATGATGGCATAAATTTCTTGTGTATGGTGTAAGTCTTTCTTGTGCTTAGTGTAAATTATTCCCGTCAGAGTTGCATTCCATCTAGTGTAATTATTTTTCCACCGCATCATTGATTTATAATTTCTCCCTTTTTAAAAGGGACTTGGCTGCTTTTCAACCGAGGTACTTAGGGAAAAAAAAAGTCTAAACTGAACAAGGTGATTGACACTTGTATTTTCAAATACAATATTGATACATAAATAGAATTTTCATAAAATTTAAATATAAAATGACGTAGTTTGATGTGATTTGTTATCTCTAATTAAAATTTTTTATCATTGTGACTTATAATTTTAAAATATTTTCATTGTCACATTATTGAGTTTCAAGAACGAATATTTTGTTTGTAAGTCATTTTTTTTCATTTAAAACACACCATTATTACATGATTTAAGTGAAATTTTGTATTATTCGAATTTTATTTTTAAAAAAGGAGCCAAGTTCTTTCTCTGTTAGTTAGCTATGTTCTTCCTCCATTATTGCTTTTATTATAATTGGAGCTGCTGCCATGGTAAGAAGTCCATGGTTCCAAGTTTGAGCGGGACAGATTTAAAATTATCACTGTAGAGGTGTGAAAGTATATTTGAGGATACAAACTTTTATAGTTTTAAATTATTTTAAATTTTATTGTATAATATATTATATTTTTCAATTTTTTTAAGAGTGCGGTCGCCCCTCCCCACCTAGATCCATCCTTGAGTTTGAGGGGAAATGAGACAATATTAGCATCCCAATCAACCTCAATAAACCGTTCTTATATATGTACTATATTCGATAATAAAATAATGGGTAAATTATAATTAACCCTATGTGGTTTACCCTAAAAACACAGAGCCCTCTTGTACTTTCATTTGTAACACTTAAACCCCTAGACTTTACCATGTTGTAAAATTTTGACGACGTAACAGAGGTGCAGCAAAACGACGTCGTTTTGTGCACCGCTTGATAAAAAATAAAAAAAATAATAAAAGAAAAACAGAAAAGAGAGAGAGAGAAGCACCACTGGACAAGGATTGACATTAAAAATCAACCCAGTGAAAAGTGTTCTTCTAACTCCAATTGGGATGATGAAGCAACCCAGTTCGTGCTTATTGTAGAAGGCATCAGTCTCCTTTTATTCCAACTTATACACCGCGGCTAGTGAAAAGAATTCTTCTAACTCCAATTGGGATGATGAAGCATCCCAAATCATTGAATTCTGTAGCTGCTTCAGTTCAGCCCTTGGAATGCTCAGCAGCCAGCCGCCTTGACAACACATTACCATCAAAAGGTCATATTCAAGAAGGCAATTAATTGTTCTTTTGTTTTCTACATATAGCTGATATGTTTCATTCCTTGAACAGGATTTGAAAAAATAGGTTGGTTTTTGTATTGAACTGAGTTGAATATTCTAGCCAGTGTACCAAATTCTTATTTCTATTGTGAAAGAGTTTGATATATTGCTCATCAAATAAAAGATTGGCAGAACGAGTAATGGGTTAAGTTGTTGAATACTTGATCTTACATTCTTGTTATTGATGCTTCAAACTTATGGTGCTGTACTTGATGTGTGCTTTCTTAAATTTGTAGAGATTCTTGAGGTGTGGCAAAAGGCAGATGCGGTATGCTTTGATGTGGATAGCACAGTTTTCTTTGGACGGCGATACCATAGCCATGAGCTTGAATCACCTCTCAACAGCACCACTGGACCTCTCCATATTCTCTGAACCACAAAAAAACAGCCCAGAGAAGCACCAGAGAAACAACAAAAAACCAGAGAAGCACCATCGGCCAACTGCCATGTCACATAAAGAACCAGCCGACAACAAACTGACCACCGACGACACAACCCAGACCAACAGAGCACTCACAGAATTGCCAAGGCTGTTCTACAACCCAGCCGAAACACCAACTGGCTGAAGAGCTACCAAGACCCACAGAAAAGACTGCCAGAGCACCAATCCAGAGACCACACCTGTTAACATCATTTTTCTCTCTCTAGAACTAGAGAGAGATGCACACCTTCAGTCGAACCGCAAAACTGGGACATGAAAGCCTTCCAGACAATTGTTGTGGAGTTGGTGAGTTGGAAGAGACCATTGTTGTGGATCTTTGCAACACCGATCAATCAAAGAGTGTTTATTCAATCGAAGAGTGTTTATCCCTCTCTCTCTCTCTCTCTCTCTCTTCTGTTTTTTCTTTTATTTTATTTTATTTTTTATCAGGCGGTGCACAAAACGACGTCGTTTTGTGCACCTCTGTTACGTCCGTCAAAAATTACAACATAGTATAAAGTCTAGGGGTTTAAGTGTTACAAATGAAAGTACAAGGGGGTTTCGTATTTTTAGGATAAATCACAGCGGGTTAAATTATATTTTACCCTAAATTTATATACAATTTCTGTGAATCAAGTTGGACTCAGAGTTAATGGATAATCCCACCTTATGTAAGAGCTTTATACCCAGTAATAAAAGTTTGTGCAGTTACAATTTTCTCATCACTACAGGAAAAATGGATTTAGATGACGTTCTTTGAACGACACTTTTTTAAATGTCACTTTTTTTAATATTTAATAGCGTTTTATAAAACGTCGCATATTTCTTTAATTAAAACAATACCGTTTTATAATTGAAGGCGTTTAGAAACACCTCCAAATGCGATGCCTCATGTGCTCCCTTTCTCCGTGTAGCAATCCCGGTTTCGACCCTTCTTTCATGTTTTGCCACTTCAACTGGGTCGGTCGGGGATCTAGCTGCCCGGTTAGCTCGTGGGGGTCGAGGGGACAGCGCCCCTTGGCGGGTCCGAGGGCAGCGCCCCCGAAGCAAAAATGCAAAATGCATTCGAAGTTGCTTGTCCGTTCGAGCGGCTGTTTATGTGCTCGAGCGGAGAATGTTTGGTTCCAGAAGTTTGACTTGTCTACAAAAGTACTGCGAAGGTGTATTCGATGCTCGAGTGGACAATGTTATATCAGTTCATGAATCTGATATTTCAGATCACTTTTGTATATGTCTCTCCAAAAAACATTTCCTCTCACTTCTATCTACATTTCCCTACGCCAAATTGGATCAAAACCTTGATTTCTCAAGATCCATTAGAGTTCTGCCATAGGTTCTTCATCAAAGTTAGTTAACTTCTCGAGGGTTTCGTTGTGTCCGGTGAAGATTGAGTTTCGACACCGTTGATTTTGGGGGTTTCATGTCATTTCTTTTTCAAAACTTAAGGTAGAGATTTTCTTAGAGTTATATATATATTTTTGCAAGATCTAGATGATTTTCGAAATCATCCTTCGATAGTTTTGAAAATTGATTGTTAATTCAAGAAGTTGAGTGATTTTGAAAGTGGGTTTATCTCTTGTTCTTTTAAAATGATCTTATGGGTTTTAATTTTCGTTGATTGAAGAAAAGATGATTTTAGAAAATTTTGTTTCAAAAGATTTGAGTTGTATAATTTTGGTGAGAAAACCTAAAATTTGGAGATTTTTTTTAAAGAGACTGAAAATGCATGAATGATATTGTTATATTTATTTTGTGTGTCAAAATAAATGGATGTTTAGAAAATTTCTTATTTATATTTATATAAATGATGAATTTCAGGGAATATGAGAATTGTTGTTCATTTTGGAAATTATTGTTCAAAACGTTGAAATAGTCTTGAAATGACTAGTTGTTGAGGATACTTGAGAAGAGAGAATTGTGTTATTCCTTGGATGATGAATTAGAATAAAAGTATTTATATTCATCTTGTATTATTGGCATATCAATTCATTTGATTACATTAAACTTTGAAAGTTGATTTGAAAACTTGCATTGAGAAAAGAATGTTGAGAAACAAGTTTCCATGAATTGGTTTTGGGGTAAATACGGTGGTAAGTCTTGACAGGTGGTGTAGATGAAATTAAATAGATGTCGAGCCTTCCAGTTAATACTGGTAAAAAATGACAGATTATAGGTGTCGAGCCTTCTAGTCAATGCTGGTAAAAATGACAAATTGGTAGTACTTGTATAGTCTACTTGCATACACCAACCTAGGGATTACCAGAGTTGTATTTACCGCTCTTGAAATGAATTGTTAAGTTTTGAAGAATTGAAATTGCATGATATCATTGAGCATGATGGTTTTCAAAGATGAAGATGTGATTTTCTTTCAAAATGGCATAGCATGACATGTGCATTTCATCTCTTGAGACTTGTATAAAATGTATATACTTTGTTAAGGATTTCCTACTAGGCTTTATGTTCACCCTACGGGATTTTGTGCAGGAAAAGATGTGGTGATACTACCAAACTAGAGGCGAGGAAATGTGTGTTGAGAGTATGAGACTTTCATTTTGCTGTGACTCTGTGTGTAAGCCAAGGGCTGTATGTGTGTGGGTTTGAATAACCGTTTTGTGTAACCAAGCTCAAGCCTTGGAAACTTGTAAAACCTTTGGAGGTATTTATTTGTTTATTTACTTGTCGTTGATTAATGTATTGTTGCATGAAGAACTATTGTATCATGTAATGTAAGTAGGGGTGCAACTCGGGCGGGTTCGGTCGGGTTGAGAGATTGTCCAAGCCCAACCCAAGTTGTGCTGAGACCTGCCCAAGCCCGCCCAAGCCCGAATTGTAACCCGAGGATATCTACCCAAGCCCGACCCGAGTTAAACCCAAATTACCCGATTTGCCCGAATTGCCCGAATTGTAGATGAATTTTAGTTTTTTTTTTTTTTTTTTTTTTTTTTTTTTTTTTTTTTTTCTGCAGCTACATTATTAAATTATTAAAATTTGACTCTATTTACATTTTATTTTTTATTTTTTATAGAAAATCATTAATACCATCAAAACAAATAATTTATATAATGTAAGAGATATGCTACTATAGTAGTCCTTACAACTTATGAGTGAAAATAAAAAGAAAAAAAAAGTAAGATTTTATGTTATTTGTATATATAATTATATTCAATATGATTTAATAATTAAATTACTTTAATATCATGTAATGGCCAATAATTTATATGTATATTTAATATTTTTATATATCTATATATGTATAATTCGGGCTTCGGGTTGCTCGGGTTGTTTGACGTCTTTGCCCAAGCCCGCCCAAATTTAATTCGGGCTTCTGAATTTTTGCCCAAGTCTGCACCAAATTTGAAAATATTTTGTCCAAGCCCTAAAAAAACTCGGGCTGGGCTCAGGTTGCTCGGGTTGAGCCCGCCCAAGTTGCACCCCTAAATGTAAGTTTGGAGATTTATATTCAGTTTTCCTTGAAAGAGCCATGATTATTGTATTATCATTTAGGCTAGAAATTTGGGGCGTTACACTCCCTCTTTTCAAACCCTTGTTTTGAATCTAAGAATAATTGTTAGACCCAAATCTCGAGCGTTCTCTCTCTCTCTCCCTCTCTATCTCTCTCTAAACCTTATCATTCTCAGAGCGATTTCGATTTTGAAGCTCCACCGCCACCACCATTTGCATAGGCAAAGTGAGCTCCACTCACACTCTCTCTCTAAATCAATCTCTCTCAACCCTCTCTAAACCCTTTCTATATCTCTTCGATTTCAATTTCGAAGATTCGTAGAGATTTAGAGATTTTGTCTCAGTGATTTTGCTTCAGAGCAATTTCGATTTCGAAGCTCCACCGTCTACTAAGGTGAGCTCCACTGTCTCTCTCTCTCTCTCTCTCTCTCTCTCTCTCTCTCTCTCTTTCTATTTCAGTGATTGATGAGTTGTATATGCTCTGGTTCGCCCCCAATCCAAGATTGATCCAGATGAGGTTAGGGCTCGCGCTAAACAGGTTGTGCAAGATTAACGCCGTCTAAAGGTTGGTCTTCCTCTCTTGGACACTTAAAATGAAATAGATCAGGATAACTATGGATGACAAATTTTTAATCTACATAATACGTGTATAAATATATATGTATGGATGGATGGATGGATGTATATAAATATTATATATGTATATATAGTTCAGATTTACTAACCACAAAATATATTGCTAATACTACCTAATTTCATTCCACTCAAGTGATACTGTTTTTTTGATTCTAAAGCTACTTGTTTGATCATTTAAACAATTAGGGAGTACTTGATGAACCTCCCTCAATAAATGGATGCATGTTCATAAAAGAATTATTTGACAAAACAATAATATTTTACAATCAAATATTATGTTTTAGTTATATTTTGCAGTGAATATCTATAATGCTCGTGAGAATTGTGAATAATAGGCTAAACATTAGTGAATATTTGTTTAAAAGAGATGGTATAAGGAAATGATCATACAATGCACAAATTCGGTTGTATTTAAATGATGAGAATTCTATCACAAACTTGATATCATGATTTTGCCTAGTAAGCCGAATGTATAAATTTTCACTTATATTGGCTCATAGTTTTATGAGTCGTAATTGTCTACTTCTTTGGCTTTTGATCCAATAGCCTTCCCTTGGATAGGAAGAGAATTAATAAATACTGATAATTCTCATTTCTCTCTTTTTTCTTCCTTCTATTAAAGGTCAAAAGGCTGTCAAATTTTGTGGATTTCTATTCTTATGCATTTCGATACTGCTTAACAGGTATGGTGATCCATAGCAGCCTGTAGTTAATCTCGGAGAGCCTTATTTATTGCTTTTATGCTGCTTACCAGGGTTTTTTTTTTTTTTTCTTATATGGTTTTAAGAGGAAAAATAGAAGAGTATTGACATTGAGAGCATCTGCCAACTACTTTGTAGTTTTCTCATGATCATCATAATGCAGAAGGTTTTTATGTATCTACTTCCTTGATTGTCCAATGCATATACCCTCATTTCTTTTTGAGTATTGGTGATAGTTTCCTTAATTTTGGACTTGTGATTATAGGATTTGTCATATTAGTGAATATCATATGGGGCTAGCTCCTGTTTGCTAGTTTTTTTGTTAAAATCAGAAATTTAGGCCTTAACTGTTTCATTTAGCAGTTTCACATACAACGATGCAGCATAGTTTGAGTGGCGACGTAAAGGACCTTATAGGCATGCACAAGATAGGAGCCAATCCCATTTATGTATTTCATTTGAGTGTTTTTGCTCTGAACGCAGACATTTTTTTTTTTTTTGGTACATCGGAAATGAAAGACAAAACAAAGAAGGAAAAAAAAAACAAAAACACAAAGCAGGAAAGCAAATCGGGAATTAAATCCTCCGATAAGCCGTTCCAATCATGTCAGCCACTAGCTGACTTCGGACTTCAGCAGGAGGTTCCTCTATGACCATAAGCTGATCCATTTGGTTTGAACCCATTTTTGCGAGCATGTCGACGCACTTGTTGCTTTCTCGCATGATGCTACGAATAATGCAATTGCATCTTCGAATAAAATGCCTTGAGTCTTCAACAATACTGCGAAACGAGCAGTTTTGTAATGGCCTTTCAGTTAACAGATTTTCAGCCAAGGATGAATTAGTTTCAATGATTACTTCATGTAGTCGTTTCTCTAGCACAATCGTCAATCCTCTGTACAAGCCCCACATCTCAGCTTCCAAGCTTGAGCAAGAGTCAAGCTTTCCAAAATACCCGCTTAGCCAAATTCCTGTTTCATCTCGAAAAACTCCCCCAAATCCACCTTCTCCTGGATCTCCTTTGGCGCTTCCATCAGTATTCAATTTGATCTTACTTGTAGGAGGAGGCAACCACTTAATTAAAATGGGAACACTTGTTTGAGAAGATAAAGACATGAAAAAAGCTTGTTTAATATCATTAACATAATTATGAATAAGAACTAAAGTATTTTGCCAAGATGGGTCTATGTTATCAAAGACTTTTCCGATTACGTTCCTTCTAGATTTGCCAAATTGTAACAGCAAACATCAAACTCCAACTTGGGTCCATGCTTATCGGAACCCGTAAATTCTTTGTAAGCCAATCAATTAAGTTGTATTGACTTTCCATATCAAACCAGTGCCTACCCTTCAAATTAGTCCAAAGGATTCTTGAACTAGAGCAATCCCGTAATAAATGCTCAATGTTTTCAACATGGGAATCACATCTAGGGCAATTGGCATTCCCCGTAAACCCTCTTCTCATTCTCATAGCATTAGTCAACAGTTTCCCATTAAAAACCAACCACAAGAAGCCTTTGAGCTTTTGTGGGATTTTTAATTTCCAAACCCAATCCATATCAAAGAGGTTATCCCCTTGATTAGAAATGAATTTATAAGCAGCAACAGTGGAGAACTCCCCACTTGTTGAACACTTCCAATGAGGAAAATCCGGGAAGGTAAAAAACCTGGGAAGTTTAACTTTCAGCACACAATCCATGGCTTCATTAGGAAGATGAGATTTGATAGAATCCACGTCCCATTCACCCTCATTAGTCATAAGATTATCAACAGTCTCCATGTTAATGGAATCCCAATTTGGGTATTAAGACGCTAAAGTAGCCTCCCCACACCACCAATCATGCCATATTCTCACTTTCGTATCATCACCAATGCCCCATTTGATGCAATTTCTCAAAATGTCTCTGGTTTTAAGAACTACTCTCCAGATATGAGAGGAGCTCCTTCTACCAGAATAAGAGAGAAAATTATCGTTCTTCAAATATTTGCTTTCCAACACTCTCACCCACAAACAATTGTCCTTGCACAACAATTTCCACCCCATCTTAGACATAAGAGCCAAATTGTGGTTTTAGCCTCCCTGAGGCCAACAAATTGATTACAAGGTCATGAACATGGACCAATGGATGGGTTTATATCAGTTTTGCAATGAGGTAAACCAACGGTTAGTTGCTAATCGTTATTTTAGAATTTATAGATATCTTTTGTTTTTTTTAGTTGATCTTCTAGTGTAAGTTGATTGGTTGATGATTGTGATACATTTAAAAATCCATAAAGGTGTTATATATTTGATATAACCTTTTTCTTTTTAAGTCATTCAGACACATGCACATTAGTTAGTATACTTCAATACGTTACTTTGTTTCGCACCACGTGAAGTTTTATCTGTAGGTATATTTCCCATGTAATTTGGCGACAACTATTTTTTTCCCCTTTCCCTTTTGGGGTGTCAATTGGTTCAAATTGCCTAGAGCCTAGCTACTATACAAATTTAAGCTCAAAGTTTTTTTTTTTTTAGGTTGTTTGGTCAATCTTATATTCAATATATTTAACTAGTTTATTCTTTTACACTTAACAGTTCTTTTGTGTGTGTGTGTGTGTTGATGTTGTCTGCAGTTTAGTCTTGCTTAGAGGACATGACCGGGCATGTATTCAACATGTTGTAGTGGATGTCCATGTACATTTTCTGGAAATGGAAGTCTTTAGAGGGCAGACTGGGCTGTCCATGTAATTTTTATAGATGGAACTGTGGATTTGTAATTCATGGATTTTCATTAGATTTTTACATTCTTGTGTGCAAATTTTATTAGATTTATGGTCAGAAAACTCAGAAGACACTGCAATTACAGATTTGGCATCTTTAAACATACAATATGAGTTTGGGATACATCTTAGTGGGATACATCTTTAAACATCTTAGTGGGATACATGAGTTTGCATTATGGTTAAAAAATTCAGTATAAACATATAATATGCATATGGCTGCACCTCCAACTGATCCCATCATACCACCAATGCATTTGTTGCGTGGCTGGAACTGCTGCCCTTTTTAGTGTCACTTTTGTCTGGCTACTATACAACTTAAGCCTCTTATTGAATGATAGGTTGTGGATTCACTTAATAGTCATCCCACTGTTCAGCTAATGCCACATCAACAACAATCTCATACATTTTCATCCCAAGAGGTGAGTAATCTTTTAATCAAAGCCTTTTTGGCAATAGAAGACCTTATTAATCAAAATACTTGTTCTTATTAAATGTAGGTTTACCTTTCAAAGAAAGAGAAGAAGAAGAAGAAGAAGAAGAAGAAGAACAACAACAACAACAACAACAAACAAGGTAAAAGTTTGATGTCCCTTTCTTTGAATAATAAGTTGGAGCTGTTTATTTGAATAGGTTTGAATAATAGGTTGGAACTGTGTATTTCCCTGGAATTAGAACATAGATTCCTCCCAGAAAAAATTTGGATTTCTGGGTTATTTTTGAACCTCCAATTCCGATATATTCGATATATTTGAAAACACAATCATTGTTGCTGCTTCAAATTGTCCACATGAGTTTAGATTGTGGAGAGATCGAATTACAGTGACCTTGTTTTCATGTAAATTGATTCGGTGTCTTGGGTTTGAACACGTGGAGTTGAAAGTTCCTGCAGAGGATGAGGACCAAGGTTTGAAAAATGGATGTGAATTTGAGACTAGTGGTGGTAAAGAGAGCAAGGTGGATAATCATGTAATGTTTGCCTAAATTTAGTGAATATATTGAAATAGCTGTAAAGCTTTATCCATATTATTGCTATTTTTCAACTTTATTACAAGTATGTTTTTTTGTTAAATCTAATAGAATTAGCACAATCTCCACACAAAAAAGAAAGAAAGAAAGGAGCTATAATGGCGTTTTCCCAAACGCCACTACAGTGCCAACAGTCATATTTTTAAAATAGGAAAACATCTATCATGGCGTTTCTAAAACGTCGCTAAATACTGGATGATGTCATTTTACCGTTATGTATCACATTTAGATATTGGATGATGTCATTTTACCGTTATGTATCACATTTAGCGCCGTTATACTAATCTTGCAATGTTTTTAAAGCATCATAATGCTACAGCGACGGCCGCATCTTCGGCGTTTGATACTAGACGTCACAAAAAGAATTAGCGGTGTTTTTTACACCTGTAGCGGTGTTTTTTAAACCCCACTAAATGCTCAATGTCCAGCAGTGAATAAAGCTTATGAAGAAAACAAAAGCATAGAAAGAACTAAAACAAATAATTCTCCAAACAAAAATGACCTCATTTGAATTTTAGGTCGAGGTTAGGGCACTAGAGAGAACCTGAACCCTATATTTTATTTTGAATCTTTCGAATGTTGGAATATATCTTTCGTGTTCAACTTTGAGTCTACTGATTTTTATCTCATGCCATTGAGCTATCTTTGAACCTTGATATTGCCTTGATTTCTCACATTATCGAGGGTCTAGTTCAGTAATCGATACTTCATTCACAGAACATGGCAATGACTTGCTCGTAGACTGATACAAGTCTAGGCGTTTTAGTGTATTTGACCCCATTACGCTACGAGCAAAGAATGCTGGTTCTTGAGAAACTGATAGGGTAAAGGAGTAACTACTAAGCATCAAAACTATCATTGCCATGAAAGGCTTGGCATTAATATTTTCTTGGACACACAACAAGCCTATATGGATGCATCTAGTGACCTCATCTCTTGAGTAAGACTTCCAAATTTGGATGCATCAATTTCAGAGGTGTTCCATCTCTCCATAGTTTCCAAGCCTGCAATAATTCATTATATGTAACATGTAGATGTGATGATATTATCCCTAAGCAGGAAAATAATAGTTAGAAATTATGTAATCACTCACGTAGCTTAGCAAGTCTTCAGCACAGTTTGCTTGGTAAAAACTATTGTTCTCCTTGCCACTTACGATCTCCAAAATTAAGACACCAAAACTAAATACATCGGACTTTGCAGAGAATTGTCCATGCATTATATACTCTGGAGACATGTAACCACTGCAAACCATTAACCACTAGTTTAGCAAAAGAATTAGAATATTACAAGAAACTCTACTTAAAACAAATTTTTAGGGGATAAAATCACATGTTTTTTTTTTTTTGATCGGCTAGGATAAAATCACATATATTAAACCACGGAGGACATAATGCATTAAGATTTAATATTAAAAAAAATATTGTGCCAACAAAGATTACTTTCATAAAGAGCTAAACAGATGGGAGTTGTTACAGTGTGCATATTCAAAAAGTATATACTGTATGCATCCTACCACAACAAACGTAATATAACTACAATGTTAAAGTGTAGGGATCAAATTATTTAAATTAAAACTATAGAGATCAATGTAAAGGTGTAATTAACCCGCTTATATTTTATTCTAGTCCAAGGAGGAGTATTTGAAGAAAAAGAATGATGCTTTTTCTTGAGACTGCATAAAGAATTAACTAATCCAAAATATAGCAAATGCAATTAATGGGATTAGGTGATACAAAACTTACTATGTCCCAACAATTCAACTTGTATTTCCTTGAGTCTAACCACACTAAAGATCCAACCCATTCCAAAATCTGAAATTTTTGCATTCGTATCCTCATCTAATAGAATATTGCTAGCTTTGAGATCATGATGTATAATTCTAAGTTAGGAATCTTCGTGAAGATAAAGCATCCCTCGAGCTATTCCTCCTATAATCTTGTAACGTTCTGACCAATCAACTTTTCTTGTTGTGGATCTATACATTGATCAGAATATATGCTCAAGTTAGCAGTGAGGAATTAGACTTGGGTACGATATGTGTCAATGCTATTCAAGTTGAGATGGAAACAATAGCAGAGGAATGCATTAAGGTTATGTTTCGATCATGAATTTGGATAGGGATTTGAAAAGAAAAAGAAAAAATATGAATAAAATATAAGCTAATTTTTTTTTTTTTCCATTCCCCTTTTTCTTTCCAATTTCCATCCAAATCTATAATCTAAATAGAGTGTAAATGGGTTTCTTTTCTTAGCATGCATTGCAATACTAGCCTACTATGTTAGTTCCTCAATAAATTCGACTACGAAGAATGTATATTCATTGACATCATGTTTTATTGTGAAATAAAATTTAAAAAAAATTTATTATGAAGAACTAGAGTTGTTCGAATGGTTCAAACCGAATCGTAAGTAGTCCAAGCTTTTGTTGGGGACAAATTCATAAATGAGAATCTTTTCTTCTCCTAAGCAAAATCCCAGTAGCCTCACTAGATTTCTATGTTCAAGCTTGGCTACCAATACAACTTCATTCTTGAATTCTACTGCACCTTGCCCCGAGTTTTGAGATAACCTCTTCGTTGCTATCTCTGATCCGTTAGGAAGTATACCGTGAGAATATATGACATTTACTAAATTTTGGATCCAAAATTTTAAAACTTCTAATTTTTCAATTTTTTTACTTGCGAAAACGTTTTACACAAATGAATTTTTACCACTAGTCATAAAACTAGTGAGGCTTATTGGCTTATGGTAAGAAATAGTCGTGGAACCTATTACTTTAAAAATTCATTTATGTAGAATAATATTACTGTATTTTGCATCGTTGAAATCATGTACAATTACAAATGACATCTAACCTTGTAGACATGTCCAAATCCACCTAGACCAATTTTGTTTTGGTCAAAAAAGTTGTTTGTTGCAACTTGAACTGTACCCAAATCATATTGCAGGGATTGTACTGTTGTAATTTCAGTCCCAACTAGACAAATCAAAAGGTAAATGTAAAGGATTTGTTGATTTATTAGTACAAGGATAAATGGTTAAAACAAAAGATTAATTTTTTTTTTTTTTTTGTTTACCACTTTTCTCTGCAATGGGAACCATATTTCTTCTTTGTTTTACTACTTGTAAAGGAGAAGCATACAGTGAAAAGCAAAACAGAGACTCCAATTGGGACAATGATGGCAATGAGTACTTGTGATGAGATTCCACCCTTTCCTGCATCAACAAGAAAAATAAAAATGTTTTTTGTTGAAAGTGTTCACAAGTAAAGCATAGCTCACATGTGAAAATTATGGTTGATATAGCAGATTATGTTAGAAATCAAGTACGAAAAAACTATATATTTGAAATTCAAAGTAAAGAACATGATTGGAAGACAAACTTGGAATAAACAAATGATCTATTATGTTTTTGATGAACAATGTATAAGAGGAGATTTAAAATATTAACATATCAAATCATCTAAATAGGACTTGTATTGGGTCTATGGACTGAACTGGAACGTTCGGTCAAGGCCGGCCTTGCCCTTTGGCAATATAGGCAGCTGCCTTAGGCCTCACCGTTATGAGAGGCCCCATAATTTATGTGTGTATTTACAGAATTCAGGTATACAAAAGCCTCATGTGTGGTAATAAATGTCCTTATTGCTTTTATATATAAGCCCCAGCATAATTCTTTCAATCTTCTATGTTTCAGTCTCTATTAAGGATATAAGCCGGTTTGGTTTGGTTCAACTAGAGTTAAAGAAAATTTATCATTAAACTGAACCCTTCAATTTTATTAATTAAGGAACCAAAAAAAATTACATGCTATGGTCCAGTTTTATTGACTTTTAATTTAGTGTAAGTAAGGGACTCACAAGAAATTTTAAGGTTATGTTTGTATCATAAATTTCGGTAGGAATTTAAAAAGAAAAGGAAAAAATAAGTTTATATGAATAAAATATAAGATAATATTTTTCTCTATTTTATTTTCCTTTTCAAATTTTATTTAAATTTATAATCCAAACATAGCGTAAAAGTTTTGTAAAAATCTAAAAAATTACATATGGAAGTAAATAAAATAAAATTAAATAAAAAATTGTAGGAATACTCTATAAATGTCTCCCATTCTAGTCATTTATATTCTTATATTAAAATATATATAATTTGTATAAAAAAATACAGTTTGATGAAAACTATTAATGACAAGACAATGCAATCTACTGAAAATTCTTTTAAAATTAATTATTCACACACATATATATATATATATATATAATAGATCTAATTATTTCTGCAATTGAGTGTAAGTTTGAACAATTTAAAAAAATATGAGATCATTTTACATCACAAAAACAAGAAAAATGAAAATAAAATATTGAAACTTATTACTAAATTTAAATAGTAAAAGGCCTCAATTTAAGATTTTGCCTTAGGCCGCTAAAGGGTTGGACCGCCCCTAGGTTCGATCTTTTTGGTGGACTGGAGACAAAGTAGTTTTCATTATTTAAATCAAATCTCATTTCAATCATTTACTTATTGATATCCAATAAATCATTTAATATACATGTAATCTACTCAATAATCTTACAAAATGAATAATTTTGATCACTAGATGATGCCCAATAACGTATAGAGTTTAATTTTACCTAAATTGCTTGTAGGAGGACTTAGAGGAGGAGGAGGAGGAGGAGGAGGAGGAAGACCCAGTGAAAGCGATGGTGCAGTGGCGGTAGCGGTGGCGTTGGCATTATAGAAGGGGCACAACTTAGACCAGACAACACGACTTGGATACCAAAATCTTAAGCCTTGCTTTCCCAGACAACAACTAGAGATACCATATCGAAGGCAATTATTGCAATCATAACTAGATAGGTCCGGCGTGCACTGTATGAGCCCATTCACTGTTTGAAGCGGTGTAAATTTAGTTTCTTTAGTTGCAAACTTCTTGCCATACCGACTGTGCATACCGAATACCACACTAGATGATTGTGGATCAGAGCTCCGCATTTGATTGGACTATCTAGGAATTAACACCCTGCAACAAGGAGCACCGTTAGAGCTGCCCGGCCGAGGTTGGCCGGATAACCCCTCCGGTGTAGGAATGAGTAATCGAAGAAGGAGGAAGGTGCTCTCTAAGTGTAGAGAGTTATGTTTTCAATGAGTAGGGTTTAGTTTAGATCAGTTACCTTCAGTATGAAGTGAATGTAGTTTATATAGGACTCCTTGTTGCCCAAGATGGTTTCATAGAGTTTTGGGTGCTGTCAAGTTTTCTTTAGCATTGCTCAAGGTAGGGGACCATCTGGTAGTTGATAAAGGGTGTATTACTCATTGTAGTCATGCTGATAACAAACCACATTCTCTTGATTAATCATTTCCGTAATTCTAGGTATAGGGGACCAGCTGAGGTGACAACTTGCACATGTATGTGTTCACTACTTCCACGTTTCTCTGATAGGTTCCTTTGGCTCGGTACCGTCGTGCTTCAGTTCGGCCCTCTATGAGATTGCTTGTAGAGATGCGTTGGCCCAGTAGGACATCTTTGTATGGGCTCTGCCCATTTTGGTTCTGTCCAAGGATCAGGTCCTACAGCTCGGCCCAGCCCAGCATCGTTGTTGGACTGACCTTTCCACTACGGGTTGGGCCCAAGTGCTTGAGGACTTGGGTGGATTGTTGATGATGTAATTGGGCTCAACTGGCTGCCCCATTTGTTTACCCAGCTCCTCTAGACTTGAGTCTAATTGATTGGGCCAACCCAAGGCTTGGATCCGATCCATTTCATACTTAGTCCCTTCATTTGCCCCCTAGCTCGCTTTAAGGTTCCCTTTGGGGGCAGCTACTGCTTTGCACTTCCACTGACTATCCGAAGAGGAAGAGGAAGCCCAAGTAACTATATCATCGATTACACTTGCCAAGACTTCTACAAATCGGTAGAATTCTGTTACATTTTGCACATTAACCAAACTAAGTGCAATTGTCTGATCCACGTAGGAGAAGATAGATTGGTTCGAGTATCGCAATATGCACTCTTGGTACCAAATCGTGGCAACCTTTGAATTGGGACACTTTTGGACTACTTCTTTAATAGCAGTGAAGATGTAGGCTTGACAAACGGCCATGGAAACATCGCCATGGCAGAGGAAGAGGCCATAGGCTATGTCGGGGGAGGGGGGGTTGAGGCCAGCGGTGAAGTTAGAGAAGCCGTTGGTGGTAGTAGTGGAATTAGAGGAGAGAACAGATAAGAGGGTGTTGACGTGGGTTTGGTATGTGTTGTTGGGATTGTAAGTTGTTTTTGGGCAAACATATAACAGAGAATCTGAGCTAACTTTGGTGCTGCTGATGATGAGAAAAAAAACAAAGGAAAGAACAAAAAAGATTGTGGGGATGTTGAAGGAAGGGATCATCATGGTGATCAAACTCTTCCTCCACATATTTTGGGGTTTCAATTGATCAATGAACAAGTAGTTAAGATGGAAAGGTTCAGTTACCTAAAATCTACAAAAATATGAATTTGAGATCAAGCTAAAAGAGACATTTTTTTGTCAATAATTTTGTGTTTTGTGTTGTGTTTTTCATTTTAATTTGTGTCAATTTTTTTTTCTAAGTTCCAAGTCCACCAAATTTATAAAGGGGAATAACAGTGCAGGGTACAAAACAATTTTTTTTTTGTAAAACATGGGGGTGTAAGTCTGAATTGTACCCTCCATGTCTGTGTAAATTTTTTTTTTTTAATCTATTTCATTGACTTGAAATTGTCCCAATTTATAAAGATCTAAAAATAAAAAAAAAATTCATTACATACAAAAAAAAAAAAAAAAGTATTAAAAAAAGAGTAAATTATAAATACACATCTTGAGATTTGTTTAAAATATGAATTACTCCGGTGGTTCTGTAAATTACATTCCATCCCTTTAAGTTTCTAATCGCATAATAAATGACCCATTTTATTAATAAATCATAAAATCAATAAACAATTGTAATGACGTCGTAAATCTATTTTAATTAATAATTCATATAATTTTATTATTGTATAGAAACTTAGTTAGAAATTTCACTTTTTCTGTTACTTCTATTAAATAAAAAAAAAATAGCAATGAAGTATTTATAATTTCTAGAATTACGGGAGGCAATTCATATTTTAAGCAAATCTTAGGAGTGTATTTGCAATTTATCCAAAAAAGAATAAAAAGAGGGGCAAACTACTAATAAGTCCTAATAGTTGAACTTAATTCTCATCAAATCCTATTGAAAATAAGTCCTAGTAAAATCATCTTTAAAAATAATTTTTTGTGACGATTTTTTTGCATATGTGGCCAAAAATTGACAATTAGTGGCTTTTTTTTTTGTCACGGTTTTTATAAATTGTAACTAAAATTTAAAATTAGTGACGTTTTTCTGTAATGAATTTTTCAAACTATCATTGAAAATTAAAAATTAGTGACGCTTTTTATGATGATTTTTTTTTTTTAACTATCGCTAAAACTTATAATTAATGATATTTTTTGTAACAATTTTAAAATTGTCGCTGAAAATGAACAATTAGTGACATTTTTTAATAGTATTTAACAAAAATATTATTAATTATTATAAAACCTATTGAATAATAAGTTCACCTATTAAAATTAACATGTAAATCATCCCCTGAAAAGAAAGCCAATTGTTTATTTTTAAGGGATACATCCCAATTGGCTTACTAGTTAAAATTCTTAGAATTTGAAATTCAAAGAGTAAGAATAACTTCTATATAAATGGTCAGAAATCCCCTTTTAAGGACAAACTTCAATATAAACTCTCAGAAATTCCTATACTTTTCTCCAGACTCTTTTATTTTACTTTCGTGGTTCTACAAATTATATTATGTCCTTCTAACTTTTTAATCGTGTAAAAAAAAAAATTTCTTTTATTAATAGATTATAAAGTCAATTAATTTTTTAAATAATATCATAAATATATTTTAATTAATAATTCATATAATTTTATTATTATATAGAAAAATAATTAAAAATTTTACTTTTTCTGTTACTTTTATTAAATAAAAGTTTTTGACAATGAAGTTTTTATAATTTCTAAAATCATAAGAGACAATCGGTATTTTAAACAAATCTTAAGAGTATATTTGCAATTTATTCACAATGTCACCCTACTATATCAACCATCACTGCCACCACTTCTACTATCGTCACCATATCCACCAACGTTGTTTTACTAGCATTCACTGCATCTTTTTCTGCTGTCAGCCGGCATCCACTACAATTCGCATATGTCCCATCCAAATTTGGTTAATCTCATTGTTTGTTATTTTTCTTTTCAACACTATCCATCCACTGTTGTCCAGACATTTTTAGTTCAGATCCGGTTGATTCTCTCTCTCTCTCTCTCTCTCCTCAACATCATTATTTTTGTGTTATATGTTGATTTTGAAAATAGATTTAGTTGATTTATATGTTGTTGAATGATAGATATTTTGTTATATTGTTTGATCTGCATGTTTTTTCTTTTAGGTTCATTGATTTCAGATTTTTCGCTAGAATTAGTTATTGAAATTTAATTAACTTTGATTATGACTTTCACTAATTTGGAGAAATTTCATTGTGCTTTTGATTATTACTTCAAAAAATATTTTGTTTTGGAAAATATAAAACTTTCACTCACATAGCATAGTGAAATTTCACTTTACAAGAGAGTCACCAAAAATTAACATAGAGAATTTTCACTGTGCTAAGTCAGTGAAATTTCATTCCTGGAGAGTCGCTGGAAAATTATCATCGAAAAAATGTACCAACGGTGGTCACCAGAAAGTTGTCACCAGCGACCGCAGGTGGCGACTGGCAGCCAGAGGTGGCAATGGCAATGGCAATGGCAATGGCAATTAGAGGTAGTAGAGTAATGAAATTATAGTAAGAGTAATGTTGTCTTAAAAAAAAATAAATAAATAAGTCAGTCAATATCCTTAAACTAACACATATATAATTTAGTTGCCCTTTAGACTAATAAAAAATGTTTTCTTGGGAGTTGAATAAAAAATCTTATATTATTATTATTATGAAAAAATTATCCATAAATCTGCTGGGGGCCGAATATATGGAAAAATCAAAAGGTACGTACCATTGGAAAACTGATATTAATCGGCTGCATCCTACGAGAGTGGGAAGCCGAAAACAAATGTGCCGAATAAGTGTAAATCCTTAGGGCCGAATAATAGAAATGACAATGATTAAAAAGTAGGCCCTGGCCCCGAGGATTAAAAGGAACATGTATAATTACATGAACAATGGATTGAGAAAGGTATGTAAGAATCACTTCACTTAACTTAGTAAACAAGCTATACTGAGTGTCTGAACTAACTTGTCCGTCGGAGTGCTAATTTCGGCACCCCCGACTGGAGTGTTTGTATCTTTTCAGGTGACTAGCTGAGGATCACTAGCGTCTCCCAGGATCTGAAGAGCATTTCCAAACCACTTCCCCACAATTGGTGCCGTCTGTGGGAATACTCAAATACATCCATGGCAGGCGTGACTGAAGATCCTCCGGTAGCCATTGACGAGACCGCACAGGGAGATGACCTCACTCCAGCAAATATGCTCGGAAAAGAAACCATCGCTGCAAGACGCGCCTTGAACTTTGACTCACCAACGACGTCAGCGCAAGAGACAATGCAGGCGATCATGGAAGAAGCAAAGCAGAATGAACAAAGGCTGGAGAACATTATCGCTGAAAATGAACGTCTCCGTCAAGATTTGGCCCTCGAAGTAGCAAAATCGAGAGAAGCCATGCGCCAAGATCCTGAACGACCTCCGAGGGCCGGTGGACAACGACCTCGAGCCCGACCAAAGGATACCGATAGCGACTCCAACTCATTACCCACGGAGCTCAACAAGAAGGGACAATCCGAAACTTCCAGGTCCTCCAAAAAGAGTCTACATACAAGGAACAAGCGCAGGAGGAGCAGTTCAGACGAAGAGGACCAGCACGATCCTTTTGTCCGACGGATTGCAAAGACGGCCCTGCCCAAGAAGTTCAAAGCTCCGTCATTCACTCTTTACGATGGAAAATCAGACCTCACCGATCATATCCGTCACTACAAGCAGGCCATGACATTGCATGCAGACAACGAAGCCCTCATGTGCCGAATATTCCCCAACAGCCTGAGGCCATTAGCTGTCAGGTGGTATTACAAGCTGGAGCCGGCCTCGATCAAAAGCTTCCATCAATTAGAGAAATCTTTCAGGGCCAGGTTCATCACCAATGAGGTACAGCTGAAATAGGCCGACTCTCTCTGGGCTATGCAGATTCAGTCAGGAGAAACGCTCAAAGCGTATTCGGCGCGCTATTGGGAGTGCTTCAACCTCGTCGACGACGCTTGCAACGACTCCATGGCCATCACCGCCTTCAAAATGGGACTACATCCTGACAGTCCTCTTCGCAGTTCCCTGACCAAAAGACCCCCCAAAACAGTCTAGGCGTTGATGAAGAAAGTTGAAGAGTATTGCAAAGTGAAAGATGATGCCTTGAGAATAAAAGCCGGCCAAATATCCAACAAAACAGCCCCCCCTGAAATTGCTCAACCAATAAGTTAAGTGCCACCGCTTAGCCCTGAGCCTCAGTAACGCGCTAAACGAGACAAAAGGCGGGACACTCGCCGATCAAGCGATCAATGCTCCCACCGGACGAATGAACAACTGCAAGTCGACAGTAGGCGTTCGAGGCGTGCCGACAAGAAGTACACAGAGTTGTCAGAACCAATCTCTGCAATAATGACCAAAGTCCAACACCTTCCATTCTTCAAATGGGCGTCAAAGATGGTGGGGCCGCCCGACATGTGAAGAAGGGATAGGCGGTGCGAGTATCACAAAGATCACGACCACAAAATGGAGAGTTGTTACGCATTAAAAGACCACCTGGAAGAACTGGTGCAAGACGGCCGACTGCAACAATACGTGAGAAAGGGAAAGCCAACCAAGGCACTAGCCTTGAGGCAGGACTGACCTCCATTTGGCGTGATCCATATGATCTACAGTCTGCTTGCACCCCCAACCGTGCATACAATTCAATCGCATCCAATCCCCCAAAAGCAACGTATTCCGACTGAATGGCCTAAAGAAGCTCCGACAATTACTTTCAATGACTCCGATCTTAGCGGCACAACAGCTTCCCACATCGATCCGTTGGTCATTAAATTACGCATAAATCGGTTCACCATTGAACGCATTCTCATAGACCCGGGGAGTACTTCAGAGGTCATGTATTACCAAACTTTCATCAAACTCGGCCTCAACGAGTCAGATCTGTCTCCGGCGCCTCACCCATTGTTCGGCTTTAATATGAATCCTGAATACCCGTTAGGGAAGATCATACTACCTGTTCGAGCGGGCTCCAGAACGGTCGAAGTAGAATTCCTGGTCGTAAAGCTCCCTTCGCCGTATAATGTCATCATGGGGCGAACCTGATACATATTATGAAGGCCGTTCCAAGCACTTATCATCAGCTTTGCGCTTCCCGACAGCCCATGGCATTGAAGAGATCCGTGGCTCCCCCCAATCGGCACAAGCAGAGATTTTATGAAAACCCTATCACTGACCCGACCTGTGGGCTTTGATACTTCTATATATATCACTTCTGCAATGCAAACTATTTTTCTTTGTCGCTCACTTCATTTCTCAAACCCCATTGTAACGCTCGTCATGACGACGATTCGGATCCCCCTTTGGTGCATGTCACCTTAGGGCCAATTAAGCCTCCGGATTCGGAGTGCTCTTCGTGGATATCACGATTGGCCACATTAAGTCTCCGGATTCGGAGCCCCTTTTGGTGCATGTCACCTTAGGGCCGATTAAGTCTCCGGATTCGGAGCGCCCTTCGTGGATATCACGATTGGCCACATTAAGTCTCCAGATTCGGAGCCCCCTTTGGTGCATGACACCTTAGGGCCGATTAAGTCTCCGGATTCGGAGCCCCTTTGGTGCATGTCACCTTAGGGCCATTAAGCTCCGGATTCGGAGGCCTTCGTGGATATCACGATTGGCCACATTAAGTCTCCGGATTCGGAGCCCCTTTGGTGCATGTCACCTTAGGGCCGATTAAGTCTCCGGATTCGGAGCGCCCTTCGTGGATATCACGATTGGCCACATTAAGTCTCCGGATTCGAGCCCCCTTTGGTGCATGACACCTTAGGGCCGATTAAGTCTCCGGATTCGGAGCCCCCTTTGGTGCATGTCACCTTAGGGCCGATTAAGCCTCCGGATTCGGAGCGCCCTTCGTGGATATCACGATTGACCACATTAAGTCTCTGGATTCGGAGCCCCTTTTGGTGCATGTCACCTTAGGGCCGATTAAGTCTCTGGATTCGGAGCGCCCTTCGTGGATATCACGATTGGCCACATTAAGTCTCCGGATTCGGAGCCCCTTTGGTGCATGACACCTTAGGCCGATTAAGTCTCCGGATTCGGAGCCCCTTTGGTGCATGTCACCTTAGGGCCGATTAAGTCTCCGGATTCGGACGCCCTTCGTGGATATCACGATTGGCCACATTAAGTCTCCGGATTCGGAGCCCCCTTTGGCGCATGACACCTTAGGGCCGATTAAGTCTCCGGATTCGAAGCCCCCTTTGGTGCATGTCACCTTATGGCCGATTAAGTCTCCGGATTCGGAGCCCCTTTTCGTGCATCACCTTAGGGCCGATTAAGCCTCCGGATTCAGAGCGCCCTTCGTGGATATCACGATTGGCCACATTAAGTCTCCGGATTCGGAGCCCCTATGGTGCATGTCACCTTAGGGCCGATTAAGTCTCTGAATTCGGAGCCCCTTTTGGTGCATGTCACCTTAGGGCCGATTAAGTCTCCGGATTTGGAGCGCCCTTCGTGGATATCACGATTAGCCACATTAAGTCTCCGGATTTGGAGCCCCCTTTGGTGCATGACTCCTTAGGGCCGATTAAGTCTCCGGATTCGGAGCCCCCTTTGGTGCATGTCACCTTAAGGCCGATTAAGTCTCCGGATTCGGAGCCCCTTTTGGTGCATCACCTTAGGGCCGATTAAGTCTCCGATTCGGAGCCCCCTTTGGTGCATGTCACCTTAGGGCCGATTAAGTCTCCGGATTCGGAGCCCCTTTGGTGCATGCACCTTAGGCCATTTAGCCTCCGGATTCGGAGTACCCTTTGGCACAACAAACAAAACTCGCCAACATCCGAAATAAGGTGCTTAACTGAGCATATAAAAAATTCAGAATAAGACGCAAATAAGGTGCTTAACTGAGCATATAAAAAATTCAGAGCAAGACGCAAACAAGGTGCTTAACTAAGCGTATAAAAAATTCAGAATAAGACGCAAATGTTTAAAATAAAGCTTTTTATTCGATCAAACAGTTGTTACATAAATGCAACCCGCATTTGAGCATTACAATTTTTATTTAATCAGACAGTTGTTACATAAACGCATCTTGCATTTGAGCATTACAATACCCATTTCCAATCTCAAAATCTAAAAAGGGGAGAAGACGCATTGGTAAAGCGGCAGCGCCGAATCAACTCCCGTCACTCGGAAGTCCTCCGCGGTCTGCAATGCCTTGAGCCAACGGTGCCCAAGTCCTCCCCTGATACCATTGACAATGTCAAGGCAAAGATCCAGGACAGGGAATGATAAACCCAATGGTCGTTGCCTTTTCTTTCGGGGTGATCTGCTTCGACGACTTGAAGATTCATGCCAACTTTTGGACGCCCTACTTCCCATACGGATGGGTCCTCTGCCGCGCTCCATGGCAACACCAAGTTCGGCTGAACTCCGAGCCTCTCTAACTAACATCCCCACTTATCCCACCTCACATAAGTGATTACTTATCTGCGCGAAGCACCCACTCCTTTTATTTTTAATACTGGCAGCGATCTCGAGGCCCCAATCCCGAGGTGATTTCACTAACACTAAACTCCATGAGAAAAAATCGTTTGACATTCGCCACGGCGTAGTTATCCAAACGACTTTTTGAAGTACGTGCACTGGCCAAAAATCTAGGCCCCGAGCCGAGTTGAATTTGCCGCAGCCACTCTACCCACTGGCTTTCGGCTTCCTCAGGTTACAATAGCCTCATTCAGGAATAAACGGCTATCACGTATGGGTCGACCCTGCCGATCAACGTTTATACATTCATTCAAACATATACAATAAAACGAAACGCATACACACCAAATACGAACTGCAACAAAATATTTATAATAGAACAATTTTTATTCAATAAAACAAGCAATATATTACATAGTTTTGAACGCGATCTGCGTTTCAACTACACAATAAGTATACTTATACGGCGTCACCCTCATCCTCACTCTTCTCGACTTCAAAAGCAGAAAACGGAAAATGTTTACTGTGGTAGAGTGGCGATGCCGAATCAATGCCCAATGCTCGAAGAGCTTCTGCGGCTTGAGATGCCTTGATCCAACCGTGCCTAAATCCACGATTTTCACATCGGCAAACTTCTTCGGCAAGTTTTTCCTTAGTCTTTTCGTTTCCAACTTTTCGGCCTTCATGGAAACCTTTCTCATAGGCCCTCCCCTTCGCGTTCTCCATTGCGAACATACTCGCCGTCTCACGATTGACAAGCGGGAACTGATGAGCCAACTGGTAACCCTTTCTTCCACGATTGGGTTTCCGTGCCCGGCGGGTTGTGCTGGGCCGCCTTGGTCTTCCTTAACTCGCGCTCAGCCGCCTCCGCGCGAGCCTCCAAACTTCGAATACGTTCCTCTTTCTTCTCCATTTCTCGGCGGGCAACGCGTAACTGCATGCCGATTTCATAGAGTGTAAAGCCCCTTCACCGCCCCGTGAATGCCTTCGCGAAATACTTCGTAGTCCTGACGACCTACCATCGATTGCTGAACCTCAGGAGGAAAAATTTGTCGAGCAAACTCGACCGCTACATTTGGGTCTCGAACGATCGAGTCTGCCTCTGTCATGGGTCTACTCCCCACAAATACCGCAAAGCTTAATGGGTACGGATTCGAGTCAGATCCCTTCTCGACTCGAGGTTGAGAAGATCTGCCCTGTGACTGCTTGTCCCGCCTGGGTGACCTGCTTCGACGTCGAGGAGACTGACGTCTCTCTCGATCCCTGGAACTCCTACCCCCTATGCGTGAAGGGTCACCACCTCGATTCATGTCTCCACCCAGCTCAGCTAGCGTCCTCGCTTCCCCTCTGTTGTTAAAGAAGAGTCTGTTCGACATTCACACGATACCTTCAAAAGCTGGAGTCAGTTGTTTACTGTATTCATAAAAGTTGTACCCTTAATCATTTATCCTTTACAAAGGCAGCACCCTCGAGGCAATCTCATTAGTTGTGAAAACCTCAATCACCCGGCGCCGACTGGATAGACCCGCCGGCGCCCGAATGATCATGCACCGCCTGGGGCAAGGGCAGATTAATCAATCTATTTGGATTAGGTGCCCCAGCCGGCTCATGAATCGACAACAAAACTCCTAAGTTCGTCTCTTCCGGCGCCTGAATGATCATGCACCGCCTAGGGCAATGGCAGATTAATCAATCTATTCGGCTTAAGTGCCCCAGCCGGCTCATGAATCGACTTCAAAATGCCTAAGTTCGCCTCCTCCGGCGCCCGAATGATCATGCACCGCCTGGGGCAAGGGCAGATTAATCAATCTATTCGGCTTAAGTGCCCCAGCCGGCTCATGAATCGACTTTAGAATGATCATGCAACGCCTGGGGCAAGGGCGTGACAGATTTATCAATATATTCGGCTTAAGTGCCCCAGCCGGCTCATGAATCGACTTCAAAACTTCTAAGTTTGTCTTTTCCGGCGCCTGAATGATCATGCACCGCCTGGGGCAAGAGCAGATTAATCAATCTATTCGGCTTAAGTTCCCCAGCCGGCTCATGAATCGACTTCAGAATGATCATGCACCGCCTGGGGCAAGGGCGTGATAGATTTATCAATATATTTGGCTTAAACGCCCCAGCCGGCTCATGAATCGACTTCAAAACTCCTAAGTTCGTCTCTTCTGGCGCCCGAATGATCATGCATCGCCTGGGGCAAGGGCGTGATAGATTTATCAATATATTCGGCTTAAGTGCCCCAGCCGGCTCATGAATCGACTTCAAAACTCCTAAGTTCGTCTCTTCCAGCGCCCGAATGATCATGCACCGCCTGGGGCAAGGACAGATTAACCAATCTATTCGGCTTAAGTGCCCCAGCTGGCTCATGAATCGACTTCAGAATGATCATGCACCGCCTGGGGCAAGGGCGTGATAGATTTATCAATATATTCGGCTTAAGTGCCCCAGCCGGCTCATGAATCGACTTCAGAATGATCATGCACCGCCTGGGGCAAGGGCGTGATAGATTTATCAATATATTCGGCTTGGGTGCCCCAGCTGGCTCATGAATCGACAACAAAACTCCTAAGTTCGTCTCTTCCGGTGCCCGAATGATCATGCACCGCCTGGGGCAAGGGCAGATTAATCAATCTATTCGGATTAAGTGCCCCAGCCGGCCCATGAATCATTTCAGCATAATACAAATGAACTATTCGGCATACAAATGATAAGTCAATATTGCCAAGATATCCAATCGTAAAATGCTCAACAGAGTAATCATTCTATCTAAGGTAGTGAAAGGCAAAAATTCTTCACCAACATAACATCACAAACTGCGCATAAGTAGTAGTGAAACAACAAGATAATTTTCATTAATAAATTGAGCGCAGACAGTATCCAATTAATACATGAAAACTACTAGGAACCAACAAAAATCCTTAAAACAAAAACACACATTAGAAGGGAAAGCATTTCATAAAATTTGAAAGACTCCCAGATTAATCCTCGGGGTTAGACTCAAGTGGCTCAATGTCCACCTGCTCATAAGGAATTGGCAAGGCCAATGTAACCCTAGCGGCATCAAGGGCCTTGAACCACCCATGTTTGAACCCCTGATTCTCAAACTTGGGGACTTCATCTACGTATTCTTTGAAGGCGTTTTCCTGCTTCGAATGCGGCAGAAGCCTCAGATTCTGCATTTTCCTTGGCCGCCTTCAACTCTGCTAACTCAGTCTCCATCTTGTTAAGCGCCTCCTCGGCTAGCCTAAGCGATTCTTTGCTCGCGTTCGCCCTATCTTCGGCATCAGAACGGAGATGATCAGCAGCCCGAGCCCTTTCTAGTTCGACTTCGGCTCGTGCAGTCTCCATCGCGGCTCTCATCATCTCAAACTCGGCCCTGCTCTTTTGATCGACCACTTCTGACTGCAAACGGTCAATCCTCTCAAGGGCATCGTGTAGGCGGCGCCCCAAGTCGGCGATCCTGCTGACCGTCTGCAAAACAAGTTGGGATCGTTAGATGCCATAGGCATCCAAAATCAAAACAAGTAAAAGTTCACCTACCAAAAGGGCTGACTGCTGTAATAACCCTCGTCCTGATTACCGTTAAACTACTGAATTAGCTACTGATTACTGCTAAACTGAACTGATAATGACTGATAATTGAATTAACTGAAGTACTGAATAAACTGATTGAAATCGAAACTGAAATTGAATAAGTTTATCTATTAAATTGCATATTACATCTGTTGACTTATCGATTATCTGTTTGTGTTTATGTGTTTAAACTGCTAATTGAAGGCCTTATCGGCGGCCGAACTGTAAACTGATTTATGTTTCAGGATCACCATAATTTATGTGATTTTATGGTATATTTATCTAAAATGTGATTAGGTATGATTAAATTGATTAAACTAGATTAAAAATTGAGTTAAGTACAAGTGTTAGTTTATTTACCAAATTGCCTTGGTGAGTGGAGCTTTGTTTATTCAATTGTATTGAGCCTTATACACCTTATACACTTAGAGAAAACATTTCCTCAGCCAAGAACTGAGAGTTCCACCGATTTTAGAGAGAGGGAAATTGAGGGAGTTGAATCCATCTTGTGGTTGCTTGAAGACTTGAAGTAAATTGAAGTGTATTTGCATAATTGAACCTCTAGTCAAGAAATTGGAACTTAGGTAAGTGAATTCATCATCCTCTTGTTGTCTTTAAGCTTCATCTTCCATGGTTCATGCTCCATTGTAGGATTAAACCATGATTTAGTGCTAAGAGGTTGGATTATGCTTGAATTCATGCATGCATGGCCATTTTGGTGATTTTTGAAGTTGAATTCATGATAGATTGTACATGCATGCTTATGTTTCTATCAAAGTCCATGTTTTCATTTGGTTTTCCAACTTTTGAGCTCATTAGAGCAAGACTTGAACCTTGGATTTGGTTAAAAACTCATGCATTGCATGTTTTGAAATTGCTCTTGAAAATGGGTTTGAAAAATGGCTTTAATTGACCAACTCTTGGCCCTTGCATGTAAATTAGCTTTTGAAACTTGTTATACATTGTTTTGGGATGTATTTTCCTGAATTTGGGCCTAAGAGGTTGAGAATCGAATTGTGAATGCTTGGTTTGAGCTTGGAAGGCAAATCTGGAAATTCCAGATTTGGCTTCTTCGCTCGAGCGAAGGATTCCTCGCTCGAGCGAGCACCTTTATTCAGGGCTCCGCTCGAGCGAGCATCGAGCATGGTATCGCGCGTAAAAATCGAGCAACCAGTACTTTTACTGTTCATCAGACCGCTCGAGCGAAGGATTGTTCGCTCGAGCGAAGCCTTTGATTTTGGAAGCTCGCTCGAGCGAAGTAAGGCTCGCTCGAGCGAAGCGCCTATTTTCAGCAACTTTTGAAAAATGCCTTCCAACTGTATTTTTGCATCCTCATCTCATCCTAGGCATTCTTAGGCCTAGTTTAAGCTATCTTAGTGAGGATTTAGACGTAGAACCACACCGAGGAAATTTAGGGATTTAATTATCACCCTTCCCGACTGTGAAACTTAGTGTGTGTTCTATTTGTTAACTGTTTAGGGTTGGCTCTCGGGGACACGCTCTAGCTGCTACTAGCCCAATCTCTGTGAGTAACAATTGTGTAAAGATATGTTCAAAATGACTATCTTTGAATACTGAACTGGAACTATTTACTGAATGAATGTATGTCCTTTATTTCTGAACTGTACTGTGGCATCCTTAGCACTACTGTTACTGACTGTTACTGTTACAGAGATCTCTGTCGGTTCCCTTGTGGAACCATACTGTTTACTGAATGACTGGCCATCATTACTGTTCGGTCTTTTGACCTACTGTTACTGTTATGCCAATGGATGTACCACATATGATTGTTTATTGTACTGAACAACTGTAATACTGATTGAAATGAACTGTTTTCACTACTGTAAGGACATTCATTCTAAACCTCTTTACGCTTTATGTTATTCACTGGGCTTTAGCTCACTGTTTATATATATATGTAGGTTCTCAGCAGCCAGACCAGAGCTAGGAGCGTGGGTTGGTCCCCAGTTTTGTCAAGCCAGCCTGTGTGCCTCACTGCGAGGTTCCGAGCCTGTTATGCTAAGGCTTAGGGGTGTTTTAGTACTTCCCCTTTTTGTACTGTCTCACTGTTTTGTATTGACCGAACGAATTGTATAGACTGAATGTTTACTGTACTGTTATCGAGGGATTAAGTCCCCGTACTGAACGTTTGTGTATGATTGTACAGACCGTACTGTTTTGAACTGTATGAATGCATGAAAAATGTTTTTGGCATACAGATTTCCACAGCTCAATGGACACTAGTTATTTACTGTATTGGCTTCCGCCAGGCCCTGAACTCTGTTATACTGTATTACTGTTAAGCAGGCCTTCGGTAATCACGGATTACTGGCCGGTTACGGTGCTAAACCCATAGGGCCGGGTTTGGGTCGTGACAGAGTGGTATCAGAGCGATACTTAACCACGAGTTATACCGCACGCACGTGTCCAAATGAGCTATAGGGTGTCCTAGAAAAGCAATTAGGGCATCTCATGAATTTGAAAAGTGTGTGCTTATGACTGCCTGAATATATGTTAAAATGTTAAACTGTTTAATTATATAACCGCTTATCATGATAACTGTTATAACTGCTTATAGTGAAATGGATAACGCAAACGCTGCAAATGAAACTGAACCATCATCCTCTGAGGCTAGAATGGCCAGACTTGAACTAATGATGGGACTAATAATTGAAAGACTAGATCAACAACCGAACCAACAGCCCCCACCTCTTCCTCCTCCGGTGCAACCGGAACAGAATGTACAGAATGTGAATGCTAATGAGGTGGACATTATCACACTGACTCATAAGTTCAGCAAGTTGAAACCGCCATCCTTTCAAGGAGGCCTTGAACCATTGAAGGCTGAAGCATGGGTTTTGGAGACTGAGAAACTGTTTGAAGTGTTTCCGTGTTCGGAGGCAAACAAAGTACTGTTAGCTACCTTCACCTTGCAAGAAGAGGCGAGAAGGTGGTGGATGCTTACTCGTGATGATAATACAGTTATGACTTGGGCTCAGTTTAAAGTAGCCTTCTTCGAAAAGTACTTCCCTCAGTGTGTTAGGGACAGGAAGGTCACTGAATTTGAACAGTTAAAACAGGGCACAATGTCAGTTGCTGAGTATGAAACAAAGTTTACCGGACTTGCTCGATATGCACCACATATGGTGGATACTGAATACAAGAAGGCCAGGAGATTTGAAGGTGGCCTGAATGTTGCTATCCTTGACCGAGTCAACATGTTGAAATTGCCAACTTATGTGGGTGTTCTTGACAGGGCCTTGATGGCCGAATCAAATATTGAAGCACTGAAAACTGAAACACCAACAACTGAATGGCATGGTAAAAGGCATGGGTTCAAGTTTAAGAAAGGCAAGCATAACTCTGCAAACAAGAAACAGAATACGGGGTCGATGACTAGCCCCAGCCAAGGGAGTGGACTTACTCCACCCTGCTCCGTATGTGGCAACAAGCACAAAGGGGTTTGCTATCAGATTTCTGGAGCTTGTTTCAGGTGTGGCAAGGTGGGCCACAGAATTAAAGACTGCCCTTCTGCTCCACCAGTTAGTAGTAAAGCTACACCGAGCGCAGCAGCATCAAATGTAGCACCGAAGCCTAACCCCAAAGCTACCGGGAAAGAGCCTATGAGGCAGGGCCGAGTGTTTGCCCTAGTACCGGGAGACGTGCAGAACACTGAGACTGTTGTGTCAGGTATCCTCTCTAGCTGTGCTCAAAATGTATATGTGTTGATTGATTCGGGGTCTACACATTCGTATGTATCGCATGCTTTTTCGCGTAAATTGAATAGACCCTTAGAACCATGAACTATCTGCTAGCTGTATCATCACCTGTTGGGGGATCCATGACATGTGCATATATGTATCCTGCCTGTGAGATTATTGTTGGGGATATGCATCTATTTATTGATTTACTGCCATTGAATATCGATCATTTTGATGTAAATTGGGGAGGGATATTGGTTACAAAAATATCATGCTACTATCGATTGTGTGACCAAGCAAGTTGTTTTCCGTCCACCGAGCTTACCGGAATTTGTGTTTAATGGGATTGAAGTAGTACCCCCACCGTATCTGATTTCTTCTGTAAAAGCTGTTAGACTGATTAGAAAGGGGTGTAAAGGATATCTGTGTTCTGTACTGACTGTGTCTACTGATGATAGTGTTAAAACTGATGTGAATTGTATTCCTATAGTCAGAGAATTCCCAGATGTATTTCCAGATGATTTGCCAGGGGATTTGATTGACAGGGAAATTGAATTTACTGTGGATGTGATTCCGGGTACACAGCCGATATCGAAAGCTCCTTACAGAATGGCCCCAACTGAACTGAAGGAATTGAAAGTGCAATTGCAAGAGCTGTTAGACAAGAAGTTTATCAGACCCAGTACTTTACCGTGGGATGCACCTGTTTTGTTTGTAAAGAAGAAAGATGGCTCACTGAGACTGTGTATTGATTACCGCGAACTGAACAAGGTAACTGTAAAGAATAAATATCCATTACCGCGTATTGATGATTTATTTGACCTTTACAGGGTGCACAAGTGTTTTCCAAGATTGATCTTAGATCGGGGTACCATCAACTGAAGGTTAAACCGGGAGAGATATTGATAAGACTGCTTTAGAGAACAAGGTATGGACATTATGAATTTTTAGTTATGCCGTTCGGAGTCACGAATGCCCCTGCTGCATTTATGGACCTCATGAACAGAATTTTTAAACCGTACCTTGATGATTTCATTGTGGTCTTTATTGATGACATACTGATTTATTCTAAGACTGTTGAAGAAGAACATGAACACCATCTAAGACTTGCCCTACAAACCTTAAGAGAACAGAAACTGTATGCTAAACTGTCTAAATGTGAATTTTGGCTTGATCATGTGATGTTTTTGGGGCATGTTATTAGCAAGGATGGAATTTCTGTTGATCCGCAGAAAATTGAAGCTGTAGTGAAATGGCTTCCTAGACCAACGAATGTAACCGAAGTCCAAAGCTTTTTGGGATTGGCTGGATATTACAGGAGATTTGATTGTCAAAGATTTCTCCAAGATTGCCTTACCACTGACTCAGTTGACACAGAAGGGGACATCATTTGACTGGACTGACCAGAGAGAATCAGCATTCCAAGAATTGAAAACTCGACTTGTGACTGCACCAGTTTTGACTTACCTTCAGGTACAGATGTTATACTGTATATAGTGATGCTTCTCATAAGGGTTTGGGATGTGTTTTAATGCAGAAGAATGGGAGAGTTATTGCTTATGCTTCCCGACAGTTGAGACCGCATGAAAAGAATTACCCAACCCATGATCTGGAACTTGCTGCAGTGGTTTTTGCATTAAAAATTTGGCGTCACTATTTGTATGGAGCAACATGTGAAGTATACACTGACCACAAGAGTTTGAAATACTTCTTCACACAGAAAGAACTGAATATGAGACAGCAGAGATGGCTGGAACTGATCAAAGATTATGACCTACAGATTTTGTACCATCCGGGAAAAGCTAACACTGTTGCCGATGCATTGAGCCGAAAGTCAATTGCCAACTTAGCTTGTTTGCTCACCGGGCAGAAAGAATTGCTTCATGATCTGGAAAAGTCTGAGATTGAAATTGTTTTGAAGGAACAAGGTGGAACCTTAGCTGCCATTACTGCTCAACCAGCATTGATTGAGGAGATTAAGGAAAAACAACAACTGGATGATTTCTTGAAAAAGATTATTGAAAAAAAGGATTCTAAACCGAGACCGGGGTTCAAATTTGACAACAATGTACTGAAATTTCAAGATAGACTGTGTGTACCAAATGACACTGAATTGAAAAGAAGAGTTTTCCAAGAAGGCCACAGTTCGAAGTTTTCGATCCACCCGGGGAATACGAAGATGTATCAAGATCTGAAACAGAATTTCTGGTGGCCGGGAATGAAGAAAGAAATTGCCGACTTTGTGTCTAAGTGTCTTCATTGCCAACAAGTCAAAGCTGAACATCAACGACCTGCCGGATTACTGCAACCCTTACCCATACCAGAGTGGAAATGGGAGCATATCACGATGGATTTTATCGTTGGGTTACCTCGCTCCAGGAAAGGTATGGATTCCATTTGGGTTATTGTTGATAGACTGACTAAATCTGCACACTTCCTACCTGTCAAGACAATCTATAATGCGGATAAATTGGCTGTTATCTATATTGATGAAATTGTTAGACTGCAGGCAGTGCCTGTGTCTATTGTTTCTGACAGGGATTCGAAGTTTACATCGAGGTTCTGGCAAAGCCTACAGACTGCATTGGGTACTGAATTGAGGCTGAGTAGTGCCTATCATCCTCAGACAGATGGACAGTCAGAAAGGACCATCCAAACTCTAGAGGATCTACTGAGAATGTGTGTCCTTGATTTTCAGGGAAACTGGGAAAGTCATTTGCCATTGGCTGAATTCGCCTACAACAACAGCTACCATTCGAGTATTGGTATGGCGCCTTTCGAGGCATTGTATGGCAGAAAGTGTAGATCTCCAATTTGCTGGGCAGAAGTTGGAGATGGGCCTTTGCTTGGGCCCGAGATTGTATATGAGACGACTGAAAAGATCAAACTGATACAACAAAGATTGAAAACTGCACAGAGTAGACAGAAAAGTTATGCGGATATCAGAAGGCGGGATAGAGAGTATGAAGTGGGTGATCACGTGTTTGTGAAAGTGACACCAATGAAAGGCCAGACTCGTTTTGGAGTCAAAGGCAAGTTAGCACCGCGGTATGTCGAACTGTATGAGGTGATTGAGAAAATCAATCCGGTGGCGTATCAAGTTGCACTTCCTCCTGAAATGGAGCATATGCATAACGTCTTCCACATATCGATGTTGAGGGACTATCTTCGAGATCCGTTTCATGTGATTGAGCCTACCCGAGTAGTGTTGAGTGATGACTACACTTACGAGGAACGGCCTATACAGATTGTAAACCGACGGATCAAGAAACTGAGGAACAAGGAAATCCCGCTAGTGAAAGTTGACTGGCAAAACCACAATGGCGTGTATGCCACTTGGGAAAGGGAAGATGACATGGCTAGGCGATATCCTGATTTGTTCCCGCTGAATCCTGTTTTCTTCCAGAAGGAAGGTAACTCGAGTTTAGAGGACTAAACTCCTTATAAGGAGGGGAGACTGTAATAACCCTCGTCCTGATTACCGTTAAACTACTGAATTAGCTACTGATTACTGCTAAACTGAACTGATAATGACTGATAATTGAATTAACTGAAGTACTGAATAAACTGATTGAAATCGAAACTGAAATTGAATAAGTTTATCTATTAAATTGCATATTGCATCTGTTGACTTATCGATTATCTGTTTGTGTTTATGTGTTTAAACTGCTAATTGAAGGCCTTATCGGCGGCCGAACTGTAAACTGATTTATGTTTCAGGATCACCATAATTTATGTGATTTTATGGTATGTTTATCTAAAATGTGATTAGGTATGATTAAATTGATTAAACTAGATTAAAAATTGAGTTAAGTACAAGTGTTAGTTTATTTACCAAATTGCCTTGGTGAGTGGAGCTTTGTTTATTCAATTGTATTGAGCCTTATACACCTTATACACTTAGAGAAAACATTTCCTCAGCCAAGAACTGAGAGTTCCACCGATTTTAGAGAGAGGGAAATTGAGGGAGTTGAATCCATCTTGTGGTTGCTTGAAGACTTGAAGTAAATTGAAGTGTATTTGCATAATTGAACCTCTAGTCAAGAAATTGGAACTTAGGTAAGTGAATTCATCATCCTCTTGTTGTCTTTAAGCTTCATCTTCCATGGTTCATGCTCCATTGTAGGATTAAACCATGATTTAGTGCTAAGAGGTTGGATTATGCTTGAATTCATGCATGCATGGCCATTTTGGTGATTTTTGAAGTTGAATTCATGATAGATTGTACATGCATGCTTATGTTTCTATCAAAGTCCATGTTTTCATTTGGTTTTCCAACTTTTGAGCTCATTAGAGCAAGACTTGAACCTTAGATTTGGTTAAAAACTCATGCATTGCATGTTTTGAAATTGCTCTTGAAAATGGGTTTGAAAAATGGCTTTAATTGACCAAATCTTGGCCCTTGCATGTACAAATTAGCTTTTGAAACTTGTTATACATTGTTTTGGGATGTATTTTCCTGAATTTGGGCCTAAGAGGTTGAGAATCGAATTGTGAATGCTTGGTTTGAGCTTGGAAGGCAAATCTGGAAGATTTGGCTTCTTCGCTCGAGCGAAGGATTCCTCGCTCGAGCGAGCACCTTTATTCAGGGCTCCGCTCAAACGAGCATCGAGCGTGGTATCGCGCGTAAAAATCGAGCAACCAGTACTTTTACTGTTCATCAAACCGCTCGAGCGAAGGATTGTTCGCTCGAGCGAAGTAAGGCTCGCTCGAGCGAAGCGCCTATTTTCAGCAACTTTTGAAAAATGCCTTCCAACTGTATTTTTGCATCCTCATCTCATCCTAGGCATTCTTAGGCCTAGTTTAAGCCATCTTAGTGAGGATTTAGACGTAGAACCACACCGAGGAAATTTAGGGATTTAATTATCACCCTTCCCGACTGTGAAACTTAGTGTGTGTTCTATTTGTTAACTGTTTAGGGTTGGCTCTCCGGGACGCGCTCTAGCTGCTACTAGCCCAATCTCTGTGAGTAACAATTGTGTAAAGATATGTTCAAAATGACTATCTTTGAATACTGAATTGAACTGTTTACTGAACTGGAACTATTTACTGAATGAATGTATGTCCTTTATTTCTAAACTGTACTGTGGCATCCTTAGCACTACTGTTACTGACTGTTACTGTTACAGAGATCTCTGTCGGTTCCCTTGTGGAACCATACTGTTTACTGAATGACTGGCCATCATTACTGTTCGGTCTTTTGACCTACTGTTACTGTTATGCCAATGGATGTACCACATATGATTGTTTATTGTACTGAACAACTGTAATACTGATTGAAATGAACTGTTTTCACTACTGTAAGGACATTCATTCTAAACCTCTTTACGCTTTATGTTATTCACTGGGCTTTAGCTCACTGTTTATATATATATGTAGGTTCTCAGCAGCCAGACCAGAGCTAGGAGCGTGGGTTGGTCCCCAGTTTTGTCAAGCCAGCCTGTGTGCCTCACTGCGAGGTTCCGAGCCTGTTATGCTAAGGCTTAGGGGTGTTTTAGTACTTCCCTTTTTGTACTGTCTCACTGTTTTGTATTGACCGAACGGATGTATAGACTGAATGTTACTGTACTGTTATCGAGGGATTAAGTCCCCGTACTGAACGTTTGTGTATGATTGTACAGACCGTACTGTTTTGAACTGTATGAATGCATAAAAAATGTTTTTGGCATACAGATTTCCACAGCTCAATGGACACTAGTTATTTACTGTATTGGCTTCCGCCAGGCCCTGAACTCTGTTATACTGTATTACTGTTAAGCAGGCCTTCGGTAATCACGGATTACTGGCCGGTTACGGTGCTAAACCCATAGGGCCGGGTTTGGGTTGTGACAACTGCGGAGATAGAGCTACGGCCACCAAATTCGGCACGGCATGAAAGGATGCCTTATCAGCTGGTTGGGAGACTGAAGCCGCCAGGCTCAAGGCTACCGCTGGGTCGGTAATGATGGATGCGTCAGAGGGAATCGGTGTGTCTCTGATCTTTGGCTGAACAATGAAAGAGACAGCCACGCCCAATTCTTCTAAGCGAGGCGTTTTGTCGGCAAGACTATCTTCTGAACCGGCCTCTCCCTCGGCACTACGCTTCTTGCCCCGCTCTTTCGGAATCAACCGTTCTTCAATGACCATTTGTTCAACCTCTTTCACCGTTTTCGGCCGCAACAATCTGAGCCGGCTCTTCAATAACGGGTTCGAAAGACTCAATCAAGCCAGGTCCAGAACGAGCGGCCTCGGCCTTTTTTCGGGGGCCATGCGCTCGGAATTTTTCTTTCGAGCCATTTGCATGAGGCTTTCCCCAGCCATACATTCAAAAAAATCGCCGGGTAGGTCTCCCAAACTTCAAAAAATATCTCCAGAAGAAAACTCTACCCGACCCGAAGTGGACAGCGAGGTAGGCTGACTACGCCTGGCTGCCTCAAACGCCGAGTTTAGGGCCTCGTCAACCTCTTCGGCCTCCTCAGCGAACTCTCTGGCCGGTTCGGCGACTACCTCTACCACCGGCTCGACGTCTTGCCCCGAATCAGAAGCTTCGAGACCAACTTGCCTAAGGCTCTTGAAGCTAGGAAAGATAAGAGCCGCAAGTTGTTGATCGCCGGATGGAATCGGAATGTTGTCAGTGGCTGAAAAAGTAGTATAAGTAGACTCGTATCGAAGAAGTATGTGGGCCGCTCTCCCTTGCTTCTGTACGTTTGGACGGCCGAAGTATCCGAGTGCAGTCGCAATCTGCGCAAGGACTGCTTCGTCAGTAGAAACCAGAATCTTCTTCAAATTACTGCCTACAAAGACAAAGGGTTAGACACGGAGAGAAGGCCAAGTAAAAGAAAAGTTCAGCAAACACAAGGAGACACACGGCAACCTGGTTCACCCCTCCATCTGGGAATAGGGTCTAGGCGACCCTCGCCTTTGCCAACCCAGTTCCCTCGGATATTGACCATTATGTCATCCACATGCTTACCATAACTGGCAAGCATGGTTACCAAATGATGGTCAGTATCCTTGGCCCTAAGAAAGTACCGCCCAAGCCGACCGGAAGATTTGGCTAAAGCATAGCAGTGCCGAATGGCCGAGATGCCAAGATCGATCCCGAGGCGCCGGTTTAACTCTACAATCCCCATTACGATTTGAAAAAAGTTCACGTTAGGCTGAGAGGGAATCAGACCCTAATAGCGGAGGACGGCCCTAAGGAATGGATGAAGGGGAAAAACGGACCTCGCCCTCTGCAATGGATAGGAGAGAAAAGATGATTGAATTTCGATCCTCTCTCTCCATATCCAGAGTGTTGTCCGTCACTAGAGATAGATGAACATCGTCGGGGATGGAAAAGTGTTGTCGGAATCCGGCGACACGACTCTCAGAAAGGAGGTCTTTCAAGTGTTTAGCCATTTTCACGGGGAATAAAGGGTTCGCCAAAATTAAAATAACAAACAAAAAGTGGGATTGCAAAGAAAAGAGAAGAACACTTACGAGGAGTAAGGGGGACGAGGGTAGACGGAGAAGAGTTGCAGAAAATGCGAGTCAGAGAAGGGATATCCGCTGGCGGTCCAAGAGTCTCAAATACTCGACGAACTGTGCATTCGAAAGGACTGAAATTTCAAATCACAATAAATGCGAGACGCACGAATGAGGCGGGAAAGTGTAATGATGAACGAAAAGGTGTGCGCATCCTGACATCTATATTGGGGTACGCGAAGCCGCCTGACTTATTTTAACTTTTCCAATTCAAGACCCAACATGCCGATTTACTACCGTCAATGGGGAGTTCGGGGGGCAATTGTAGGGGCCGAATATATGGAAAAATCAGAAGGTGCGTACCATTGGAAAACTGATATTAATTGGCTATATCCTACGAGAGTGGGAAGCCGAATATAACAAATGTGCCGAATAAGTGTAAATCCTTAGGGTCGAATAATAGAAAGGACAATGATTAAAAAGTAGGCCCTGGCCCCGAGGATCAAAAGGAACATGTATAAATACAGGAACAATGGGTTGAGAAAGGTATGTAAGAATCACTTCACTTAACTTAGTAAACAAGCTATACTGAGTGTCTGAACTAACTTGTCCGTCAGAGTGCTAATTCCGGCACCCCCGACCGGAGTGTTTGTATCTTTTCAGGTGACTAGCTGAGGATCACTAGTGTCTCCCAAGGTCTAAAGAGTATTTCCAAACTACTTCCCCACAAATCTCATACAAGATAATGTTAATCCATTTAGTCCTAAAAGTTTTCTTATGAACCAATTAATCCTTTTTATTTTGAAAAGTTGTATTTATTTGATTTGGTGCGATTTGAGTTTAAGTGAATGCCCTTTTGTGATTTATTTTTCTAATTTTTTGATTGGTTTTTGGGATAGGAATGGAAATGTGAGGTGCGAAAGATTCTTTTTTGAGGGATTGACGGCTGAAATGTTGGTTGTTGAGTTTAAAAATCTACATTTCTATTAGTGTGCTATTCTATATTGAAGTGTTATATTAGAGTGTTACGTTTGAAAAAAGTATACTAAGAAATTTTCGTATATTACATTGATTGAAGTGTTGCATTTGAAAAAAATGCATTAAGGAGTTTTATTTTTTATTTTTTATTTTTTATATGTAATGTTACGTTATTACGTTTGAGAAAATTACACTAAGGAGTTTTTTAGTATGTTACATTAGAGTATTATGTTTGGAAAAAGTATACTAAAGAGTTTTTGTTTGTTGCATTGATTGGAGTGTTATGTTTAGGAAAAGTACACTAAGGAGTTTTTTTGAAATGTTATATTGTTATGTTTGAGAAATGTACACTAAATAGTTTTTTAGTATGTTGCATTAGCTTGTTATATTTGGCAAAGTACACTAAGAAATTTTTTAGTGTTATATTGATTGCAGTGTTACGTTTAGAAAAAATACAATAAGGAGTTTTTTGGAATGTTACATTGTTACATTTGAGAAAAATACACCAAGAAATTTTTTAGTGTTTTATATTAGAGTGTTACCTTTGGAAAAGATACACTAAAGAATTTTTTTAAAGTGTTACATTTAATAATTTTAACATTATGAGAAAATTCACATTTGTCCCTCAACACGGAACACACGCGCATTTATGCTTGGCCATTTATATAATTCACACTAGAATGAAACCTTTGACTCAATAAAAAATATGGAGTATCAAACAGTTCATAAGATCAAAATTTGAGATTTATTAGTACTTCATCCTATTATTATTTGTATTTAGTGGAATTTTTTCCATAATTTTTAAATTTTTGCAATTCATCTAGAAGAATAGAATTTTAAAATGTAGAACTTTTTGATTTTATTTTTTAAATTTATTGAGTGGTGCTACATCTCCCTAATATATCACCCTTATTTTGATCACTATTGAGGTGAAAGAGAGAGAGGATAAAGAGAGATAGAGAGAGGAATGATGAGGAGTGAGGAATGTCATCCATTCTATATCATTAGAGATGGATTAAGAATGCTCAATTAGAACTCCCAAATATAAATTATTACATTAGTTAGAAAGATTATTTGGTAGTGTGCCTATTCAATGGTATCGTGTCATTTATTCGTTATTTTTTAAATTTTTGTTTGAAATAATTATTAAGCACTCTGTTATTGATTAGATATCCTGTTAACATGAAATTTTCAAAAGATAAAATAATTCCTCCAAATATAGTAAGGAAAGGCCGTTTTATTCGCGGTAAACAAAGCACTCATCTCTTTATTGGTTAAAATAATATGATCCTACGTTTTAAATGTGTTAAGGATCTCTTTTCTTCCTAAATTTTAGTATTGCAAAACATTCACAATTTTTTAATTATGTGAGAATTTTGAAATGCATAAATCTCATGACATTCTTTAATCATTATGAATATTTTGACATAGGAAAAAAAAAAAAGATTTAGAAAAAAAAAAATCCCTAATTTTTTAAATGGGCTCTACCACTATTTTAACCAAAGAAATGTATTTTGTTTTCACATTTGACAAGATAACTTTTCAGGTGTTTGAACAAAGAGTAATTATTAAATAGTCCTCAATCATCTTGTGGAGTGTTTGGCATACAATTAAAAAAATTATTTTTTATTTTTTGAAATGATGTTTTATTTTATTTTTTAAAACTTTTCAGGTTGGTTTTATATAAATGAATCTAAAGAATTAAAAACAATTAAACCAAAAAAAAACTCGAACTACTTTTTACTTTTTTTTGGGTCCTTTCTTGACTTTGTTTTAAATTTTTTTTTTAAAAAAAATTTTCACTCCGTCTAATCGAGTAAAATCTAAAAATATAAAATTTTTAAAAACTTTTTACTAAAATAAAAAAAAAATCCAATCCAAACACCCACAGTGCATGAGGTGTTTCGTAGCTGAGAACAACAGTGACCTAACTTTATTGGTAAAAAGTTGGGAGACAAGAGATAGAGAGGAAGGGAAATTTCATCAAAATTTTTCCATTAGATTCTTGTTTGGTGAAAAGAACAGTTTAATTTATTTTTTTATCATGAACTTTTAAGGAGAAAATATATAATTGAGTAAGGAGAAAGTAAAATATCTTCTTTTTTATTTATTTTTTTTTTGGACAATATTATCAGAGTAACATGTTAGTGTGAATCAAAGTAACATGTTACTATTAAATAGAGTAATTGTCAAATAGAGTAACATGTTATTGTGAGACAAAATAATATGTTATTATCAAACAGAGTAACATGTTACTATTACTGTTTACATCAATTTCAACAGTAATAAAATTTTTTTGAAAAAATTTCATAATCAACATGAATTTTATTTGGTAGATCTTGCTGAGAAAATTCTAAAAATATTAATTTTATTAAAAACTGACATCTACAGTAAAAGTTATATTATTTTAAAGTTTAATATTTTGATAATAGTGATATTTGTTAGACTTTTTAAGGAAAACATTATGCTTATCCTTAGTGCATTAAAATTTTATTATGAGAGAGTTTTGACCAAATTCCCAGAGAGGAAACTCACCTAATATATTCTAATTTTTGTTTTTTAATATCAGAAGTATAAGGTAAATAATACTATATATTATTTGAGGACTATATTAATTTTTCGTGGAAAAAATAATAATTTTCATCCAGAAAATGACTGGTTAAGATGGAAGTAGTTGCAGAAAGCTCTAACTGCCTATTGAGATTGAGACGCGTCAAGGAAGCAACATTGATTTCTTGGTTTGTAGTAGTTATTAAGAGGAAATGTGGTAGGTTGAAAATAAACATGATTAATGCTTGGGAGCACTAAAAATGGAGCACTAGGGGAGTACTAATGAGGTGGCTATCCATTTGATGTGATAGTTGTCTCTTATGTTTTTTTTTTTTTCTTTTATTTTTTACATTTTCCAACTCATTAGAGCTATTAGTGATGGGATTTTTTTAGTGGTCTCTATCATTGCTGAATAAACAATATGGCGCCTTCTGAAGGGGACTGGAGTAAATGAGACATTAACGGTCACATTTAGCAAGTTATGTTATCCACAAGTTCTGTTAATTATTAGGGATTGGTTCTGTGGTAAAACTTTTAAATTTTTCGTTCAAAATTTGAGTTTGAGTCTCCATAATCTTTTATTAAGGTTAAACATTGTTGTTAGCGTTTAGAACATACGGCGGGGGGGGGGGGGGGGGAGCTTTGCTTCCGCCCCAACGTAAGTGTGGTGAGATTCCTCACAGATACATTATAGGTATTAAAAGACAATACTCCCTAATAAGTATGTTGTGGAATATTGCCTATCTACATATCCATTTGTTGTTGAGTAAAAATAAAAATAAAAAGCTATTATCAATGGTACACCTTTCTTAAAAAGTGTATAACATGTGATTCTTTTTTTTTTTTTTTTTTGAACAGCATATGTCATGTGATTCTTATCATGCATTTTAATGGTACATGCTACTAATGTTACATATATTTTTCTTTTAATAAAGTTACAACAATTTGTGATTCAAAAATTAAGATATGCATTTATAGTAATGTTACATATTTTTGTTAGAAAATATTTAGATAAAACAATTTATAACAATGTCACAAAATACGTAATTTTATTTGTGAATCACAAATTTTTATAATTCTATTCAGAAAAATATATAACAATTATCATAAAAATAAATAATATATAACATAAATACCTAACATAATTAGCAAGAATATGAACTCATCTTTCTTATTTCATTCAATCAACTATTATAGATATTTATACACTAAGAGTTACAACAGATATAACAAACTAACTAACTAATCTAACAAACTAACTATGTAACTGTAGCTAACTAACTGGAACTAACTAGAGATGTATTTGAAACTGTAACTGTAGGAGTAGTATGCTTATCAATCCCCCTCAAGTTGATGGGGCAGGGAAGCACCAACAACTTGTCTTTAAGATAGTGAAACCGAGCTGAAGAAAGGGGCTTTGTAAAGATATCGGCTATTTGATCAGATGTAGGAATATAGCAGAGGGCAAGTTGTTTACACACAACACACTCACGAATGAAATGACAATCAATCTCGATGTGTTTTGACTGAGAGTGGAAAACAGGGTTGAAAGCAAGAGCCATTGCAGACACATTATCACACCAAAGGACTGGAATATCAGAAGAAGGAACAAAGAGATCTTTGAGCAACTATTGAATCCAACATAGTTCAGCAGCAGTATGGGCTAATGACCTGTATTCGGCCTCAGTGGAGGATCTAGAGACAGTGGCCTGCTTCTTAGCAGACCAAGAAATAATGTTAGGCCCAAGATAAACACAAAACCCTAAGTTAGACCTCCTATCCACACAGTCGCCAGCCCAGTTGGAGTCAGAATAGGCATGAAGAACAAAAGGACCTGAGCTAAACTGAAGCCCCTGAGTAAGGGTGCCTTTCACATATCGAAGAAGCCTTTTGAGGAAAGAGAAGTGTCCAACTGTAGGGGCATGCATATTCTGACAAGCCTGGTTAACAGCCAAGGTAATATCAGGTCTGGTGATGGTTAAATATTGAAGTGCACCAATTAGGCTTCTATAGAGAGAAGGCTGAGAATAAGGATGGTCATCTGCAGCAGAAAGAGCAGGTTTGAGAGCCATAGGAGTAGAACATGGCTTGCAGTCAACCATGCCAGCTTTGAGCAACAGATCAGAGGCATACTTCTGCTGAGATAAAAAATAACCCTGAGAAGAAGCATGAACTGAGATACCCAAGAAATAAGAGATATCTCCTAATTCTTTCAAAGAGAATGCTTGATGCATTTGATGAACAAGATCATGAAGGACAATAGAATCACTCCCAGTTAACAAGATATCATCCACATATATAACGAGAATAGTGAGGGAGGTGGATGTTTTTCTGACAAACAAAGAGGAATCAGCATGACTGAGAACAAATCCTTGAGAGAGCAAGAAGGAAGAAAATGTAGAATACCAAGCTCGGGGAGCTTGTTTCAAACCATAGAGTGCTTTCTTTAATTTGCATACATGTGCAGGATAAGTAGAATCAATGAATCCTTGAGATTGATCCATATAAATTTCTTCTTCCAAGTAGCCATGAAGGAATGCATTAGAGATGTCCAATTGTTTAAGAGGTCAGTTATTCTGAAGAACCAAACAAAACAAAATTTGAATTGTAGGTTGCTTAGCCACTGGACTAAAGGTCTCTTGGTAATCTATGCCCTCTTGTTGAAGATAACCCTTAGCCACCAACCTGGCCTTGTAACGAGCAATAGAGCCATCAGAGTTTTTCTTAATGCAAAAAACCCATTTGCAACCAATAGAGGACTTAGACGAAGGTAAAGCAACTAAATCCCAAGTACTCTGTGTATGGAGAGCCTGAAATTCCTCATTCATGGCCTGAACCCAAATGGGAGATTTTAAAGCCTCTGCAACAGTTAAGGGCTCAGTTAGAGACAGATCAGTGAGAAGTAGCTGAGAAGTAGTCTGAGAAAAATGAGCTTGAGCTGCTTTAGATCTAGTAACCATAGGATGAAAATTCTACAGAAAAGAAGGAGAAATAGGAGTAGGAACTAAAGCAAATCAATAGAAATGGAAGTAATATGTATGAAAACTGCAGGAGCAGAGATAGTAGGTATGGAAACTGTAGGAGTAAAAATAGCAGGTATGGAAACTGCAGAAGCAGAGATAGCAGGTTCCAGACTAGAAGAAGTGGATATAGGAGCAGAAGTATGAGGACTAGAATAAGGTATAGAGGAAGGTATAGGAGTAGCAGAAGTAGGAGTCAAGTAAGGATTATGAGAAATAGGCTTAGAAGAAGCAAACTATGGCCAAAAGAAAGAAGACAGATCAGAGGAAGAAGAAGATGGTGTGTTAGAAACATGTGCAAAAGGAAAGCAAGACTCAATAAACAAAATATGCCTAGACAAATTAATTTTGCCTATCAATGGATCTAAGCATCTATAACCTTTAGTAGTAGGATGGTAACCAATAAACACACAAGGAGTAGATCGAGGTTGAAGTTTGTGATAAACATAGGGGCGAAGCCAGGGAAAACATTGACACCCAAACACCTTGAGGAAAGAATAATCTGGCATAGTGTGAAACAAAAGTTCAAAAGGAGACTTATGACCAAGAGATAGGCTAGGCAGTTTATTAATAAGAAAAACTGCAGTAGCAATAGCCTCAAACAAAAAAGAAACAGGCATAGAAGATTGAGATAACAATGCAATGGCAGTCTCAGTAATATATTGATGTTTTCTCTTAGCTATGCCATTCTGCTCAGGAGTGTAAGGACAACTAAGTTGATGAATGACACCGTGTTGAGTCAAATAGGCATCCATTTGTTTGTTAACAAACTCAATACCATTATCAGTTCTTAAGATTTGAAGAGGAGTAGCAAACTGAGTTTCAGCATAAGCTTTAAAAGAAAGAAAAGTGGAAAAAACTTCACTTTTGACATGCAAAGGGTAAATCCAAGTAAATCGAGTAAAGTCATCCACAAATAAGAGATAGTATTTAAAACCAGAAGTAGAAGCATGAAAGGAGCCCCATACATCACTATGAACAAGAGAAAAGGGCCTATTAATAGTAGTAGTAGTAGAAAGTTTAAAAGGTAATCTATGGATCTTAGCAACATTACAAGGAGTGCAGGAAAATTTAGGACTATTATTTTCGACTGCAACAGGTAAATGTTTGACAATGTGTTGCATTTTCAGAGAAGAAAGATGGCCAAGTCTTTGATGCCAAGTGGGCATAGAGACTTGAGAAGGAGAGTGAGCAATGCAGGCTTGAGGATGAGGAGAGGAAGAAGAGGATGCAAACTGGTAAAGTCCATGATGATTAGAGCCTTTATACAGAACCTGGTTCGAAATTTTGTCCTGAATGACAAAAGAGTTAGCATCAAATGTAACTGAACAATTATTGTCCTTAATAAGCTTATAAACAGATAAAAGATTGGAAGAAATATAAGGAGCATGAAGCATATCATTGAGATGAAGAGAGCACTAAGGTATAGGCAAGAGACCCTTACCAATGTGATGAATAGGTAGGGTTTGACTATTACCTACTATAATCTGATCTGTGCCTTGATAAGGCTGGTAGACTTGAAGGTTGCTTAAGTCATTGGTGATATGATTTGTAGTAGCCGAATCAACATAACAAGGAGGAGTGATAGGAATGGAAGAAGAAGCAGGAGGTGTCAGTGAAGCATATGCTCGAACAGATGGAGCAGAATTATGAGAAGAGGTTGTGTGATGCTAAGATTGATAACTTGGATCCATTCTATACCAACAGTCAAGGGCACTATGACCAAGAACCCACAGATCTGACAACCTGAACCAGTAGAAGAGAAATTTCCAGATCTGCCTTTGCCTTTGTCATTACGATATGATCGACTACCACCACGATATCTTCCACCTTGAGAACCATGAAACTGATGTCGACCTCGATTGGATACAAAGTGACCTCTATGTTGAGAAAAATGTGAAGAGGAAGAACCAGACTCAGATGTCTTGGTTGCAGTATAGACAGCAGTTGCATCAGTTCCAAGAACTTGTTTGACCTTGTTTTCTGTATATATAGCTTCGAAACACAATAGAGCAGACAAATCTTCCATTGTAATGGCTTCAGCTCCAGAACGAATGGCAGTTTTGAATGCATCATATTCCTCAGGAAGACCATTCAAAGTAAGAAGAACCAAATCTTCATCATCAATAATCGAAGATGCAAGACTTAATTGATTTGAGATTTCTCTGATTTGTTAAAGATACTCTTCCATTGTAAATCCTTTCTTTGTAAGGCTCTGAAGTTTGTGTTTGAGTTGATGAATGTGTGATCGAGAAAGAGAAGTGAATCTCTTCTCAATTGTAGTCCAAACTTCAGAATAATGGTGAAGGTGAAGAACATAAAAGAATACAGAAGCAGAAAGTGTTGTAGTAATGCAAATGAGGAGATGAGCATCAATGATCTGCCATTTCTCAAATTCAGGATTTGGAATGGTTTTACTAGATGAATCAAGAACATCTGGAGATGGACATGGAATAGATCCAATCACAAAACTAAGAAAATTAGTTGCTCGAAGAACATTTTGCATCTGGTTTTTTCCAGATGAGAAAGTTTGTAGAATCAAGCTTCATTGTAGCCAATGAACTAAAGTTTGAAATTAAGAGAGTAAGACTTGGTGGTAAAGACAGTGATGAAGATGAATCTGTCATTGTTTTCTTGTGTTTGCTCGTGAGAGCTTAAATGGCTCTGATACCATAACAAGAATATGAACTCATCTTTCTTATTTCATTCAATCAACTATTACAGATATTTATACACTAAGAGTTACAACAGATATGACAAACTAACTAACTAATCTAACAAACTAACTAACTATGTAACTGTAGCTAACTAACTGGAACTAACAGGAGATGTATTTGTAACTGTAGGAGTAGTATGCTTATCAATAATGCATATCATACACATGTTTTGGATGGTGTCTACCATTGACTTCTTTTATTTATTTATTTATTTTTTACAAGAAAATTCTCCCACTCTCCTAGTGTTCTGTTGTCTGTTCTGAGTAAAGGAGACTATACCTGGAAACTTGTTCTGACCTCCCAAAATAAGCTTCGCTTAAGTCAAGAGTCGCGTAGCACCAACACCAAGTGCTGTGGCAGCAACAACTTAAAGCTAACGTCCTAATCAATAGGAGATTGGCCCAAGAAATTTCAAACTTGAGACCTGCGATCTTAACCCCCGTGCCTTTACCAAGTTACCAAATACTCTTGGATTCTACCATTGACTTTTGTAACCATTAATAGTCAAATTTAAGAAAAAATCATCTCGTAGACTAGTCAAAAGACTAGTTAGAGCGCCAATATATATATATATATATTATAGACATTTTATGTATACGAAAAGGGGACCACCACCTTTAAGGTGTAGACCGCCCCGAACTCCGCTCCGCGCGCGAGGGTGCGAATCGTGGTTCTTAGCTACTACAGTTCGGACTCATGTCACGGTTCTGAATCTAATCTTACAAAGTGCAATGTAAGACTGATAAATCACCAAAGAGTCCAAATCCGACAATTGGTTTTGAAAATTCAATTTTGAATCAAAAAGCGCCAAACATAGACTGCTTTGCTAGATTTCAGAGTCCCCACCTAAATATTTTATTTTTTGGGAAATTTAGGAAACCCTGACTCGTGCCTAAGGCCACGTGTCCATCATCACCAAAGTTGCCTCGGCTCGGGAACTTGGGTATGAGAGGGGAAGGTCCTGAAATGAGCACCCCCGCTCGCTCGATCAAAGATCAGCCTCTACTAACATGATATGTTGTTTTTGAAAACACATGTGTTCTTATTCCGGTTATTAATCTAATTTATTATGTGATGCGCACAGCATACAAGTATAGACTAAATCACCTAAATTGGAACAAAACGTCTCATGCTTGCTTGTGAAAATGGTTTGAAGTTGTTACTCGCAAGTAGGCTAAAGCGCGGATTTGCCACCCTCAAGTGGGCTTAAGAAAACATGATTTTGGCACTTCAAGTTGGTTTAAAACACATATTTTGATGAATTGTTCCAATTCAAGCAATGAAGCCTTCATCCACAGGCATTCATGCAGTTTAACACTTAAGCAGGTAGCCTCATGGCAAGCATCCTAAACATGGCAACACTTACACACATGCAAGGATGCTAAAGCGTAAACACTCACACTGTAATCCGAGCCAAAACAATGCATGATCCTAATTATACAAGATGCCTAATGTAACACATGCAAAATGCAACTAAAATAGGCTCAGCTATCTAAGATGGCATATGAACGCTACACTTGATACATGTATTCAAGTAGGAATTGAAATACAATGCAGTTTGAATGATGCGCCGAGCCTGGTGCATGCAAGACAAATGAATGATGCACGCATGCAAAACATAAGGATGCTAATTGAAATATGCCCTAAAACTAACCATCGAAAGCTGGTAAATAAAAGGGAGAAAGATGTGGGGTTGGAAGACATGCATCACACACACGCACACTTATTATAAAATTTTCCCTCTCGACGGAGGGTCCAAATGAATGAGCTAAGCTAGTCTAAGCTAAGCTAACTAACTAATCTAATTAAACTAATTAGACTAATTATTACAACGAACCCGGTTGTTTCTAACCAACAAGGTAGTATAAGCGTCGGACACATGTCCCAAACACTTCTAACAAAAGGAGTGATATAAATGTCGGGCGTACCTGAATGCTTCTAACCGAGACAAGACGAACTCAAAGGACAGAAAAGGTCTTACCTGGAATTCCTCTGAATGAACCGTACATACAATATCGTCTGGTTTCACCAGCCTCAAATGAACCATATATACAATATCGTGCCTGCATAAGAAAGAAACTCAACGGGTACAACATAGTAGAAACACATGTTCAACGTTACATCAAGATACAATTCCAATACAAGATAAATGCGTGCACATATGATGCTAATGGAAAGGTGCATAACGATGCATGGGAGATGTGCATAACAATGCAAGTGGAACACGCATAACAATGCAAGCGGAGAGGGTGCATAACAATGGAAGTGAAGTGTGCATAACAATGCAACTGAAACGTGCATAACAATGCAACTGAAATGTGCAAAACAATGCAACTGGGACATGCATATCAATGCAACTAGAGTGTGCATACTCTATACAAGCAAGGTTAAAATGTGTTCCATGCAATGTACATACTCTATGCAATATAAACACGCATGCCTATTTGACACAACGTGCATATGTTATGCAAATGCGATGATGCATGTCCGATGCAAAAGTGAAAGAGGCATATAACAAATGAAAACCTCGTGAATGTGATAAGAACATTGTAAAGCCACACATTCAAAGATAATCTTCGAATCTAGCAATATGCAAAAGGAAGGATACATCTTGTGCATGTCGAGTGCCGCACATGGAAGACACGGTTCGAGGTCACCACAGAGGCCGCTTAAGCTTCAAAAGTGTATTTTCTTGCACTTTCTTGAGAGATGAGGGTACAAATCAACAGAAGAGCCCCAAAAAAGGGCATTGGAGGTCCATCGGCCACAAGAGGGAGCCATCGGCCACTAGAAAACTCCATCGGCCAACAATTTGGCCGATCGGCCAAAAATGGCAGATTCGGGGCAGTTTTGTCCATTTGCCTCGGGTCTTTAAGTATAGGGTTCCAAACCTTATTTTTTCACTTCTCCAAGGCCGAAAACCTTTCTCCTCTTACTCTAGATCACTTTCCCCCTGAGATCTGTGCTTCAAACGCATTTTCCAACGTCCCAAAAACATTTGATTCGCGAAACCCTCATTGTTCTCAACGTTTTGAACCGATTGAAATGTCTTTTCGGTGCCTCTTTCTTGATTTCCACCACTTGGGGTTTGTTTCCCCCGAGTTACCCTTGGTTTTCGTGCCCTCTTCCGCACTTTGACATTTTCTTCCATTTCTCACCCCTCGGGGTTGACTTTCGGTTGACTTTTGGCATTTTTTTCCATTTTCCATACCTTCGACCATTTTCTCATTCCTCTCGAGATGGCGGACGATATTCCATAGGGTGGGGCTCCTCCAGGGATGGAGATGGATCCCGAGTTTGAGCTTTTGCCACTGGCACTCGACCCTTCGATCCAGCGTCTTATCACCCTAACATACACGTGTTGCCTCCAGACAGTATTCGCTAGTTCAGGAACTTTGCGCAAGGTGCTCCGGAGGACCTCCTACTTCGCGAGCCGGAGTCACACCTATCCTATGGCGCACCTGAGGTATATTATTCCTCTTTACTTTCTGCAATGTAGATCATATGTCTTGGATAGCCAATATCACTCTTCATCTGATTAACCTAAACACACTTGTATATCACGTGCCTAGTTCATTCTGAGCACATTCATGATACTTCTGTCAACTCGAGCATATGTACACACCACATTACTATCAATTCTAAACACATGCATACACTGTATTCCTGACACTGCTTCGCATCTGTTTATCTTGAACACAGGGAGATTCTCATGCCTTCCGGGGTTATGAGAACACCATTGCACGAGATTGGTACATGGAGCTACCCGATGATGTTCGCCACATCGTCGATGCGGCCGGTTTTGGTGTATTTTGCATGGGACTCTCGCGCCTCACTGCGAGTCGGCCTCTTTTAGGTGCCTTAGTGGAGAGGTGGTGGGACACCACCGATTCCTTCCACCTTTCTACAGCAGGGGAGATGACGATGACTCCCTTCGACTTCTTCATGCTCACCGGCATCGGAGTAGGGGGTGATCCGATCCCTTTCGACACTGATATGGGCGAGTGGGATGCTGCTCAAATCTTTCCGCTAGGGATTCACCCACCTCTCTCCCGACTAGGGTTCGTGAGATATTCATGGTTCGCCCGACTAGTTCAGGGGACAGACGCCGACGACCCGCGAGGAGGTTGAGCACTACGCCCGGGGATTCCTTATGTTCTTGTTGGGCACTACTCTCTTCGCCGACCGGGCGAACACCATTGGCCTCTACCTCTTGAGCTGACTGGTAGACGTGACTCGCGTTCGGCGCTATGACTGGAGCGGCGCAGGCCTGGCCACGTTGTATGGATATATGAGTTCCTCATCTCGCCAGAGCGGGCACCTGCTAGGAGGCTACTGGAGAGCCTAGGAGGTACATCTTTCCCTTTTGCTTTACAGTTCTGCTTTACACTATCTGTACACCACACACACTGCATAACACGCAATCTACTTTACACCAGTTGCACACTGCACACACTGCACATCACTCTCTGATTTCTGCTTTATCTGTATACTGCTTTACTGATAAACATACTCATTATTACCCCTTTCACATTCTGTAGTTGTGGGTATATGCCTACTTTCCGAGGCTTGCTCTAGAGCTGGAGGTAGAGATGTCCCCCATGGTTCCATATTCACATCGGTACGATGGGAGATGCGAGTGGAGGCCGCGAGAGTCTTTCTCATTTTTCCGCCGATATTTTGACACTGTAGCCACAACAGAGGTATTTCAAACCTTACAGTTCATTTGAGCTTTGCTTTATATTGCACTTTGAATAGCAGATAACAACCTGTATATCCATCATTTGCAGATCACACTGGCAGCCTTGGGCAGTGCTGCCTGACGCAGTTAGAGACCGGTTTATGGGTGCTCGGGAGACTTCCCGATTCCGGGTTTTGCTTGAGGGTCCGGTCTGTCAGGCATGGTACTTAGGAGAGCGCTTCTTGCGACAGAGCCTCGGCTTGCCTGAGCAGATAGTCTCGATGCCACCTTCTTTGCACATGAGGCATACAACGACGTACACTCCTCAGGAGATGACCGATTTCACGATAGGTTGGGACACCGACTACTTCAGGCTCTACGGTGACTACAGCGTTTTCATCCAGACATATTTCATGCTGCCTCTGGCCAGTGTTCGCCGAGGTGAGAGAGAGAGACATGCAGGCCCAGCAGGAGGAGTAGGAGGATCCAGGGTGACCCAGGCCCATGGCAGGAGGGGTTCCCAGAGGGGACAGAGGGTAGAGTGGCCAGACCTGCCCACTACTATGACATGCCGAGGACGGGCTGGAGAGACCTATCAGATTCCCATCGCTCCTCCTCCGGCTGATCATGAGCTCATCGGAGTTCGAGGCTCGACCCCGGTCTATGCTATACTTTACATTCTGCACATTCATTTCATTTCAGCTGATATCTCGCAGATTACTAATTACCTCAACACTTTTGCACGCTTTCATAGAGTACACTGGACAGGCTCTGGAGTTGTCGGCTTCGGTGATGGGGATGCTGCAGAGGAGCATGGACCTGCTCAGTATTTACGGTATTCCAGTAAGTTCTTTCAACCTCCATCCCAAAACCCTCTATAATCTGGTTCATACTGATCTGATGCATCACATTGCCAATACTGCATTTGATACATCACACTCATATACCACTCACGGCATTGATACACTACATCTCATATACTGGCCATGGCCCTCATGCACTACAATCATTCACCGCTCACGGCGTTTATACTGCTCACAACATTCATACATTGTAATCATACACCGCTCATGGCATTCATATACTGCTCACAACATTCATACACTGTAATTATATACTGCATTTGATACCATACTCAGCTTCGCATAGCATAACTGATGCATTTGCCAAATTGTTCTTTTCAGTCCCCATTCCAGATACTAGCCACAGCGGGTGCCTCAGTGGGACCTTCAGTGCCTCCCTGAGAAGCAGGAGGAGCGGAACGAGGGACTCCAGTGCACAGTTGGACCAGAGCTGGATGTGCTCACACCGGGAGTAGCTCGCGGGTGCCTGCCCAGATGATGATGAGTCTGACGATGAGGCAGTGAGTTCAGAGTCAGAGTCGTCTCAGGATGAAGACGAGGCTGGAGATAGCTCAGGTTCAGACTCTGGTAGTGAAGCTGACAGCGGTAGCTCCGGGCCTTCGTCGAGGAAGAGGACGAGGAGGGGTTCCTGCTCTTGAGGCGACTGGCGCCGATTTCAGATGTTTTGTTTTTTGCTTTATTTCTCTTTTTGCCTGTAGTTTTTGCACATTGTACTGCCTCAGGCAGTTTTATGTTTTCTTTAAAACTTTGTACTTTTGCAAAAAGAAACCACGATGGAATGAAAAATATCTTTTTGATTGAAAAAGTGTTACATTTGTATTCTAAGCATCGCATCGCATCGCATTACATCACACAGTATGTAAATGAGATTGAACTTTGTTTGAAAACCACACACTCGAATTGCATTGCCTTAATCAGGTAGTGAACCAACTGACAACAAACAAAACAACTCGATAAGCAAAACCAAGACTTGACATGCTAACCAAATGTAAATACAACTCGATAAGCAAGACAAGAACTTAACAATCAACGCAAAATACAACTCGATAAACAAAGAGTAACAACTCGATAATCAAAGAGCAACAACTCAATAAGCAAATTGAAGTAACACAAGCACGACTTCACAAAATCGTCACAAAAAGGCATTCGAAGTGGAACAAGTCACAAATTCTCAACACCTCCAACACATGGACAGCTCAGAGAACAAAAGGAGAGGCCATCGGCCAAGGTGGGAGGCCATCGGCCACCATAAAGAGCCATCGGCCACAAAAACTAGCCGATCGGCTAAAAAGATGGTCGGTCGGCCATCAAACTTGGCCAGTCGGCCATCAATGCAGAAAGTGCCCAGATTGTTGACACCTGTCTTCCACTCAGCATCTTGTCTTCTACAAAAGCCCCAGCTTCATATTTTCTCCATTTCAACTCTATTTTTGAACCAAATGGAGGCAGTTCTTGTCCAAAATCTCACAAATTGGATTGCTAACTTGGATGGCTCAGAAAAGCTAAATTTTCGGGGCTTCGGAATAAATGCACTATTCATGTTGAGCCGCACCCCGCTGCGTTTTCCATTCCTCCATGCCGCGGCAAGGTGTTGGAATCCGGTAACTCATGTTTTTAGCTTTGGCGGACAAGAAATGTGTCCCACTTTCGAAGACTTCCAAGCTTTGATGGAGTCCTAGCGTAAGGAAGAGATCTTGCCCCAATTCCGCTTCGGCCACATCCAAGACTTAGAACGGATGTGCGGGCTCACTTTGCATGACGCTCGGTCTTTGATTCACGACGAAGAATTGGACATTCCGAGCCTGATTCGTCGGTTTTCTGATGCTGGTGACCGTGGCGATCATCACTGGCAGGGTTTTCGGCGACTTGCGCTTTGCTTGTGCATGTTGTCTCAATTCTTGCTTGCCTCAGGCTCCGGAGGGTCTAGCATCCGTTTGATTGAGGTTGCCAAAGGCTTAAAAGAGGGCAAGAGCTGTATCGCCATGACACTAGCTAAGACATTGATGGGTTTGGATGCTTTCCATCGCCGGGAGACGACTAGATTTGCGGGGAGTCCACTACTGCTGCAGGTAATGTTTCCCACCCTATCTCACATATATTTCTCACATCACTCGGCCCTCAGGCTCGGTTTTTCTCTCAAAACCCTTTTCTCACTTTTTTTCTCTACGTACACCTCTCTATTATTTAATCTCTCATTTTTCATCCCTCCCCAGATATGGTTGATAGATAAGTTGAAGGTTGTGGACTCATGCCCAGCATATTCAGCTCGCGGCTATTTCTTCTGGCGACGTCTAGTCGATGCCCCTGATGAGGGATGGTGGTGCGAATGGATGTGCAGTTTGCTGCTGTTCACATTGCTTGGCGCTGCCCCTGGCTTAATCTACCGGTGATGAGCTACAGCATATCCCGACAACCCGGGATTCAGTTGATCGGCCTGACACACTGTGTCTTTTACTTCCCATTTCGAATCCGGCGCCAACTTGGGCATGATCAGACTTGCCTGGAAGAAGGGATAGAGTACCCTGTCGCATTTCCAGTCTGAGGTGCACAGCTAGCTCGGTATGCCACAGCATGGAGGACGAGAGAGCTTCTGGCCCCCGCTCCCACTTTTAGTTGCACCCTCTCTGATGAGTGCATAGCTTGGCTTGATAAAGAGGCGCAGGTTGGGCCTACTTTGGCATCAGAGGCTTCTACAAACTCTGGGAGGGGACACAGGAACACCTGACTATGCCCCAAATTTATTTGCTTTAATCAGTACTTTTAAGTTTTCTTTATGAATGTAATAAAAAGCAACTTCAATTTGTATTCAAGAGTAGGAGAACTCTATACTGAAATCAATGTAATTGAAGGTTGTGGGTACTGAAAATTTTCCGTTTGGTCCAAAAATGGTCTAAGTCATAAAAAGATTAATTTGAGCAAAATCAACTTTTATTAAAACTTTTTAAAACCATTTTCGATATGGATCAGAACTGGACACGCCCGAGATCTATCACTGAGATGTACAACCCTGGATTGAGCAACTGAAAAGTTACCCCTAGTCTGAATAGCACTGCACTGGAGATCACAACCGAGCTCTTGAATGCATAATAGGCAAAGATGACCAACATGATCACATGGACAAAGTTGATTTGGAAGTGTTTGTGGCTGGACTTCAGAATGAAGTTGCCTATGTATCCCAAAGATGGGAATCAAGCCTTACGTAGTTCGGTTCAGGTTCACTCGTGTATTAACCCTCTCCTTTTGCGCTCTAACTTTTGCCAAGGCCGCCCTTTTTGGGTTTTCAACCTTGCGGGCTCAGTTTTTATTATTTCAAATTTTTCATGCTCTAACTTTTGCTTAAGTCGCCCTTTCGGCTTTTTAGCCTAGCGAGCCACTCAGGGATAGTATTTCTTCAACTTGTCCATGTTGATCGGCTGGGAGAACTCAAGGCCAAATCCATTAGAATGATAGCTCTGCCGGACCAGATAGACTTGATGATGTAAGGGCCAGTCCAATTGGGTCTGAACTTGCCCCTAGGGTCGTGGTTGGGAGCTTGGTTGTCTTTGAGCACTAAATCCCCTTCTTTCAAATTCCTGGACTTCACCTTCTTGTTGAAAGCCCTAGCAATTCTTCGTTGATAACCCTGGACGTGATACAGTGCTTTCAGCCTTTTTCCATCAAAGAGCATGAGTTCTTCGAACCTGCTTTACTGCCAATCTACCTCAGCTATCTGGCACTCAGCCAATACCCATAATGACGGAACCTCAACTTCGATAGGCAGAACAACCTCCATCCCATAAACCAAGGAATACAGAGTTTCCCTAGTAGAAGTTCGAATTGAAGTCCGGTAGCCCCAAAGAGCAAATGGCAGCTTATCTAGCCAGTCCTTGTAGGTTTCCACCATCTTCTGCAGAATGTGCTTGATGTTCTTGTTGGCGGCCTCAACTGCTCCGTTGGTTTGCGGCTGATATGTGGATGACTTATGAAAAGCTATGTTGTACTTCTCCAACAAGTCGATCACCTCCTTCTTGAAGTGGGAAACATTATCCGAAATAATCTCATTCGGGACCCCGTAGTGACAGATGATGTTGTTCCTGATGAACTTAGCAACATGCGATGCCTTCAGCACAACGTAAGATTGGGCCTCAACCCACTTTGTGAAGTAGTCTATCGCTACCAGAATATACTCATTCCTGTTGGATCCCTTTGGAGTGACAGCCCCAATCACATCATTCCCTCAGATTGAAAACGGCCACAGTGAAGTCATGTTGTACAGCTTCGACGGCGGAATGTTCATGCGGTTTGCATGGATCTGACATTTGTGGCATCGCCGGACAAAGCCAATACAATCCTCCTCCATGGTTGACCAGTAATAACCCTGTCTAAGGATCTTCCGGGCTAGCATCACCCCACTCATGTGCGCTCCGCACTCTCCTACATGGATAGCCTCCATCAGGCGCTTGGATTCTTCAGCATCAACGCACAGCTTATGCATCCCAAGATGACCCCTCTTGTACAGTTTACCCCTGCAGACGATGAACTGAGCAGCCATTCTTCGAATTGCCCTCTTATCTTTGGCATTTGCCCCTAGCAGATAAGCTTCATTCTCCAAGAAGTTCCAGATGCCGTAATACCAGGGTTCTGATCTTGTACCTCATCTATGGCAGCAATCAGCTCGTAGGCCGGCACGAATTTCTGTTCAATGATGATCGGACGCATCCGGACTCCGAAAGGGATGTCTATCATAGAAGATAGAGTTGCTAATGAATCAGCGAACCTGTTGTTCTCTCTTAACAGATGGCGCGATTCAGTTTCTCAAACCGAGGAATCAGAACGTCCAAGGTCTGGTGATGATTCTCATCTTTTCTTCTTTAACTTTCCAATCTCCTTTAGCTTGAGATACAACAAGGTTCGAGTCCCCGATGACATCCAATCGTTTTGCCCCTAGTTCCAGGGTTGCTTCTAGTCCAGCAATACATGCCTCATACTTTGCCTCATTGTTTGACACTTTGAACTGGAGTTTGAATGCTAGAGGTATACGGGAATTGTCGGGTGCTATCAGCAACACCCCTATCCCATACCCGTATTGGTTTGACGCTGCTCCGTCAAAGTACATTCCCAAGTCTCTCTTCTCTTCGACATGCAGAATGGCCTCGTCTGGGAACAGATACTCGAACTGCTTCATCCCTTTCAATTGGGTGGTCGGCTAGGAACTCCGCTACCGCTCTCCCTTTCACTGACTTGCGCGTCATGTACTTCAGATTGAATTCGGAAAGCAAAAGCAACCAACGGGCTAGCCTACCCGTAAGCGCTAGTTTCTCGAAGAGATATTTGATGGGATCCAATCTCAAAACCAGTATTATAGAGTGAGCTAACAGGTAGTGCCTCAACTTCCTGGTAGCCCATACCAAGGCCAGACAAGCCTTCTCCAGCGGAGTGTAGCGGGCCTCGTAATCCAGCATTTTCTTGCTCAGGTAGTAGATAGCTTTCTCCACTTTGTCCTCAGACTCCTGTGCAAACATGCAGCCCATGGTCGTTTCAGTCACTGATAGGTACAGAATCAACGGTTTACCCTGCTCAGGCGGTGATAACACAAGTGGGTTCTGTAGATATTGCTTGATCTGCTCGAAAGCAACTAGGCATCGGTCGTCCCATTGGAACTTCTTTCCTTTCTTCAGGAGACCAAACAGTGGTTCACAAGTCAAGGTTAATTTTGCAATAATCCGTCTTATGAATTACACTTTACCCAGAAAGCCTTGCACCTCATTTTCAGTCCTCGATGGTGGCATTTCTAAGATGGCCTTGATTTTAAAAGGATCGACCTCGATACCTCTCTGTGTGATCAAGAACCCCAGCATTTTCCCTGCTGTAACACCAAATGTACATTTCTGAGGATCTAGCCACAACCGATACTCTCTAATCCTTTGGAAGAATTTCTGCAAGGTGATGTAGTGGCCCTCTCTTTCCTTGGACTTGACAATCATGTCGTCCACGTACATGTCAACCTCTTTATGGATCATATCGTGCAAAATATGGTCGCAGCCCATTGATACGTAGCCCAGCGTTTTTCAGCCCAAACGGCATCACCCTATAACAATAGGTTCCCCATGGGGTTGTTGAAAGCAGTCTTCTCCCTGTCTTGTGGTGTGCCATCAAAATTGATTGTAGCCTGAAAACCATCCATGAACGAGAGCAATGCATGCCAGCAATGAAGTCCACTAATTCGTCGATATGCGGCAGAGGAAAGTCGTCCTTCGGACTGGCTTTGTTCAAATCCTTGAAGTCCACACATACCCAAATTCTGCTGTCCTTCTTTGGCACCGGAACTATATTGGCCAACCAAGTAGGGTATTCAGATACCAACAGGAACCCTGCGTCAATCTGCTTAGTGACTCTTCTTTGATCTTTTTTTTCAGAGCCTAGTCGGGTGGATCCTTCGGAGCTTCTACTTAACAGGTCGGGTCTCTGGGTCAAGAGGGATCCGGTGCTGTACAATCTCAAGATCAATTCTAGGCATGTCTTCGTAGGACCATGCGAAAACATCTTTGAAATCTTTTAATAAAGCGACTATGCGCTCGCGCTCCTCCAAAGACAACGTGGACCTGATCTAGACCAGCCGCGTGTCTTTCTTAGTACCAACATTAATCGTGGTGATTTCATCAACCAAGGTTTTGTAAACCTCTCCTGCTCTTGATCAAGCAAATATTGCAAAAACCGAGGAATTTCTCCTCGTCGTTTTATCAAAATTTTGAAAGTCTTGATTAATGCAATAAATTAAAGGCACATAAAAGTACTCAGAAGCCACAGCCGTACCATTCTCATTAATAACATCCAGTCCGCCCGATTCCTCTGTTACAACAGACTCAAGGAAAAAGAAAAAGATGACCTGAACAGGACAGTGGCATCCGGTTGTCACCCCCAAGAATACCGGACTCAGACTCAGAGGAGCTGGAACCAGATTCCGACTCCACAGACTCAGTGGAATCAGATTCCGGCTCACTACCTGACCCTGAAACTGCTCGATAAAAAGCCCTCCTCGTATATTACAGACGAGGGAGGTGCGATGGATGCATCCAGAATGTTTGAAGATGGGCTCACAACTACTTCATTCCCGATCATGGAAACAGTGAAGTTATCCCCCAAGCACTCCAGTACGATCTGAGGATCTGAGAGTAGACAAGCCAGTGCTACCCCCATCTCAATTTCTGTGCTCTCGGAATCCTCCTCCTTGCATTGCTTAGTCTCAGCTGGTGGGTCTGTCTGCTCTTTGGCAACGTTATCCCCAGACAATTGCAAGTCGAAGAAAATATGAAATCCTGGCAAGCGCCGCCTCTCTGCATTTAGCCATGGCTCTGGAAAGTCACAGAACGGGGGGTCTTCCCCCTCCCGGACAAAGCGTCCGTTCAGGGTCCCCTGGATAGGTCGATGCATCAACTCATAATGCTTCCCGGCTTGTTTAACTCTGGCTTTTCCGGCCATCTCTCTTCTTTTCCTCGCCCAATCCTCTTTGGTAGGCAGATAACCTAGGCCAAAGGTATATGGGTTGTGCGGTACTTTAGCCGATGCTATAATGCCCTTCCGGCCACTTTGCCCTAATCCCATCTCGGGGATGTGCTGAAGCTTGTTCATAAGGTAGACAGACTATGCGCTGACGTATAGCCCCTCATCAACAGCTATGATATTCTGTACAACCCGGGCCTCAGCTAGGGTGAATCCTGACAGAAATACATCCTCCGCGCCATGCTCAATCTCCAGAACTGGTGTAGAAACCTCTGGCGGCGGATGTATCGAAGAATTCCAAAAAATGATTGCCACTCCCTTCCCGTGGGGGTACTTCAGCATTTGGTGTAAGGTGGAAGAGATGGCCTTCACCTGGTGCAGCCACGGCCGCCCTAGGATTATATTGAAGGTGGCCGGGACATCCAAGACATGAAAATCAATATCCTGTTACTTTGGACCAACCTGAGTCCGAATCTGTACAGTCCCCATCACCTCTCGGCTGGTATTATCATAGGCCCGTATCACCTGGGCAGTTGGCACAAAATCCGCGGGCTTCAACCCGATAGTATATGCCGTTCTCGATGGACACACATCGATAGCAATCCTGTGTCAACAAGGACCACCGGCATCCATTTCTGTCTACACTGGACAGAGATATAGAGCGGTTTGTTATGATTTGAGCCCTCAGGCGGCAGTTCCTTATCGGTGAAGGTCAAGGTCGGGGAAGCTCCTCCCGGGAAAACCAACCCTACCAACTGCTCAGGAGTTGTATCGATTGAAAGTTTAGCCTTGTCCATTGCAGAAAGGACGGCTTGTCTGTGAACTCTTGAGGCCATAAGCAGTTCCCAGATGGAGATGTCTGCTACGATTTTCTTAAGCTGTTTCAGTACAGCCTCCTCCTCGAGCCGTTTTTCTTTCTGCCTCTCTGTTTCTTTGTCCTTTCCAAATGTCTCTGGTTGATCCAAGTGTGGGGGCTTGAAGTACCGCCCACTTCTAGTCATATGGTCAACCTCCTCAACATACCAAGTGTCATCCATTTGGTTTTTCCCCCAATCTTCGTTAGTGTGGGCAAGACGTAAGTCGTCATCTTCCCACCACATCCTGTCGGCAACTGACAGACAGCTGTCCTGTAATGACCCCAAAAGTCATTCTTATTTAATTAGGGGATTAATGTGTTTTAATTCAACTATATCCATTGGAATTGAGAATGTTTTTATCTATTTTGGGGTATTAATTGAGGTAGTGGTGTGATGGTAAAGTAAGATTGGACCAAAAACTTTAATTCGAATAATTCGCCTACGATCAGCCGTCACTCTTTTGCCCTTTTCTTTTTCCACACTTTGAATTTGGATGTGAGGTTAGAACCATTGGAAAGCTTATTTCCGGGGCTTCAATTTGGACACAAGAACGACCTAAAACGGAGTCCGGATGGGAGAGTTATATCTGTTCAAAGTTTCGAAATCTGTGCTAAAAACAGGTACGCTCGAGCGGGAATTCCTCCGCTCGAGCGGGAATTACGGGACAGCAGCTTAAAACGAGATTTTTTGGATCATTTCTCACACTTTCCTTTTCCCCTCTTCATCCCCCTTCCCTAGGTCCGAAAACCCTAGGTTCTTAATCTCCAAAACCTTCCATTTCTCTTCGTTTTGATCAAGATCATCCATCAAAAAGTGAAGAAGCATGAAGATTATTATCTTCTACCGATTGGAATTTCGAGATTTTGGAGGATTCTTCTCAATCCTTGCTCCTTTGTTTGATCCTTGAGGTAGGGGTCCTTATTCCTTTTCAATATTTGCATTCATGGATGGATTTATGGTATTTTGTGTATATAAAAACATAATCTATAATTTGAGCATAATATGTCCAACTTGAGATTTGGGGGTTTCGGGTTTATCATGTTGGTGATATAATTGATGGGTTGAAATGATAGATCATGAATCCTAGGTGTATAATCAATGGAAAAATTGGAATAGAAAATGATGGGTTGATAAGTTTGAATTTTCTTAATGTTTCAATATTTTTCTTGAAACCCTAGGTTAATTAAGGATGATAACCAAAGATTTGGCCCAAATTGGAAGTAGAATGTTTGAAAATTATGTTAAAATTTACGAATGAACCTTGTTATGGGCATTGTAATCATGTTAAAATGAGAAAGGAAAATAGGGGAAATGATTTAAAGAATTAATGTGTGACTTCATATTTGTGTAGGACACGCTTCGGGAGAACTAAATGCTTCACTAATGCACTGTGAGTAATAGTACGAAGATATAATTTTATTTATCATTGATAATTATTATCACTAACGCTCTGTTTCTTGTAAGTGTTACACGAACATGTTACACGAACATATATGATGATTGAAAGTCAATGTGAACGTTGAAAGATTGGTCTACATCGGTATGACCTTGGAATGACTCTGTTTTATTAATAACGAATAATAATTCTTTATTATCTATAAGTAAACTACGTAGTTCTTAGTGCATAAATGGAATCATGTTCATCTTTAAGCCAAGTATCAGTCTGAAATTGAGATTATTCTATGGTGTTACCTATGGACCCGAGGTCGTTAAGAACCTATGACATGCATGTAAATGCTTAACGTTATTATGTGACCCTCCTGAGGATGTAAATTATTCTATCTTTGACAAGTATGTTATATTTCAAGTATGTTTCACATATGGTTTCAAGTATGGTTCCAAGTATGTTATGAGTTCAAGTATGTTTCAGGTATGTTAATGTTAAAGAATGTAAAGAAAAGCATTTACAAGGGCCTCGTGCCATTTACAAGGCCTCGTGCCATTTTCAAGGGCCTCGTGCCATTTACAAGGGCCTCGTGCCACTTACAAGGGCCTCGTGCCATTTTCAAGGGCCTCGTGCCATTTCAAGGGCTTTTATGCCAACCTTTCCAAGGCTTTTGTGCCACATGTTCCAAGGGCTTTTATGCCACTATGTTTCAAGGGCTTTATGCCAACACGTTTGGAAGTTTAATGCTATGATATTCAAGGGCTTAAAGCCATTATGCTTCAAGATATTATGTTTCAAGTTATTATGTTTCAAGACTGGGCCTAAGGCCGTTATGAAATTAGTATAGAATCAGACTAACTATGTTAACTTTGCAATTTCACACGCATTGATATATTATGTTTCAAATGAAGCATCGTTTTGTTTATGTACTATTATTCACTGAGCCTGGCTTACTTTATGTTATGTTTGTTCTGTAGGTGACCACCTTGGAGGTCAGTCTTAACCCCTGATGCTCGCCTTTCATTTGTCAACCTCAGTGTGTCCAGGCACCCAGACCAAGCCCATGCATTTCTGTAATGTTTTGTTAAAATTTTGGTTAATTATCTATCCAAGTGCAAATATATGTATATGACCCCTTTTCTTTAATAATGTTTCGTTATACGCTCAGTAAAGGGGCTGAGTACCTGTATGTGATCCTGGCATGTTAGTAATAGCTCAATGGATGTTATTCTATGTATTTTATATTATTAAATGCTTCCGTTCAGGCCCCGTATGATATGTATAACAAGTTTAATGTCCATTTTCGAATAGGTCATGCCCAAACTTTTAGGGACGGGTTTGGGGCATGACAGGTGGTATCAGAGCACGAGTTGCTATCTCACACACAGATCCATTGAGCTGTAGGATGTCTAGAAAAGTCTTAGGCTTCATGCATGACATCCTTAGTATATATGAAAAGACTGATAGCAACGCTAAATGCAATTTGTTTACGTTAACGATTATGAGCCATGTCTATTGTACCTTCCTTGTGTATATATATTATGATTGATTGTTGTGTGGAGCATGGCAGAAATAAGGATAGAGGATCACCTTGGGTTGACTGAAAAGGGAAAATGATTGGTAAGTAATGCACATGCAATTTTAGGTTGGTATGAATTGCTTAAACACTAAGTATGCAATATTTAGTTATGATATAGTGATGTCTTTCTTGTCATGGTACTGTTTGGACCTATGATTTGAAAAGTTATTGTGATACGTATTTTGATAAGTTGTGTTTTGTATACTAGTTGAATCATGTTACGTATGACTAGCTGCAAGAAAAAGTTATGTATACAATGACCCATATGAGAAGTGAAGTATTCTATTTTGTTAAGCGCACGATAATGACGTGATATGACAAGCAATGCTTTATTTTCTAATCTGTTACGTTACGAATTAAGGAATGATGATATACGTATGTAAAAGTATTAATGGCATCCTGAATACAAGGCCCTTACCCAGGGGCAATAATACCGTGGTCTTATGGCCCTTGCCTAGGGGTAATAATACCATGGTTACTTGCGCACAAGATATGGACCTTATGGTCGTTGGTACCAACTATGTATGTGGATCTCTGGATTAAATGAATCTGATAGCTAATGGGTGTACCACATATGATCTTATGCAAAATATGAATATGAATATGAATTTGAGCATGTATCTGAATCTGTTTCTGATTTGAAATCTGAGAATGCATAAAAATCTATTCTTGATAAGATTATGTTCTGATATAAACTCTGATTTCTGTTTCTGATTCAAGTATAACTAAGAATATGTATGAATATGTTTCTGTTTATCCGTTCCATTTATGCTATGTTATAACATGATGTGAATTGATAGTGTCGAATGAGTTCAATTTATGTGTAATCGGGATTTGTTTATGGAATCTGTGATCTGTGATCGGAAGTCGGTAATCTGGTTTGTTTACGTATATTCTGCAATTTGCGATCAATATTTCTTGTAAGAACTGATTGAATGATATGAAGGACCTCACCCACATCACGTGTCTACTTATATGAGAAAAAAAAAAGAAGAAGAAGAAAAGAGGCAGCTATTGACTACTTCGAAGTCAAACTAGATAGAGAAGCCACCGCAAGAATTCAAATCCTGCCTTTGTATATTAAGTGATTTAAGGTTGAGAAATCATTCCTGTGAAATGTTTATGTGTAACCATGTAAATGGTAGATATTGCGGAAGTGTCCTCTATATTGAGGTTATGATGTGAATTGTTTTGCATGATATTGAGGATTGCGGTGAAAACAAATGGACATGGGTTAGCGATATGTATTGGGCATTTACTATTGAATTAATCTTACCAAGAATTACGTCTTACTAAGACTTATGAACCTTGATGTTACGAAATAAAATTATTCCTTTGCTATACTATTACATATGTTGTTTGATATTATAGAATCTAGAAGGATGTGATTCTTATAGTTACTAATTTATGATCCTATGAACGAACTTGGTAGAATCTACGTACGAGGAATAACTGGAAACTCTTTGTATGTTAACTAATCGGGCCAAATTAATTTGTGTTATGACAAGGAAAAGTGCTAGTAAAGGAAAATGTTATACCTTACGGTTATGAATGATTAGTCAAGTATGATGTTGAATTCAATTTCTGGCTTTGTTTTGATAATTGTATTTATTATTGAGATTTGAACTTATGACGGCATGATCAGGTGTCTATAATGGGGATTTTTCTTCCCACCGTTCAGATTTTGTCAAGAAGTAGAGAATGTGGTTTAAAATCTACATAATGATATGATTTTGATATGTTTTGTAAATGGAAGATATGGTACCTCTTAGGCAGAACCTTATTTGGTAGGTTCTAAGATCCGATTCAATAATGCATAATCGGATTTAAGTCTAACCACGTAATTAAGTTATTTTGGGAACTATATGTAACTGTAATGGTCATGTCCCACCGAGTAAATTGCATTATAAGATAAGTTTGAACGCGTACTCTCGAATCAAAATTGTGTATGAACTAATATAGCTGGGCTGACTTAGTTAGAGACTTGGTGGAGAGTACTTTCATTATGATTGAACTTAATGCATGCTGTGAGAATTTGTTTCGACTAATTGAATGAGAAGTTGGAAACCTTAAAAGTTTAATTATCTGAAATTGATTATGTACCTGTGACCAGCATAATTTTCATGTAATCTTCAGTATGTTTACGAGATTTCAATTTCGGAATGATTAAATGATAGGATTTTATCCTACATGTTTTTATGTACGACCATCTATGTATATATCTAAGTCTTCTTACGTATAGAAAGAAATAAGGATTGAAAAGAAGAGCATAGATCTTCAAGGAAGTAAATGAGGAAGTGAAAAGGGTGTAGAGATTTCAAAGCTTACGGTATGCTTGATCTTTTGATTGCCTCTTTTGAAGTTGAGTAGGAACCCTTCTATGTGAGTGTCTTTAAGGAGTAATGGTATGATGGTCTTTACTATTCTATGTTTTTAAATGTCAATGAAAGAAAGAATTGGTGATGCCGTTAATTGAAGTGCAATTGAAAATTTTGGTGTTGGACCGTACAATGTGAATTGTCTTTGAATTGAGTTTTGAGCATTCACTAGACGTAGTGCGCTTAGTTATTAATTGAGAAGTTGTTATGGGCTTTGGGATTATAGATGGACAGTGTTGCTCCTTGCCCGTTAAAATTCTGATGCGTGTATATTGATCAAAAGTATTTGTGATCCTTTCCTGTCCCATCTAGAACTTAATTGCTACGACGGGTCTAATTATTGTACGAAATATATACCTTTGAAACGCGAATATGTCGTGAATGTTTCCTTAACCTTTGAGGAATTATGGAAATGGGGGTTATTTGTGAGTTTGAATTATGTTTGATACTCTATGAGCTGCATGCAAACGAATACTTGAAATGAATTCATTTCTGAATACCCTTAAGTTGTTACATTATGTGAAAGATATGATTTGTGGAGTAATAAATTAAAATGTGCAAGGTTATGAACAATGAGACGATGTTTGATGTCAGTAAGTATTATTATCAATTGGGTTACCAAGTAGTTAGTATAGATGAATTACTTGTGATCTTGGGAGCAAATTCCATCAGAGTTGACTGTATAGATTTGTGAATGGGCAAATGATTGAGAAATGTTATATGTCCAGGACGAAGTTAGACTTGTGGCAAGGTGAATCAAGTTTGGAGGACCAAACTTCTTAAGGTGGGGAGAATGTAATGACCCCAAAAGTCATTCTTATTTAATTAGGGGATTAATGTGTTTTAATTCAACTATATCCATTGGAATTGAGAATGTTTTTATCTATTTTGGGGCATTAATTGAGGTAGTGGTGTGATGGTAAAGTAAGATTGGACCAAAAACTTTAATTCGAATAATTCGCCTACAATCAGCCGTCACTCTTTTGCCCTTTTCTTTTTCCACACTTTGAATTTGGATGTGAGGTTAGAACCATTGGAAAGCTTATTTCCGGGGCTTCAATTTGGACACAAGAATGACCTAAAACGGAGTCCGGATGGGAGAGTTATATCTGTTCAAAGTTTCGAAATCTGTGCTGAAAACAGGTACGCTCGAGCGGGAATTCCTCCGCTCGAGCGGGAATTACGGGACAGCAGCTTAAAACGAGATTTTTTGGATCATTTCTCACACTTTCCTTTTCCCCTCTTCATCCCCCTTCCCTAGGTCCGAAAACCCTAGGTTCTTAATCTCCAAAACCTTCCATTTCTCTTCGTTTTGATCAAGATCATCCATCAAAAAGTGAAGAAGCATGTAGATGATTATCTTCTACCGATTGGAATTTCGAGATTTTGGAGGATTCTTCTCAATCCTTGCTCCTTTGTTTGATCCTTGAGGTAGGGGTCCTTATTCCCTTTCAATATTTGCATTCATGGATGGATTTATGGTATTTTGTGTATATAAAAACATAATCTATAATTTGAGCATAATATGTCCAACTTGAGATTTGGGGGTTTCGGGTTTATCATGTTGGAGATATAATTGATGGGTTGAAATGATAGATCATGAATCCTAGGTGTATACTCAATGGGAAAATTGGAATAGAAAATGATGGGTTGATAAGTTTGAATTTTCTTGATGTTTCAATATTTTTCTTGAAACCCTAGGTTAATTAAGGATGATAACCAAAGATTTGGCCGAAATTGGAAGTAGAATAATAAAATTGAGGTATTGAATTGTATGTGTTCAAGTTTAATTTGAATTTGGAAATGTTTGAAAATTATGTTAAAATTTACGAATGAACCTTGTTATGGGCATTGTAATCATGTTAAAATGAGAAAGGAAATTAGGGGAAATGATTTAAAGAATTAATGCGTGACTTCATATTTGTGTAGGACACGCTTCGGAGAACTAAATGCTTCACCAATGCACTGTGAGTAATAGTACGAAGATATATATTTTATTTATCATTGATAATTATTATCACTAACGCTCTGTTTCTTGTAAGTGTTACACGAACATGTTACACGAACATTTATGATGATTGAAAGTCAATGTGAACGTTGAAAGATTGGTCTACATCGGTATGACCTTGGAATGACTCTGTTTTATTAATAACGAATAATAATTCTTTATTATCTATAAGTAAACTACGTCGTTCTTAGTGCATAAATGGAATCATGTTCATCTTTAAGCCAAGTATCTGTCTGAAATTGAGATTATTCTATGGTGTTACCTATGGACCCGAGGTCGTTAAGAACCTATGACATGCATGTAAATGCTTAACGTTATTATGTGACCCTCCTGAGGATGTAAATTATTCTATCTTTGACAAGTATGTTATATTTCAAGTATGTTTCACATATGGTTTCAAGTATGGTTCCAAGTATGTTATGAGTTCAAGTATGTTTCAGGTATGTTAATGTTAAAGAATGTAAAGAAAAGCATTTACAAGGGCCTCGTGCCATTTACAAGGGCCTCGTGCCACTTACAAGGGCCTCGTGCCATTTTCAAGGGCCTCGTGCCATTTCAAGGGCTTTTATGCCAACCTTTCCAAGGGCTTTTGTGCCACATGTTCCAAGGGCTTTTATGCCACTATGTTTCAAGGGCTTTATGCCAACACGTTTGGAAGTTTAATGCTATGATATTCAAGGGCTTAAAGCCATTATGCTTCAAGATATTATGTTTCAAGTTATTATGTTTCAAGACTGGGCCTAAGGCCGTTATGAAATTAGTACAGAATCAGACTAACTATGGTAACTTTGCAATTTCACACGCATTGATATATTATGTTTCAAATGAAGCATCGTTTTGTTTATGTACTATTATTCACTGAGCCTGGCTTACTTTATGTTATGTTTGTTCTGTAGGTGACCACCTTGGAGGTCAGTCTTAACCCCTGATGCTCGCCTTTCATTTGTCAACCTCAGTGTGTCCAGGCACCCAGACCAAGCCCATGCATTTCTATAATGTTTTGTTAAAATTTTGGTTAATTATCTATCCAAGTGCAAATATATGTATATGACCCCTTTCCTTTAATAATGTTTCGTTATACGCTCAGTAAAGGGGCTGAGTACGTGTATGTGATCCTGGCATGTTAGTAATAGCTCAATGGATGTTATTCTATGTATTTTATATTATTAAATGCTTCCGTTCAGGCCCCGTATGATATGTATAACAAGTTTAATGTCCATTTTCGAATAGGTCATGCCCAAACTTTTAGGGGCGGGTTTGGGGCGTGACATGTCCGGTACCGTTGCAACTGTTCTTGTGCTCACAGCACATTCTGTCCCCGCAGGGGCTTTGGCCTTCCTAGCCCTCTCAAGATCCTCGATCTTTTCTTGCTCGAGACGCTTCAATGCAGCCTCCTGTTCAGCATCTATTGTACTCAAACTGCCTGAATCTCGAGCACAATTCTTAGCACAGGTGCTCTCCGGCGGTCCCTCCTGATTCTCGGCCATTCCGGCCACTGCTGATATCCCAGCTTCTGATTGCCCCTGTTTTGGCTAAGGTGTCTTAACAACATCCGGCTCGTCACTGAGCCACCCAGTATTCTCTGCTGACCCATCCAAGTCAAACTAGTTGACAGTCACGTCCCCCCGAATCCTGTTCATTGAAGAATTGTAGATTCGCGATATCCTCTTCTAACTTTGCTAGGTCATCTAACCCCTGACTAGGTCTATCCTCCCGAACCACGCTAATCTCTGCCCCAACTGGCAACTCTACCTTCGGCTTAACCTGATCTGTTGATGTGATGTAACCACTCGAGTTGTACGCAAAGCTCGCAGACCCCTCAGGCTCTGAATCATCATTCTCATCTGCCTCCAAAGTTATCCCGATTTTGTCTTCGACAGTTACCACCACCGGTTCGGGTTGGGTTAGAGAGGTGCTCAACATGCACAAGTCTATGCTGTCTGGAATGAATACCTCAGGCTTGGGTAGGTGGGAGGGTGTGATGTATTTGCTCAGGTAATATGGAATGGCTACGGTTTGGATTAGGTTGATGTGTTTGGGAGGTGGAGCATGGTTATATGGTGGGAGTGGGTTGGTGGTGACATTCGGCTTCTCTGGAGGCACGATCACCTTGTTGTCGATGAGATCTTGAATCTCATGATGAAGTCTGAAGCACTGGTCGGTGTCGTGACCATGCTGTTGGTGAAAGGCACAATATTTGGCTGGGTTATGGGTTGGTGGGAGGTTACTTGGTAATGGTTGCGGCTCTAGGGGCTTCAGATGCCCGTTCTTGATTAAAACCCCCAGAGCTTTGGACAGAGGCATGTATAGTGGAGAAATGGTTCTCTGGCCTCGGGGTGGATATCTGGTTGTTTGTGAGCTGGTTCCGGACGCACCGGTGAAGGGTGTGGCTGTAAGTGTTTTTGGAGTGGTGGTGGTGACCATGCCCACATCGGAAGTTCTGGCAGCTGCAGCACTACTCATGCCTGCATTCGAACTACGTGTAAATGCCCTCTTAGGCTGCTCTCTCTTGTGGTCAATCAGACCCTGCTTCATAGCGTCCTCAATCTGTACCCCAATCTCGTGTAAATCCGCAAAGGTGGGAAGGGGTAAGACGATCATTTTTTGCATCATCTTGGGTTGGAGGTTGCGCACAACCATCCGTATCTGATCCTTGTCGACCGGCCTGATGGTCATCATAGAAGCTTTGGCCCTCCAACGGGTTACAAAGTCAGAAAAACCCTCTTTCTGCTCCTGTCTGGTTGTCTCGAGATCATGAGTTGTGATCTCGATCTGCGTGTTGTAGGAGTATTGAGCTATAAAGGCCTCAGCTATCTTCTCCCAGCTTCTCTCGATAGAATCCTCTAGCTTTGCGTACCAAATAGCCGTAACACCCGACAGGGTCCGGCCGAAGAGGGAAAGCTTTTGCAATCTGGAGAGGCCCATTGGCCTTAGGATATCTGAGAACAATCGCAGATGTACCATGGGGTCCCCAGAACCGTCAAAACGGTCTATACGCGGCATCTTGAACCGGTCTGGCAAAGTCACTGCCGAATCGGTGTATCTATCCTCTATGTCCGGAATGGAATTAACACCTTGAGCTTTTTTGAAAATCTTTTCTAACTTGCTCACTTTCAGCGCTGTTGGATCCACCTCAAATTCAAACGGTGTATCCACTAGATTAGTTAGTGCTTTGGACAGCTGAGCTAGGATTGGGGGTGGAATTGGCCCCGTTGGGACGTCCGTATTTTCCTGGATGTTTGCAGTATCCCCGAGTGTTGGAACTCTAGGTGGGGGTGGGGGTGGGGGTGGGGGTGGGGGTGGATGTGGATGCGAAGCATCCGGCTTGCTGTGGTTGTTGCTGATGCTGAAGTCTGGCAATCAGCTCTGTCTGTTGAGCCACAACCTCTGCCTGACGCGCGGCAAACTCTGCCTGGCGGGCAGCATCCCGCTGCATGGCTTGCATAGTCTCTTGGAGCTGACGCATCATGTCCTCCATACTTGCCATAATCTAATTGAACATGTATATCTCCCTCTGCGGTAGAAACGGAAAACTCAGCCTGACTACTCATTGGTGGGGTGGATAAGGACTGTTGATCTAGTAACCGTTGTACTGATGAACTGCGCCTAACTGACCTCCGTCTAGTAACCGGGGGTAATGAAAGGAACATTGGTTGTCCGTCTATCAGATCCTCGGATCGATGAAGCCTTCGACCTCTAATCCAAAGTGCTTGGGGAATATCTGCCTGGTCGGAAGCAATGATGCTAAACTACCTTGCAAAAAAATAAATAAAGCATAATAAGAAAACAATAAGCAGAAAAACGGACAACACTTCGGCTTAAATTAAGACAACACACAGTTGACAGTGTAAGCTGAACACACTGTTCTCAATACTAATCATTGTTCCTAAATCACTGCCTCAAATATGATGTGCTCAGGTAAAACTGAATACCTAAAATAGTGATGCCCGCAGGCTTGATACCCAGACTTGCAAACTGATACATACAACCTGTAGAGACACACTCTGACAGCACATATCAAGCAAGTAAGCGCCAAAACACCCCTATGGAGGGGTAGGCTTTCCCTGTCCTAGTTTCGTCAGGAGCTAGGGTTTCACTACGCACACAGCAGTTTCAAACAACCTACGATCGGGTAAGCAACCTGTCCTAGTTTGGAATGGTCACTATAGTTTCTGCTATGCAACTAGGTCGAATGGTCAAAAAGGGTGCCTCGGTAACAACCGAGGTTTGTGTTCCCATCGTGGCAGAGCCTGTAACTGGTCAGCCTTATGGCACGCTTTTCCAAGCAAGCCTCCGGTAAACCGTTCAGGAATAGCTGACGGCAAACACGGTGTCCTAGGCGCACCAATGCAAATGCAATGCAAAGTAACACATCAGTGTAGACAAAACAACATATCATGAGTTCGAGTCAAGTTCTCTAAATCCCCAGTAGAGTCGCTAGAAACTGTAGACCGCCCCGAACTTCGCTCTGCGTGCAAGGGTGCAAATCGTGGTTCTTAGCTACTATAGTTTGGACTCATGTCGCAGTTCTGAATCTAATCTTACAAAGTGCAATGTAAGACTGATAAATCACCAAAGAGTCCAAATCTGGCAATTGGTTTTGAAAAATCAATTTTGAATCAAAAAGCGCCAAACATGGACTGCTTTGCCAGATTTCAGAGTCGCCACCTAAATATTTTATTTTTTGGGAAATTTAGGAAACCCTGACTCGTTCCTAAGGCCACGTGTCCGTCATCACCAAAGTTGCCTCAGCTCGGGAACTTGGGTACGAGAGGGGAAGGTCTTGAAATGAGCATCCCCGCTCGCCCGATCAAAGATCAGCCTCTACTAACATGATATGTTGTTTTTGAAAACACATGTGTTCTTATTCCGGTTATTAATCTAATTTACTATGTGATGCGCACAGCATACAAGTATAGACTAAATCGCCTAAATTGGAACAAAACGTCTCATGCTTTCTTGTGAAAATGGTTTGAAGTTGCTACTCACAAGTAGGCTAAAGCGCGGATTTGCCACCCTCAAGTGGGCTTAAGAAAACATGATTTTGCCACTTCAAGTGGGCTTAAAACACACATTTTGATGAATTGTTCCAATTCAAGCAATGAAGCCTTCATCTACAGGCATTCATGCAGTTAAACACTTAATCAGGTAGCCTCATGGCAAGCATGCTAAACATGGCAACACTTGCACGCATGCAAGGATGCTAAAGCGTAAACACTCACAGTGTACTCCGAGCCAAAACAGAAACCAATTAGAAATCAATGCATGATCCTAATTATACAAGATGCCTAATGTAACACATGCAAAATGCAACTAAAATAGGCTCGGCTATCTAAGATGGCATAGGAACGCTACACTTGATACATGTATTCAAGTAGGAATTGAAATACAATGCAGCTTGAATGATGCGCCGAGCCCAGTGCATGCAAGACAAATGAATGATGCACGCATGCAAAGCATAAGGATGCTAATTGAAATATGCCCTAAAACTAACCATCGAAAGCTGGTAAATAAAAGGGAGAAAGACGTGGGGTTGGAAGACATGCATCACACAGACGCACACTTATTACAAAATTTGCCCTCTCGACGGAGGGTCCGAATGAATGAGCTAAGCTAGTCTAAGCTAAGCTAACTAACTAATCTAATTAAACTAATTGGACTAATTATTACAACACGAATCGAATAACTAGCTACAACTAATTATTACAAAACAAACTAATTAGCTAACTACACTAGCTAATTAAATATTACAACATAAATCAATTAGCTAAACACATCAACTAATTAAGTACAAAACTGACTTAGCTAACTTCACTAAGCAAAACAGTTAGAAGGCCTCGGGACAAGGCATGCATGCATGCTCGATTGGCTTCTCTCAGAAATCCCCTACCGTGCCTCATGATGCCTCTGTTTGCACTCTTTTGGACTTCTGAAAATTGTACCAACTTCCAAGATGCTTCTGATCCACCTTAGGACCATGCTAAGGGGTGGTCGGCCAAGAGGAATGGCCATCGGCCAGAGTTTATGGCTATCGGCCAATTTTGATAGCCGATCGGCAGACTTGGTGGCCGGTCGGCAGCTTTGATGGCCGGTCGGCCACTGCTTCCTGCAATTTCTCCTTTTGCTGCAACAGAGCACAAACAGTGGCATGGCAGTGTATTTGCAAGGTATGTGTGCACAACCACCCTCCCTGTCATTTCTCAAGCTCAAGGGAGTGCGGTACTCGACTTTCGGGCCACCAACCGAGCATCGCAATGCACGATGGCCGAGAAGCCAAGTTTGCACAATTCAATGTTAATGAATGCACAAATAACACATAAGGGCCTCCACCTCTATCATGCATGATCAAGAGGGCCGGCGACCAAGAAGTGAGGCACGTTTCATCACTTCAAGTGTGAAACGTCCCTCGTTTCTCGTGTTTGGATTAATGTTCAATTCAAACACAATGCAATGCAACAACATTCCAAACAACATGCAAACAACATACGCATGTCAAGTTAGAGTTCTTAAGCATGAAAGGTAGTGAAGGTTACAACACAAGGGCTATGTAATGCAATGCTCAATGGACAAAACTAGCCCCAAATTGACTTCATGTATGCCAAAATAGTGGCCAAAATGCTCTGGAATGATGGCATGAAAGGCAAGATGGCGATGCTCATGCAATGGCTCATCAACTAGGCATAAGGGTGCAACTTTTAAGAGTACTTAAAGAGTGAAAAATATGGAAGTGTGACAACACTAAATGCTCTGAAATGTCATTCCAAATGATGCCAAAACATGCACATATGACAAATGAGGCATGCTAGGAGGCTCAAAGCTTAAGGCTAGCAAAGGTACTTGCACCATAGCCATATCAAGCAAGCCCCAAAGGGCTAAGACGACTCAAAACAGTCCCAAGGCAGGTCAAAACAATGCCAAAACATGCATGGAATGAAGTCAAAACAAGCTAGCATGGTAAGCCAAAACACCAAGCATACAAGGCTAATAAGCATGGTTACACTACAAGTGTAAGAAGCAAATGAGGGATGCTCTAACCAACCAAAAACAGAGTTGTATCATGGCAAAATAAGACCCAAAACACATTGAAATGGTGGCCCAAAAGCTTAGGCAAGATGGCATACATATTGGCTCATGTTTAAGGCATAAATCATAACTCTCCAAAAAGCATTGAAAGAGTGAAACATGAGAGAGTATGACCACACTTCATACACTGAAATCATGGTAGAAAAGGGGAGAAAGCATGCAAACAACTCAAGTAAGCCATGCTAGAGACTATGAAACTCAAAGCTAGTGAGCAAGATTGCACTATGGCTATACAAAGCAAGGCATGCGTGACCAAAAACACTTAAAACAGAGCTTAAACATGGCAAAACATGAGTAAAAGCTTGCTGGAGTGGAGCCAAAAACATACTAAAATGATGGTCCAAATCATGATGCATGTTAAGGCCAGTGAGTGGAATTGCACTACAAGGTTATGAAGCATGCAATAGGCAATCAAACCAACCCTAGATAGAGCTATAGCATGCTAAAACAACACCAAAAACATGCTGAGATAGAGCCTCAACATGCTAGAAAGACATGCTACTTTGCAAAGCTACAAGTAGGATTATACCACAAGTACAAGAAGCATGCAAGAGGTGACCAAGACAGCCAAAAATAGAGTCATGGCAGGTCTGAAAAATCACAAAAAAGTGCTCAAACAAAGCCTCAAGAAGATAGAAATGCATGCTCTTTTGGTGAGCCACCAAGACAAGCAAACAAGAGAAGAGGAGGGGGGACCACCCCCACCCACTTGGGGCCTCAAAATACACTTTCTACCACTGAAAATCCACTGGATTTCAGTGGCTAAAAGGCCAAAAGAAGATGATCTCAAAGGCCTAAAGAGATGGTTCAAAACAAGGCAAAATAAGGCACAAAAGGGGGTAGACGACCCTCAACACCAAAGAGGTCTCAAACAAACACTTTAAGAACTTGAAAATGGAGCTTTTTGCAGTTTAAAGTTAGGCCTAAAACATCATGCAAATAGGGCCAAATACTTAATCAAAAACAAAGCTATAAAGATGGTGAAGACTCACCCTTGAAGAACAACTTCAAAGCAGCAACTTCTAAAACAAAACCAAGCTTAGGAGCTTCAAACAAACCTCCAAGAACCTCAGCTCAAGAGTGAATGTGTTTCACTAGGTGCTTTAGTGCAAAAGTGTGAAGAAAAACCACTTTAAGGCACAAACAAGTGCAAATATAGAGAGAGAGGGAGAAATATAGAGAGAGAGATATCTTGTCTCTAATGCAAATTTTTAGAACCTCTAGAAAGGGAAAGGGACCTCCCCTTTTATAGAAATCCAAGTCTCAAGCTTGTTGAACAAGCTAGAGGCTTGGTTCAATCCCTCCATATACGTGTATGGAGGAAGAATTCTATGCTCACCAGCTGGCACAGCTGGCAAAGAAATATCCGCAAAAGCAAATAAAAAGGCCTCGGCCAACAAACATGGCCGACCGGCCACTAAAAGTGCCGACCGGCCACCACTTATGGCCGATGGAAAGAGGGCATGGCCGATGGGTTTTAGGGCTGGCCAACAGGTCACCCCCATCCCTCAGAAACAAAACCACAAGCTCTTAGTCCACAACCAAGCACAAAACAAACAAGTTGAGAGGCTCTAAGGCAAGGCGCACAGCCGACCTTCAGAAACTCAAAATAAACACGAGCATGGATGATCATCGAGTGTTTAAACGATGATGTCCAAGTCTTGAGGATGGTCAAAAATGGGGTGTCTACATAAGGGTAGTGTAGATTGTCATTTGATCCATCTCACACCACAGAGTTATCCTTCCATTTTGACATGGCCGAGACTTCTCATATTATCTTGGGACTAGTTCAGTAATCGATACTTCATTCACAGAACATGAAATTGACTTGCTTGCAAATTGATCTGAACCTAGAAACTTTGGCATACTTTCTATTTTGCTACGAGCAAAGAATGCAGGTTGTTGAGAAACTGATAGAGTAACTGAGTAACTGTCCAACATCAAAATTACTGTTGCCATGGAGGGTCTGTCCTCTGGATCTTCTTGGACACACAACAAGCCAATACGGATGCATCTAATGACTTCACTTCTTGAATACGATCCTTCCAAAGTTAAATCCATCAAGTCTAAGGGTCTTTCCTTCATCCATAATTTCCAAGCCTGCAACATTTCATCATATATGACTTGTGGATCTGATGAAATTATCACTCAGAAGAAAATAATAAATAGAATGCATGGTTTACTACTCACATAGTTAAGAAGGTCCTTAGCACTTCCTGATTCGTAAAAAATATTGTTATTTTTGCTACTTATAATCTCCAAAACTGGGACACCGAAGCTAAACACATCAGACTTCACGGAGAATTATCCATGCATTGCATATTCTGGAGACATATAACCACTGCATACCAATACCATCAATTTAGCAATAGAATTATAAGATAACAAAGAAACTGTGTCCAAAAATTCATTTTATATGAAACCAGAAATGAAACCATTGAGTACATAATGCAACAAAATTCAACTAAAAAAGTGCAGTCCATCAAGATTACTGTCACCAGGTAGCTAGGCATGATATGCATCTCAGAATTTGTTCGTCCAAAGGGGAAGTTATTGAAGAATTTGAATGATGATTTGCTTGAGATTGCATAAATTATTTATTCAATAATTTAAATTCTGGAAAAACAAATACATGGGAATTTGAGACACAAACTTACTATGTTCCAACAACTCGACTTGAATTTCCTTGAGTTGATCCACACCGAAAATCCTAGCCGTGCCAAAATTTGAAATTTTAGCATTCATATCTCCATCTAATAAAACATTGCTAGCTTTGAGATCGTGGTATATAATTCTATGTCGGGAATCTTCATGAAGATAAAGCTATTGGAAAATTTGAATTTAAATTTACTCCAATGGTTGTGTCTCTTGAGATGGAAGGGTGTGTCCTTTTGAAGGGTCATAACCTTTCTAAAGAGTCATGGAGGAATCTATAAATTCCATCCCCCTCACTTCAATTTGGATAGAGAATTGCCTTTTCTTTTTCACTTTGCATTTATTCTTCATATTTTTGAGTCTAATTTTCCTATAAAGAGAGTACTTGCACAACGAAGTTCGCTAGGCTTGCAATAGTAGTGCTGCTAGTGCAAGACATTGATCGTTGTATCCTGGGAGATAGACGTTCATTGAATCCTAAGCACCGGTGTGTTGACGAATCTGTCTTAAGGAAAGAGTGTCACACACTCGACTCGATCAAGTTTTATCAATTTATGTGCTGTAAGTTTCGTTACGTTATTTTGTCAATTTATTTCGGTTTTGGTTTTGCCCAAAAACCGTTTACATATTTTTAATTTATATTTTCCATATAGTTTGGTACTATTTTTCTAACAATCTTAAGACAAAATTTGTGCCTGTTTATGGTTTTTGGGAAAATATAATTGATTTATTGATTTTTCGCTGTGTGGCCTTATGAAGAACGGATGTCAAATTATGACATTCCTAGTGAAATGATGCATTGGTTAGTTTTTCCATGATTAGTTTGATATGGCTTGTAGATATATAGATATTTACATATATGTCTGTATATATAGTTATCTCAGTTATTTGACCAACTTGGGTGTTTCATTTGTTTATTATTATTATTGGTTCCATCCATCCCAGATTCCTATGGTATATGATCATGATAATTTTTATTTTCTTGCAACGGTTCCCCTGTTCAAAAACTTCTTGATTTTGTATAATTTTGGTAAAACATACATAAACCTCCTGGAGGTAAGGGTCGCCATCCTTCCCATCGCATACATATTGAAGGTCTCAAACCAATGCTTCTTCACAACCGTACCATCCGGTGAAATGTTGTCGTCCTGGCACAACTTTGTGTCTACAAGAACCGGAGGGTACAGTCTCATTGCCTCCGAAATCGCCTCGTGGAGATACTTCATTTCGCATAACTCGTCGAAACTGTATGTTTTGTCATTTCGCATTTCGGATTCGTACCATTTCAAGTTCTTGGAGAAACTGTATGTCCTCATCTTCCATTTTCGATTTTTTGACGTGATCTGTCAAATTAGTTAGTGGATCCATATCAATTTCTAGTGTACTATGTTTGGGATCATGATATTAAAGGGAATTAACAAATATAATATATATAGTCACCAAAGAATTCATTGGGATTTTGAAATGATTACACTAATTGAAGGTTTAATTTGAGAGATACCTGTATGCATGAGAATATCAGTATTTATATATGATCAAGATCATATGGATATATTGGATTTTAACTCTTTAAGTGGTTATTACTTATAGTTGCAGGCAGTTACTAATAGAAATTCAAATTATAAAGGCACCATTTCAAGTTGAAAGGCATGTCTTCAGAATTTTCAAATTTTGAAAATTCAAACTTAGGGTTGTGTTCTCTCATAAAGGTGCCTTTAGTACTTTTGATTAACTATATATATATATATATAATTGCAATCCAAGAAAAGAACTCCAGATTTCTTCTTATTTTCTTTTGTTATTATTATTATTATTATTATTATTTTTTTTTTTTTGTTAGTAGCAAACTCTTTTGAGTGGGGGCTATAATTGCTAAACTTCCTCTTAGTTAGAATAATTATAGAAAGAAACTTATGCATACAACAGAGGATTTCGCTATAAAATAGATTCAAAAACATTTATGAATTGAAGAGGAAACTTGAATTTGTAATAGGAAATTTGTTTCACAAACTAGTTCTAAAGTAAACTTCGTTGATGGAAATGATAAGTTTCAAAAGAATGCCGGAGGCAACAAGAGGAAGTACAATGAGTATAATTATAATAGCGGTCTGATGAAGATGATTGATGATGAGAAGAAGAAGGGGACGTCGTTGAGGCCGAGTTGGTATGATGAATGGGGCTTGGAAGATAATTCGCAAAATGCTGCTTAATGGGTTGAATCCAAATAGTGTCACATATACAATACTTATTTGTGGACATTGCCAGACCTACAATATAGAGGAAGGCTTTAAGTTACGGGAAGAGATGCTTTCACAGGGATTCAATTGAATGATATCTCTTATAGTGTACTGCTTAGCAGTTTGTGTAAGATGGGGCAGGTTGATGAAGCACTCAGTTTGCTTCATGAGATGTAATCAATTAGCTTGAAACCAGATCTTATCACATATTCTATTCTCATTCATGGTCTCTGTAAACAGGGAGAAGTACAAAAGGCTATTCAACTATACAACAAAATGTGCTTAAAGAGAATTTTCCCAAATGCTCATGCACACAGTGCCATCTTGTTGGGACTTTCTGAGAAAGGGACATTATTAGAGGCGAGAATTTTTTTTTTTTTTTTGGATGCTTTGACAAAGGGTGACTTGATTGAGGATATTATTTTGTATAATATCATGATTTATTGGTATGCAGAACTTGGTAAAATTGGAGAGTCTGTACAGTTATACAAACAAATAATTGAAAAGGGGATAAGTATAGTCACTTTCACTTCTCTTATTTATGGATTCTGCAAATGCAGAAAGCTAGCTGAGGCCAGAATATGGTTGGATACCATCAAGGCACATGGATTGGTGCCAAGTGTTGTAACATACACCACACTTATGAATGCATTCTGTCAAGAGGGCAACATATGTGGCATGTTCGAAGTGCTCAATGAGATGGAAGCAGAAGTGGTACAACCAATCAATGTTACATACACAGTGATTATAAAAGGACTCTGTAAACAAAAGAGGCTACAAGAATCTCTCCAATTACTTGAGGATATGTATGATAAGGGTATCTCCCTGGATGAAATCACATACAATACTTTAATCCACTCTTTTTGCAAAGCTCATGACATGAGAAAAGCCTTTCAGTTGCACAAAGAGATGCTACTACATAATCTTCAACCTAGCCCCATCACATATAATGTTCTCATCAATGGTCTTTGCATATATGGAGACTGTAGACACCCCATTTTTGACCGTCCTCAAGACTTGGACGTCATCGTTTGAACACTCGATGATCATCCATGCTCGTGTTTGTTTGAGTGCCGGAAGTTCCTAGGGAGTGCCTGCCTTCAGACCTCTCGACTTGTCTGTTTTGTGCTTGGTTGTGCACCAAGAACATGTAGCATTGCTTCTGGGGGAAGAGGGTGGCCTGCTGGCCAGCCCTACAACCCATCGGCCAGGCCTTATTCCCATAGGCCATCAGTGGTGGCCGGTTGGCCTCATTAATGGCCGGTCGGCCATAAGTTTTGGCCGAGGCCCTTTTTTCTGCTTTTGTAGATATTTTTGGTGCCAGCTGTTCTAGCTGTTGAACACTGAGTGCATCCTCCATACGCATGTATGGAGGGCTGAAGCCAAGTTCTTGCTTGCCTTTTCTATAAAAAGGGAGCTCTCTCCCCCATTTTGGGGGTTACAAATTTTCAGAGATGAAAATTCTCTCTCTCTCTCTAGAATTCTCTCTCTCTCTCTCTCTCTATATATATATATATATTGTGCTATATTGTGCTTAAAAGTGATTTTTCTTCACATATTTGCATATAACCCCTTAGCCAAACACCCCTACCTTGGAGCTGAGGTTTATTGAGGCTTGTTTGGGGGTTTTAAAGTTGGTTTTTGGCTCAAAAGTTGCTGGTTTTGTTGTTGTGCTTTAAGGGTAAGGTTTTACCCTCTTTAAAGCTTTATTTAATTACAAGATTTGGCCACCTTTGCATGTTGTTTTGGCCAAGTTGTCAACTGCAAAAACCTCTATTTTTGAAGTGTTAAAAATGGTAGCTTGAGGTCTCTTTAGAGTTGGGGGTGATCCACTCTTGTTTGTTGCTTATTTTCTAAGCTTCTTGCCAGCTTTTAAAGCCTTTAAAGCAATCTTTTCTTGGCCTTTAAACAACTGAATTCCAAAGGAATTTCAGTGATGGAAACCTGGTTTTGAGGTCCCAAATAGGAGGGGGTGGTCCCCTCTCCTCTTGTCTTGTTTGCATGAGTTGATGGCCTACCGAATGAGCATGTATCAATCCTTTTTTTAAGCTTAGTTAAAGCATTTTTTGTGACTTTTTGGACCTACCATAACTCTATTTTTGGCTGGTTTGGTCATTGGTTGCTTGCATCTTGCACTTGTAGTGCGATTTTGCTTGTTAGCCTAGTATGACTCATGAGCTAGCCTATTATTCTAGCATGTGTTGACTCTACTCCAGCATGTTCTTGGCCTTTATTTAATGTGCTTAAACCCTGTTTGAAGTGGTCTTGGTCCTTTGAGGCTTGCCTTGTATGGCTATAGTGTGAATGCCTTAACTAGCTTTAAGTTTTAGGGCCTCTAGCATGCTTTGCTTGCGATGTTTGTATGCCTTAGCATCATTTCTCATGTGATTTCAGAGCATAAACTTCTATCATACTCTCATGTCTGTCACTCTTTAAATGCGTTTGAGAGTTGAGTCTTACGCCTTGCTTGTGAGCCAATACATGAGCATGATTCTCATGCACTTTGTGGCTTAATTTTAGCATATTTAGGCTACTGTTTTGGCATGATATAGCTTGTTTTGGGCTGGTTTGGTTGTTTGTGAATTGTATTACATGCCTCTTGTGTATTGCTCTTTACTGTCTTTGAGGTTTTTGGCCCTCAACATGTTATGCTTGTATTGCTTGCATGCTTTAAGGTCTTTAGCATGCCATATCAGCACTAAATTTCTGCCACCTCCCTCATTTCTTCATTTTTTTTATTTAAGTTGGGAGTTGGTTGGCTTGAGATTGTGTTAAAGCTTAGGATTGAGGCTTGTGCTTAAATGGCTTTAATCCTCTTTTGGAGGGTTCCTCCTAGTCAAAGGCATAGTCTCTCCTATGCCTTAAACCATTCTTTTGGTTGAACCTCCTCTCCTTAGAGGACTTGCACATTGGACTTAATCAATTTAGGAATGGATTGGTAATGTAAAATGAATAAACAGGAAATGGGCCAAGTAAAACATGCCAAGATAAGCATATTGTTTGCATTGCATTGTGTTTAGATCAGACGTTAATCCAAACACAAGATATGTGGCACGTTTCATACTCATAGTGATGAAACGCATTATGTTTCTCGGTCGCGTGACACCTTGATCATGCATGATAGGGGGGAGGCTCTTCGAGTCTTGTTTGTGCATTCACTAAGCTTGTACAAGCTTGGTTCTTTGGCCATCGTGCATTGAGATGTGTGGTTGGTGGCTTGAGAGCCGAGTACTATACTCCTTTGAGCTTGGAAAATGATAAGGAGGATAGTTGCACACACATTTCCTTGCAAATACACTGCATGCCTCTGTTTGTGCTCTGTTGCAGCAAAAGGAGAAATTTCAGGGAAGCAATGGCCGACCGGCCATCAAATCCAGCCGACCGGCCACCAAAGCAGCCGACCGGCCATCAGTAGTGGCCGATGGCTATCACTTCTAGCCGATCATCCCTCAGCATGTTCCTGGGATCAAACAGAAGCAATCTAGAGGTTGGCACAATTTTCAGAGGTCAAAAGAGTGCAAACCGAGGCATTTAGAGGCAAGGTGGTGGATTTCCGAGAGGACGCAACCAAGCATGCAGGCCTCCCTCGCCCGCGAAGCCATCTTTATCGTTTTATTAGCTAGTTGTAGTTAATAATTGTGTTATAATTAATCACTCAATTTGTTTTGTAATCTTCTAATTAGCTTAGCATAGCTAGTTATTCGATTCAGTTTGTAATAATTAATTAGCTTAGCATAGTTAATTAGTTGTTTTGTAATAAGTAGTGTAGTTTAGCTTAGCTTATTTATTCAGACCCTCCGTCGAGAGGGAAAAATGTTGTAATAAGGGCGCATACGTGTGTGCATGTCTTCCAACCCCATTTCTTTCTCCATTTTACTTATCAGCTTTTGATGGTTAGTTTAGGGCATATTTCTATTAGCATACCTTATGCTATGCATGTTTGCATCATTCATTTGTCTTGCATGCACCGGGCTCGGCGCATCATTCAAACTGCATCGCATTTCAATTCCTATTTGAATACGTGTATCAAATTATTGAAAGCCATATGCCATATTAGATAGCCGAGCCTATTTAGTTGCATTAGGCACTTTGTATTGTTAGGAGTGAACATTGTTTTCTAACTAGTTTTCTATTTTGGCTCAGAGTACACTATAAGTGTTTACGCTTTAGCAGATTGTATGAGTGTAAGTGTTGCCATGACAGCATGCTTGGCATGAGGCTATTTGCTTAAGTGATTAACTGCATGAATGCTTGTGAATAAAGGCTTCATTGCTTGAACTAGAACAATTCATCAAATGTGAGTTTTAAGCCTACTTTGTTGTGGCAAATCATGTTTTTAAGCCCACTTGAGGTTGGCAAATCCCCACTTTAGCCTACTTGAGGGTAGCAACTTCAAACCATTTTCGAAAAACAAACATGAGATATTTTGTTCCAAATTGAGTGATTTAGTCTATACTTGTATGCTGTGCGCATCACATAGTAATGTTAGCTAAATAACCGGAATAAGAATACATGTGTTTTCAAAAACAACATATCATGCTTAGTAGAGGCCGATCCTTTGATCGGGCGAGCGGGGGTGCTCATTTCAAGACCTTCCCCTCTTATACCCAAGTTCCCGAGCCGAGGCAACTTTGGGGATGATGGACATGTGGCCTTTGGCACGAGCCAGGGTTTCCTAAATTTCCCCAGAACAAAATATTTAGGTGGTGACTCTGTAATCTAGCAAAGCAGTCCATGTTTGGCGCTTTTTGATTAAAATCAATTTTCTAAAACGATTTGCCAGATTTGGATTCTTTGGTGATTTATCAGTCTTACATTGCACTTTGTGAGATTAGATTCAGAACCGTGACAGGAGTCCGAACCGTAGTAGCTAAGAACCTAATTCGCGCCCCTCTGAAAGGGGGGCGCGTGGAGGAAGTTCTGGTGGTCTACAGTTTCTGGCGACTCTGCTGGGGACTTAGAGAACTTGACTCGAACATCATGATATGCTGTTTTGTTTACCCTTATATGTTTCTTT